>BMAU01002219.1:145000-421649 GCA_019973935.1 Trichonephila clavipes | reverse complement strand
TTACGTATTGCTTTATTTTATAATACATATTTTGAGTTATCTCAGACTCGCCATGATAGATTTTGAACAACTTAAATGCCTAATACTGGCAGATAAGAGATTCTCTCTGGCTTTCATAATTTTATGTAGTTTATTGTAACTTGGCCTCTATGCAGCGTAGAAACAAAATAATATACGTTTTGTAAAGCCAAAAGTGTGTACTCTGTTCAATAAAATTTTAAAAAAAAATTGAATTTTATCTTAATTGGTCATTTTAACATATGTTCGGATACCTTAAAATATAAATACCAATCTTTCTTCATAATTTACTTCTTTATAAGAAATATTCAGAAAATGTGCATGCCTGTTTCCCTTTATTTATGCAAACTCAAATTTTAATTCATGTAAATCCGATTAAGCTTTCAATTTCTTCGTAGAATTTTCTTCTGTTCTTTTGTATCCATTTTTACATCAACAAAGTCAATAAAGAACGTAGAATGTCAAAAACAAACAAAAGCATACATTGTAGTATTCGTAGTTATTATTACTTAAATTCTTAGTAAAAAGTTTTCTTGCGAAATTATTTTGAAAAGAAGAACAATAGATCTTAATAAGAAATAAGTATGTTTTTCTATTTCAAACTTTTGAGACTTGTGCTCTAACCAAATAATTAATGCGAAACCCAAAGTTTTTTATAACTTAGAATGGAATTCTGATTTATGATCTAAATAAACTTGCGATCTGCAAAAATAGAACATAATTGTATGTGAGACCAATAATGACAATAAAATAGAATAAGCTTATATGGAAGCAAATATTTTTTTTGTAAACGAGAACTTTCTATGTAGAAAGCATTTTCTGTACTTATATACGTATTATAATTAACACTGCGGAATTATTTTTTGTAAGAATTTGCTAAAAGAAACACCTTAACCGAATATTAGTGACATACTTTCACAGCCCCTATCATATTTAATTATTCAGGTAGATAAATACTCGATATACTTCGAGTGCGGGTTTGTTCCAATAACCGTATTTCGAAATATTCTTCTGTCCTGTATTCATTTCACTGCAAACGTTCCAATGTCCTTTTCTACCCCTGTCCAAACGATTCTTATATAGATGTAAGTATACCGAGATTTGCCAACTTGACCGTGTTTATGTATTTGTAGAAACTAAATGAATGTCGTTCTTTGGATTTATTAGATCACAGCGCGATTTTTCTTCTTTTAAACAAATCGGAGAAAAAATCAACTGAGAAATAAGTTTGGATATGTAAATTTCACATTATTCGTATTCATGTTTTCGTTTGGGGAACTTTAATAGATACATCCATTAGAGTATTGTGCACAGTTGAAAATTTTGTAAAGAACACTATAACCAGCTGTCGGGAATTTTAGAATATTTATTTCAAATAATTTTATTCATTGTTATGAATCAAATTTACAGAATGGAGTTTCCTTTAATCATAGATGAGTTTAATAGGTTTTCTGAAAACTATTTAAAGTATTTATTTACTTTTTCGTCAGAAACAAATAACGTTCAAACAGGTACAAGTTAAATCGTTTTTCTTATCTCTATATATCCAATTATTAATTTCTATACTTAATTTGTAATTCCTAAAATCCTGTTTTTCCAAGTTGCATGTTTTTTAGATGAATCAAAAAAGCTATTTCATGCTTACAACTACTTCCGTTTTTAAAATTTTTTCTTAACATTTTGACTGAGAGAATATTCTTCGAGCATTAAATATGTTTTCTGATTAGTGAACGGATTTTTTTAAATGTACCAGTAAAAAGGAAAATGAGGTGCGTTAAATATTTTCAATAGTAGAACATTACTTGTTAAATAAAATTGTTCAATGCATTTTTTTTAATCCTTTATAGAAAGAACAGCTTTTCTTGAGTGTTAAGGGTTTTAATTGGATAACATCTATGAAGATATTTTAAAATATTCACTTTTCATGATACCGTTTCAACGATCTCGTTGAAAAAAATACTGAATGTCACTTTAATTTAACATTTTTTTACTATAAAAGATAATACACACCAATTTCAGTTTTTTAAAACATCATGTTTTAAGAAACAAATTCTACAGTTGCAATGAATTAATTATCTTACTTTACTTATTTTTCCTTAAATTAAAAACGGTACTCTTTCAATCAAATAAATGTGTATTTATCACTTATAAAATATTTAAAATAAAAAAAATTGTCACTTAAGGTTATAATAAAAATTCTTAAAAATGTGAAAAAATTTCAGTTAAGCTTTGATGAAATATTCATTAAAAAATCAAAACAAAGTCATCCTTTCAGAATTTCAAAGTAGACAGGAAATTTCATTCAAATTGAAATATTGAAAGTCATAACTTCTTTACATGTCACTGCACGCTATTTATCATCTTGAAATTATCAAAATCTAGCATGAATCTGCGCTAAAAATGAGCGTAGCGCGCTTTATTAGCTGCTGCTATAAATTGAAATTATTCTGCTACTTTTATTAATATATTAAAATTATAAGTGTCTGCATTTTTTAAATTATTCTGATGCTTACTGCATGATGTCAGGTTTTATATTTTTATTGTGTGTGTGTTTTTTTTAATATTAATATTTTTTAAAAAACTATTCCCTTTTTATGATATTTTGTTCGAACAACACAGCTATAAATGTAAGTATATCCAAATTATTTTTCTGAAAAGTTTGAAATAGCATGGTGCAAAATCTAACCACGTTTTTTTTTTAAATTTTATTTTACACAGCTAATTTTTTCTAACACGACTTATAATTCCCGGTTATTTCGTAAAAGGATGGAGACAAAATGCATCAGTTTAGTAGTATTTTTGAGCCTTAAACTTGGAACATGTCTGGAAAATTGTTTTTTAAACGTTGATTCAAACGTAGAACGCACTTTAAAATTTCTGGAGGTTTTGTTTGGCTAAGTACCAAGACTTGTGTAAAGAACTTGTAAATTCTAAAAATAAATAAGTAAAATAAGTAGCAGATTTTCTGGGGAGAAAAATCTATTCCGCAAAGTATTTTGAAAAACAATTAGTACATTTCTCAAAATGGCATAAATCTTTGTAGTCAAGCAAAGTGGATATGTAACAGAGTAATAGATCATTTTAGAGAGGACAACGATTTCTACTAATTTCTCCATAAGAAAATACTCTTATTAATAAAAAAATAGCTTTAAATAAATAATTAATACCATTTCTATCATTTTTTTTCTTTAGGGTTTTAACCCTTTTTGAGGCAATATGTAAAGGGTGTTTTTTTAGAGGTATAGAACTTTAAATTGCAATAAAACAACGATGTATTATTCGATTGACATGAATTTTTTTTATTCGAAAGATAATCTTGTGGCATTACATTTTAAATATGATTTCTGGCATAGGACTGCCACGGCTGGCTCGGATGTAGTCCAATCTGGACGTCCAATTTTCGATGACTTTTTCCAACATTTGTGGCCGTATATCGGCAATAACACGGCGAATGTTGTCTTCCAAATGGTCAAGCGTTTGTGGCTTATCCGCATAGACCAATGGCTTTACATAGCCCCATAGAAAATAGTCTAGCGGTGTTAAATCACAAGATCTCGGGAGGCCAATTCACAGGTCCAAAACGTGAAATTAGGCGGTCACCAAACGTGTCTTTCAATAAATCGATCGTGGCACGAGCTGTGTGACATGTTGCACCATCTTGTTGGAACCACAGCTCCTGGACATCATGATTGTTCAATTCAGGAATGAAAAAGTTATTGATCACCATTGACTGTAACGTTGTGGCCTTCATCGTTTTTAAAGAAGTACGGACCAATGATTCCACCAGCCAATAAAGCGCACCAAACAGTCAGTTTTTCTGGATGTAACGGTGTTTCGACATACACTTGTGGATTAGCTTCACTCCAAATGCGGCAGTTTTGTTTGTTGACGTAGCCATTCAACCAGAAGTGCGCTTCAAGGCTAAACAAAATTCACTTATGAAAATCGGAAACAACGGCAATCTCGTTTTGGGCCCATTCGACGAATCTACGCCTTGCTTGATGATCGTTTTGATGAATTGCCAAACCAAACTGAGAATAAACCACTTGACAGCTGTTAAATCGGTCGCCATGTTGGAAAGTAATGCCAACTTAAACTTCTATACCTGGAAAAAAACACTCTTTATATGTTCTCTCTTAATTTTATTAAATATAAATATTAATTACCGTGTGAAATCCGGCGTATACCGCGCACTTAAAAGTAAAATAACACAAAAAAATAAAATCGAAATTTACGAGTGCGCGTTATACGCCGGGTATAAAAATAATAGTTTTAAAAATAAAAAAAGAGGAGAGTAAAACAAAATTGGACTTTTATATACACAAAAAATACTCTTTATTCAAAAGAAATGACATTCCTTCTAAAGTTTAAGAGTTGTAGTTCTAGAAAAGTATACTATATTTTTTTAAAGTTTGGGATAATACTTCGGATAAATACTTCAAAACATAATAGCATTCCGCCCTTACAGTTCAGGTTTCTTCGTAGAAAGAAAGGGTGCGCGCTATACGCCTAATACCTAAGAATTAAAAATTCCAGCTTGTAAGTATAGGAGCACGTTATATACACCGGATATTACGGTAATTGAAATATGTGGGATATTTAGAGTAATACTAAATCTCTAAATGTTAGAAGATTAAATGTGTAAATGTTATTTTAATAGTATAATTGTAAAATATTTTAAAGCAAGTAGTCAAATATACACACACACATATATATATATATATATATATATATATATATATATATATATATATATATATATATTTATATAAATAGTTTTTAACCACTTTTTTTCCCTGCAAGATTTTTAAAATGAAATATTCTTCCATATTTCATTTTACTCAGTTTTAAAATAAAAAAAGGAACGTGTCCTCTTTTTTACTATATAAATCATATCTTTTTTGTAGTTTTTTACGTATGGGCAGTGCAAAAAAGAAAAGGTATATATCGAAACGCTTTGAAGTCATTACAAAGAGTATTCTATGATGAATTTTTGAAGTCGTATGAGTTAAACTCCGAATATAAATCGTATTTTTAAAATTTTGATGTGGGAAATTAATGAAATTTCAGTTTTTTAATTTATTCACTGTCTACTCCATTATTTTGTCTTATATGCGAAGTGGAATTAGAAATAAATGATATCATTATCTAAAAATTTAGAAATCATCGGCTTGTGCTACTTTGGAATATTACTTATTCTAAAAGTGAAAAATTGTTTAAAGAATATAAAAGAAACAAAAATTACTACTTTAATCAGTATATAATCCAATATTCCATCACTTGAAATCATCTTTCCATTTATGTAGCTGTAATCTAAAATCCTACTTTATTTTAAACCTGGTGGGAAAAACAAAGAATACCCAATAAACTACTAATAAATAAATAATATGCTAAGCGAAAATACTGCAATATAAATACTTAAAGAATGATTATATGAATATATATATATATTACTATTTTTAAAATGTGTGAATAAGTATTATTAGAATTTATTAAGCTGTTTTATTTCATATTTATAGCAACCTTGAAACTGACCAGTATTTTCTCAATTCCTTCTTAATATTGTTGCGTTGATCGGGGGTTCGAGGATTTTATGCAAAGCAGTTACAAATAACAAGACAGTTCCTTAGAAGCGATGGAAATTTATTGTCGAGAAAACAATCCTTGAAATATAGGAATCTGGAAGAATCCATAAGGTCACAAACTCGCCAACATGGTCATCAAGTCACCAAAATGATCGCCTAAAATGATGTCATCTTGGCTCTATAGCCAAGATTTCGTCAATCGCCCGTTGAATCACCCTTATAACGTGGGGCCGGAGTTGCTTGCGAATATTACAATTTTAACATAAAATTAATATAACATAGAGTAATACAAATGCATTACATATCCAAATAGAAATTATTTACTCTATTTTATACAAAATTCGTAACAATATGTATGGGTTTCTATGGTCTCCCTTCCCAATGGCTCTCGCCGATTTTTGAAATCTATTGCATGTTTTACTTCAACAGTAATTTATTAGATGAAAAAAAAAACCACGTAGCATTCAGATGTTAACAACCTCTATGCGAACAAATTTTAGAAAAAAATAATAGGTTTTGAACCTCACAGGAGCAAAGCAGCAATGACAATGGCAGAAGTTATAAATTTCACTGGCGGGATGTTGCTCACTTGAAGTCAGCGAAGCGTTTCGTTGGCGGAGTCTCGAAATATATTTCTGTTCGTCAAAATATATATATAAAGGTATATTATTCTTATGTTAACAGTTCTTGTGATTTTCAACTAAAAGTGAAGCTTGCATCTTAGATATCAAACATATGTTTGTTGAAATTTTTCTATATCAATAAGAGTATGCTTGTTATCTCGTTCAAAAAGGAATTAATAAAACTCCTTCTCTGAGATTGACAAAATGAGCTCTAAGTTACATACAACAAATTAAAAAGTTGGAAAATACAATTCTAGATCATAGATTCCTCATTTGTGTGAGCGACGTTTCCCTTTTAGCAAAAATATTTTGTTAAAGACCCTTTGAGGGAAAAAACTGTTGTCTCCCCCCCAAAAAAGTATTTGTCTCCAATAATTCTTCAGAAAAAGTAGCACAGCGTTTCTCAAACTGTGGGCGCAACCCCCTAGAGAGGCCTGATAACTCTACCAGGGGGGTGCGAACATATTTAAAAATCGAAAACAAAAGATTGTTTAAAAAATTATTAATTTACAGAAAGTAAACAAACAAAATACATTCTGACATTATAAGAAAATAAAATACTAATTTACACTAATACAATACACTTATAAATGTATCAGTACTGCACAATGTATTTTATAGTTAGTTTAACAATACTAAGGTAAGATCAAGTTTAATAATCACCAGTGACTCCATGGGCTTGTCATGTATAAAATTATAAACAAAGATTAACATATATCACTTATCTTCCTAATTCGTACGGTTTATAATGAATCCCTTAACTGCCGATTAAAAGTTACGCGATTCGCTCCTCAATGCCACCGTTTTCCTCGTTGGCACGCGTATGTGACGTGTTGGGGGTGGGGTAGGAATGAATAAGCAAAAATCCTCTGAAATAAGTAAATTTTTCGTAAACACTGCCACTTTTATTGCATTCCCAAACCTTCGGAATAATTTTATGGATAGCAGTGCACATAAAAGATCGTCCTTCGGAAGGAAGAATATATACGTCCGTAGCACTTAACGCTTTGGCTGAGTGAGACATTTATCTACTCCCATGACACTTAAGAGGTTAAAGTTGTATTATAGCATTAGCGTCAAAGTATAGTATTATTGAGTTAAATACGTATATTGTTATTGTATAAAGGGGGGGGCGATGAAAATTATGATTGAATATTGGGTTGCAAATATTGAAACTTTGAGAAGCACTGACTTACCGGACTAATCTATGATCTTCTTAAACACACACACACACACACACACACACAATGCCGCACTCATTGGCTCTATATGTACCTACTGCACAATATATAAGCAATACAATTGGAATAGGAATTCCGACATATTCAAAATAAAATATATTTAACATTATTACTTATGTATTTTTGAAAGTCTGTACTTTACACAAAAAATAACAAACAAACAATAAATTAATTAAAATTTTCTTTTTAAAAATTAGTATGAACATCAAACTTTCCCTTATTACGCACAATTGCAGAACCTTCACCATTTGGATCTTTTTCTAAATTACGAGTAAAATCAGCGTTGATAAAAATTAGTACTGAGGGGTTTTATAAAAAGTAACAAATCTCAAGAGATACCGCGAAAGTTATTCAGAGGATAGTAGTTTTAGATTTTTTTTCTGTTTTTAAAGAATGTAAAGAAATGTTTGAACAGTTATCGAAAGTTAAATGTGATTCAGCATTAATCAACGCCGCCCTGTAAAGTAACACGAGGGCTATTGCCGACGGACCTCGTAATTTTGAACTTTGGTCATGTGAAGAAGACGTCATTTGATCTGGAATCCCCCTCTCTAAGCCTCCACACCACGCCAACTGGAAAACTTTGAGCCTCTACAGATTTAACACGACTGGGTTATCGATATCAACTGAGGTCGATATCAACTCCCTACACGACTGGTCTTCAGCGGCGTAATGACTCGAATTCCTAGTACACCAGCTATGTGTGTGTGAGTTCGTAGCCATAACCACTAGACTACTGTGGCCTTTTATTGAAAGTTAAAGAGAACCTGATATTCGAATATGGACTAGATTCTGGTACAGTTGGTATATATGCAACCATTCTTACATGGGCATGATCAAAATTTTATACATATCAGTTATTGTTATTTTTGTGATGGATAAATTTTCTTAATGCAGCGTTTCTCAAACTGTGGGGGCGCATGACGACTCTACGAGAGGGGCGTGAGCATATTGAAAATTCGAAAATAAAAGATTATTTTTTTTAAAAAAATTATTAATTTACTTAAAGTTAACAAACAAAACACATTCTGACATTATAAAAAATTAAATACACATTCATATTGATATAATACAATTATAAATGAACTGTACAATGTATTTTATAATTAATTTAACAGTACTAGGTTAAAAAAAAGTTTAATGATTACCAGTGACCCAATGGGTTTGTCATAAATAAAATTATATACAAAAATTAACACTTATCTTTGTCATTTGTACGGTTTATAATTAATCCCTTAACTACTGATTAAAAGTTACGCAATTCGCTCCTCAATGCCCTCGTTTATCACGTAGGCGGGCTTATGGGATGTATTGAAGGGGGGGGAAGGCACAAATAAGTAAGACGCTCTCTGAAATAAGTAAATCCTTCGCAAACACTGTCAAGGTCCTTTTATTGTATTGCAAAGCCTTCGGAATAATTTTATGGATAACAGTTCACAGAGAAGATCGTGCTTTGGAGAGACGTTTATATACGTATGGGGTAATTAACGCTTTGGCTGAGCAAGACGTTTATATACGCCGGTGGTACCTAAGAGATTAAAGTCGTATATATATTGTAGTTTTGGTATAAAAGTACAGTATTAATGAATTCCATACATTTTTTGTTATTGTATGGGAGGTGCGATGAAAATTAGGATTGAATATATATATTGGGTTGTAAATGTTAAAAGTTTTATAAGCACTGCCTTAATCTGTTTTATTAAGTATATGCGTAGTAATCCTTGAAACTGATCGCCATTAATACTACTCAATCTCAATATCTTCTTACTGTGCGTGGGTATTATACTGTCCTCCGCAAAACATCCCAACGGCCATCACCAATTTTAGGCATCTTTATTTTAAATCAACAGCAATCCAAGAATCTATTACGGTTAAACCCATGTAATATTCAGACGCCAGCGATTTCTACACAAACGAAAGTTGGAAAAAATAATCGGTTTTGTAGCCAACAAACGTTGAACAGACATGACAATAAAGGCGGCTATGAATTTCACTGGCTGGATATTGCTCACTTAGCGTCAGCGAAGCGTAGAGCTGGCGGAGTTGAAGGATTTTTCATTCATTTGTTTTGGGTCAGTGACGAATGGACATTGTACGGAAACGGACCATTTCAGAAAACGGGTTGTTTAACAACATGAATGGGGAAGGAAGAGGGTCGGATGCAAACGGACGAACAGACGATACTCCCCAAGGTCCAACAGGCGGCCAGTGATCACGTAGCTCTGGCGTGTTGAAAGTGAAACACGAAATCAAATCCGCCAATTGACAAATTTATTTGCTTTGTATGGAACTATCGCGAATCGTTTTGCACTTGCATAAACGTTTTGAAGGTTATTGTAGCCAGTTATTTGTGTTTACAATAGGGTATTTTTTTTTTATTTTGAACTTACAAAAAAATATTTTTTTTAAGAATTGTTCATGTGACTCCCTTGAAATGATCATATCATTTTGACATCTTTCTTGACAATGGATAAGGTGTGGCTGACCTATTTGACTAATTCTAATCGTATGCAAGATAGAATAAATTTGGACTGAATGTTGTAGCGAAATACGAGAATACACGCAAAATGCCTATTCAAATTTTTAATTCTGGAAATATATTTAATAGTTTACAATTTTAGATTCATCCAATGGGATGACAAAATGCTACTGACTTTTTTGTACGTAACTCCAATAAATCTTAATGTGGCTGCGGTAACCGAGAATTCATGGAGTAATGGGTTCTTCTCAGGTCGTTCGACTAATCCTTAAGGGGAAATATTTTTAATGGATTGTTTGATTTAAGAACCTCTTTAGGTGAAGGAACCATGACTTATGTAAATGAAAGCTGCTATTTAAAGTTAAGTGAATCGAATTCGAGAAGGAAGGCTTTCGACAGGATCTGGATCAGGGGACTCATCTACAAACTTATCACTAACAATTTTCCACCTGCTTTAATTCATCTCACTAATTCTTATTTAGTTAACAGATCCTTCAAAGTAAGAGTGAATGATACTCTTTCTTCTTCTTTTAATATCAAAAGTGGTGTGCCTCAGGGTGGTCTCCTTGGGCCTCTACTATTCAACATGTATATTAATGATATACCTATTCACCCTCAAACCAGCACTAATATTTATGCTGATGATACTGTCTACTTATAAAAATCACAACACTGTCACCCGAGCACTCCTACACCTTTTTGAAAACTTTTTAACACATAGAAAATAAAAATTAATGTAGATAAAACAATAGCCGTACTCTTCACCAGGAGAAGAAAACCAGTCACACCGCCAACCCTCTATTCCACACAACTACACTGGTCTCAGAGCACGAAGTACCAAGGAGTACTCCTAGACAAAAATTTATCATGGAAACAACACATCTTATACGCGTGTGAAAAATTCCGGAACACCTTGTGGCGCTCAATTAACCCTTTAATTTTCCGGAATTCTCAAATGAATCTTTACAAGAAAGTACTTCCCTGCACTGCTGTTTTGCGGCCCATCTTAACGTACGCTTGCCCTGTGAGGGGCTATGCAGCCAATTCAAACATTAAACTTTTAGAAAACGCCCGAAATGCTTTAATCAGGAATATAACTAAGGCATGTAGATGCACGAAAAATAGAGATAATTACAAAGCTATATTCAAAAATAAAATTAAAAAATATATTCAAAAAATGGTAATTAAATGTTTTGATAATCTGCCAAATTCTAATAACTTAAATGTCTTAAATCCTGAAAATTACAATACCAATGTCAATACTAAGAGGTCCAGAAGAATCCTTCTGGACTCTTATATTCCCCATAATAATTAATTGCGTCATTCCCCTCGTGGCGAATGACCATTTTCTAATTTGTCATTTTACTTTCATGTTTCCTTTCTTAATTTTAAAATATTCTCAATCTGCAACCCACACAGGCAAGCACTTTTTTTCCAATTCAACTTCTGTTCCATAACTTCAAGGCAGCGAATAGAGTGTTAACTCGCCGATTCTTTTAGTCCACTAATCAGAAAGCTTCCCTCTCAATCCAGGCTGCTCCACTTCAAGGCCCAAATACCTTTCGATATGGGATGGAGGAACGTTTCGCGTTCCGTTTCCCAAAGATGTCAAACTTCTTTTTCTAATTCGAGAAGGAAGATAACAGAAAGGTGTGTTGTTGCTAGTTTGAGCTAAATCGGTGAGAAATTTATTTTAAACTAACGACTTATCTGGGCATTGTGGAGCCTTGTTATCAGAGTTCAGAGAAGATAACCCATGCATTTGCATTTCTTCATGTATTCATGTTAAGTCAGCGTTTCTGAAACTGTGGGGCATGCCCCCCCCCCTAAGGGCCGCGATAACTCTACGAGAGGGGTGCGAGGATATTGAAAAGTCGAAAGTTAAGACTATTGAAAAAAAATGATTAATTTACTGAAAGTAAACAAACATAATACATTCTGGCATAATAAAATAAATAAAATACACATTTTCATTGATGTATACACTTATAAATGTATCAGTACTGCACAGTGTATATAATGGGGCTGCGGTAGCCCAGTGGTCAAAGCATCGGATCATGGCAGGCATGTCACGAGTTCGGGCCTAGTACCACTAAAGACCCGCCGTGTAGGGCAGCGATGCACGTTAAAGATGTCGAGAGTTCAAACGTCCTCCCGTTGGTGTGGTGTGGTAGCTAGGAGAGAGGGTGCCTGCTCAAGTGTCGTCCACGTCACTTGACCATGGTTCAAAATTACGTGGTCCGTCGCCAAAAGCCCTCGTGTAGCTAAACGGTGCAACGTTAATATTCACTCGCGGTGTATTTTATGGTTAATTCAACAATACTTAATAAAAAACAACTTTAATAATTACCAATGACCCCATGGGCTTGTCATATATAAAATTATATACAAAAATTAGCACTTATCTTGATAATTTGTACGGTTTATAATTATTCCCTTAACTGCTGAATTAAAGTTTCACGACTTGCTCCCCAATACCCCCATTTTCCTCGTAGATGCCCGTATGTGATATATGATATATTGGGGGGGGGGGAAGAGAAAAGGAATAAATAAGCAAATCTTCTGGAATAAGTAAATCCTTCGCAAACACTGTAAAGTCTTTTTACTGTATTCTAAAGTCTTCGGAATAATTTTATGGATAGCAGTTTACAGAAAATATTGTACTTCGGAAAGACGTATATATACGTCCGGGGCAATTAACTCTTTGGCTGAGCGAGCCGTTTATATACACCAGTGGCACTTAAAAAGTTAAAGTCGTATTGTAGCCTTAGTGTCAAAGTGTATTATTGAATTAATTGCATTGTTTTATTATATACGGAGAGGGGGCGAGGAAAATTAAGATTGAATATTGGGTCACAAATATATCGAAACTTTGAGAAGCACTGTGTTAAGTAACTACCATTGATAATAAATAGGGGTAATTCATTCCCATTGACTATTTGCAACTTTATAATGTTTGGAATTAAAGTTGTTGAGTTTTATATACATTGTGACGGGCTCATCGCGTTTTCTACTAAAATCTCCTCTTGGGTTCTTTGGGGCCGAAAAAGACAAATTCTTTCCAACCAAATTCAGAAGCGAAACGTCAACATGCAAATTAAAAACCTTTTAAATAACAGAAGTTTAACGTAAAAGGAGGACCTATTGGGAAGTGATTATGCTAGTCTGGTTTAAGCGCGTGAACTGAAGGAAGAGAAGAAAGCTGTCGTTGAATGTGAAGCTATCCGTGACAGAACGATCAAGTCAAGATGGATCCAATTCCACGCGAGTTAATCCAAAGATATTGAAGATCCGAGAGGATTGCGATTAAACAAGAAATTAAGGTAGGATAATTCTAGTACCCATTAGTAACTTCAATTCCTAAACAGAGATTAGAAATTGAAGGGAAAGTTAAATATCGTGGTTAAGATCGCGCTTATTTGCTAATGCGTATTGTGTGTTTTCTCACCTCAGATCCGCTAAGTTATAATATAAATATTATCATTTTTAGTGTTGAAGTTAAGATCTTAATAAAGACATTTTAAGATCATGACAACGCCTGGTTCTTCATTCAATCCCACACCTCTATATCACGAAATTAACTTAGGAGTAACTTAGGTTGCCTCTCACACTAACGCAAAATGTTAATTTTGCCCTGAGTTTAAACGCGTAAGCTGAAGATCTTAATAAAGACATTTTAAGATCATAACAACGCCTGGTTCTTCATTCAATCTCACACCTCTATATCACGAAATTAACTTAGGAGTGACTTAGGTTGCCTCTCACACTAACGCGAAATGAGGTTCACATTTTAAGATCATGACAACGCCTGGTTCTTCATTCAATCCCACACCTCTATATCACGAAATTAACTTAGGAGTGACTTAGGTTGCCTCTTACACTAACGCAAAATGTTAATCTTGCCCTGAGTTTAAACGCGTAAGCTGAAGATCTTAATAAAGACATTTTAAGATCATGACAACGCCTGGTTCTTCATTCAATCTCACATCTCTATATCACGAAATTAACTTAGGAGTGACTTAGGTTGCCTCTCTCACACTAACGCAAAATGTTAATCTTGCCCTGAGTTTAAACGCGTAAGCTGAAGATCTTAATAAAGACATTTTAAGATCATGACAACGCCTGGTTCTTCATTCAACCCCACACCTCTATATCACGAAATTAACTTAGGAGTGACTTAGGTTGCCTCTTACACTAACGCAAAATGTTAATCTTGCCCTGAGTTTAAACGCGTAAGCTGAAGATCTTAATAAAGACATTTTAAGATCATGACAACGCCGCCTGGTTCTTCATTCAATCTCACATCTCTATATCACGAAATTAACTTAGGAGTGACTTAGGTTGCCTCTCACACTAACGCAAAATGTTAATCTTGCCCTGAGTTTAAACGCGTAAGCTGGAGATCTTAATAAAGACATTTTAAGATCATGGCAACGCCTGGTTCTTCATTAAATCCCACACCTCTATATCACGAAATTAACTTAGGAGTGACTTAGGTTGCCTCTCACACTAACGCGAAATGAGGTTCACATTTTAAGATCATAACAACGCCTGGTTCTTCATTCAATCCCACACCTCTATATCACGAAATGAACTTAGGAGTGACTTAAGTTGCCTCTCACACTAACGCAAAATGTTAATCTTGCCCTGAGTTTAAACGCGTAAGCTGAAGATCTTAATAAAGACATTTTAAGATCATGACAACGCCTGGTTCTTCATTCAATCTCACACCTCTATATCACGAAATTAACTTAGGAGTGACTTAGGTTGCCTCTCACACTAACGCGAAATGAGGTTCACTACAATGATCGGAAACTTGTAGCTGGTATTTTTTCAATCAAATTATATACTCAAGTACTGGTGCAACTGTCTAGAGCAGGGGTGAGCACACTTTTCCAGAGTATGGGCTACCTCTTATTTTTTCAAGGTGTTGCTATCCACCCTGTGGTGTAGGAGTGGCGAGTTAAAAAAAAAAGGTCTACAACAGCGTTTCTCAAACTGTGGGGCGTGCCCCCTAGGGATGTGCGAGCATATCGAAAAGTTGAAAATAAAAGATTTAAAATAATTATTAATTACTGAAAGGAAGCAAAACAAAATACATTCTGGCACAATAAAAAATAAACTGCTCATTTACACTGAGATAGTAGTTATAAATGTATCGGTACTGCACAATGATTGATCATTACTTTATCAACATTAAATTAAAAAACAAGTATAATAGTTATTCGCGACTACCTCCAGCTTGTCATATACAAAATTATATACAAAGTGTAATACTTGTCTTGATAACTTCTATGGTTTATAATTATAATCATATTGTAGTTTTATGTCAAAGTATACATTATTATTGCTTTCAATACATTGTTATTGTAGGGGGTGATGACGATAATGACTGAAAATTGGGTCGCAAACATTGAAAGTTGGAGAAGCACTGGTCTCCAAGTTCATTATAACTTAATAATAAATATGGAATACAGTGAAAATAATTTAACACCAAACTGGGGGGACTGAAACATTTTTTCGTGTTCGAAGAATTCCAAAGTTAAAGGATATTGGCAAAAAAAAAAATACCGTATGTTTAACAAAATTAAGTTTATAAGAGTACATTTTATTTTTATGGATATGAATATATGCATGTGTTTAATAAAAATTAATGAAATAAAAACATTCACAAGAATTTAATGAAATTTAATACAAAATTTAGCAATACCAAAAATCTTTGCAGATTTCCGTTTATGTCTTCAGTTTTTGATCAACAGCCTTAAGAAGCTCCATCTCCATTTTAAGCGACATAGCAGTTTGCTTACTCTCTGAGCCCTTTTCCATTGTACTCGTAAAAAATTCTTTTTTAAGTAGAAAAAAAACCCGTGGACCAAACTCATTGATTTTTGCTCACACTGCGATGTACTCGTCACCGAGTTCCAAAACCAGCTGATGAGAGATAAGCTGTTTTTGTGTCGAGTTTGTAGGAGTGAAGCGTGAAAGGAGCTTAGATAAACAAATTTAGCTTGTGACACAAGCTATTTCGATGGTATTTTAAAGCCGAGTTAGCCTTCTTTCTACGAAACAAGTGAAACCACCTCTCTTTCCTTTCACACCGCTCTTAATTTTTGTATTTTGTTCATTCCCAAAAGGGAAATCTTTTCGTGTTAAGCGATTTTCGTTTCGTGTTAAGGGGAAAAATGCATGAAAATGCATTGTAGCTTGTCGGGACCGTTGTATTGTTTCGTGTTAACCGATATTTCGTCTTAAGCGTTTTCACGTTAAGCGTATTTCACTGTATGTACTTACCTACATTACAATTAAAAAAACTTAATTTTTCCAAAACAGCGTTTAAAGCAATCCTCAAGATACAAACATAATAATAGTAGCTACAAATATACTATCAAATGTGATGCAGCTATTACCAAGCAGTTCAAAATACATTAAAAAAATAGAACATTTTCGTTTGAAGTCTATTCTTTTAGTCATATTCAGTGAAATATTTGGTTTGCATACCGTCCTCTAATGTTTAATATCTCGGTACATGATTACGAACTGTTAATCTTGCCCTGGATTTTAAATGGTCACCTGTGAGACAGGAACAATATACTGTTTGAATTATATTCATCTTCGAAATTGCAAATTCACACAGGTAGTTAGACCCAAAAATGAAATGCAACTTTTTTAAATTGGGTTGTTTTACCTCGTTCTGTAGATTCCAAAAGTTGTGACGGGCTCATCGCGCTTTCTATTAATTTTCCTCTTGGGTTCTTTGGGGCCGAAAAAGGCAAATTCTTTCCAACCAAATCCAGAAGCGAAACGGGACTATGCAAATTAGGAACCTTTTAAATAGCAGAAGTTTAGCGTAAGCACAGTGGCCTTTTGGGAAGTGATTATGCTAGTCTGAGTTTAAACGCGTAAGCTGAAGCAAGCCGATATTCCAATGTCAGCTATCCGTGAAAGTGCGTTCAAGCGAGGTGGATACCATTTCACGCGAGATAAGGAATTTACATTGAAGATTCGAGAGGATTGCTGCTACCTAGGATATAGAGGTAGGACTGATCTACTATAATTATTAGGAACTGTGTATAAACAGAGGATAGGTGTAAGCAGTAAAGTAATTATAGTGATCGGGATCGCGCTTATTTGGTAATATATATAGTGTTTTCTCACCTCATATCCACTAAGTTAAAACATAAATATTATCATTGTTAGTGTTTAAGTTAAGATCATAATAAAGACATTTTAAGATTATGGCGACGTCTGGTTCTTTATTCACTCCCACGAAGATAACTTAGAAGTAAGGCATCACCCACGGGTGAATGTTTTACAAAGTTATTCTTAGGTTCTGAACTGCGTGCTTTTAAAATTATCATTAAGAAGGAGAAAAACGTCGTTTCTTCAAAAAATAAAGAGAATATATAATTTATATTTGCAGTTATTTCTTCCACATCAACATTTCCAAATAGGTAACACATGAATGCAACAATAGATTCTAGTCTAGTAAATTCTTCGAAACGTCTCTCTAATTTGAAGAGGAGTTTTGCAATTTCATAGCGCATTGTTTCCCTTTGTTTCTTTTAGAGAATGCGCGTCTTAGGTCTTAGTAAAGGTGGTCCCCCCAAAATGTCTAGGTGGTCCACCGGTAAATCGCGATCAACTTAATCCCACCCCTGGTCTAGAGGGTCTGATTCACTTTAAATCTGCAGAAGTTGTAAGTTTTTATATTGGCATAGAAGTTTGGAATGCGGAGTATCAACTAAAGTGTATGTCGTCCTCATCACTTAATCATGGTTCAAAATTATGAGGGCTCTAGCTAAAAGTCATCGAATTGATTGTGATGTCAATAAACAACCAGTCAACAGATGACTAATAAAAAAATATATATATTTGATTCTTTATTGAAACGGATATTTATTTAGAAAAGGGAGGTTCAATTGGTAACAAAACAGAGGATATTGTTTGGTGGGAGGAAGTAAAATATGATATAGAAAAATTTTACATTTCTAAGAAATTACGCAACTTTTTCTCAATAAAAATATAAAAAAGTGTGCTCGTAAAATATGTAGTATCCCTTCCTTCCTCAGGGGCACGACAGCCCATTTAATTCGTTGTATTTTGATGAAGTTAACAATGTCAGATTCTTTATATGATTGATAGAGCTCTAAATTTGATCTTCGCCATGTTCCATTTTCCTGAATTCCTCCAAAAATGAATCTTCAAACTTCCTTTCATAGATATTTATCATGTTCTCATCTGTTCGAGTCAGGGACCAAGGTTCACATGCATAAGTTAATACTGATCTTAAAAGACTTTTATACAATAGAACCTTTGTGTGAGTGCGTTTTTCTTTTGATTAAATTTGATTTCAAATGTTTTCGTATTCCATTAAGACATCTATTAGCCATAATAATTTGCTTTTGGATTTCAGTTGTACAGTCGTTATTTTGTCAAATTCCGAACCTAAATAAGTGAAGCTGTCAACAACTTCAAAATTATACTCTTCAATTTTAAAATGAGAGTTGTTAAAACCTGATTTAGTGCAAGGAATGTACTTGGTCTTATTATCATTGATTTTCAGTCCCATACTGAGAGCCTCTTTCTCTAAGAGGACACTAAGACAGTCTTGGTGCAGTGGGTGTTCTAGCAATGTCATCGGCAAAAGTTAACAACTGTATCGATTTAGTAAAGATATTTCTTCTGGTATTGATATTTGAATCTCTTATCACTTTTTCTAATGCTAGATTAAAGAGAAGACACGCCAGTGCATCTCTCCCTGTCGAACACTATTTTTTTTTATTTCCAATGAATCCGAAAGATCCTTCTGCACCTTGATTGCAATCTTTGTCTCACTTAATATCATGCTTAATGCAGTCTTAATATCATTTATTAAAAAGTATTCTACTCGAAAAAAATATATCTTGTTTAAATAGATGGCATAGAGGAAAAAAGACAAGTTGAAAATTTAAAGTGTCTAATTTTTAGAAACTTAACTAAACTATGTATTTAAAGCTGTTGAAAATATATGCTATGTGAAAGATAATTATATTAATAAAGAAATAACAAAAAATAGACAGTTATTAGAGTAGTTTCGATTTATGATATAAAAGAGATAAATATTCTTTCAGAAAAATGCATATTTTTTTTATCAAAGACTTGAAAATGACAGAGTAGAACATTTAAAAACATTCCATTAATATTTATGCATTAATGGGGGAGAAACAAATATTTTTTTCTTTCAAAAGGGTTTTTCCTTTACAAAAACTTTTAATAATAGATTTTTTTAAATTATATATATATATATATATATATATGTGTGTGTGTGTGTGTGTGTGTGTATATACTGCTCAAAATAATTAAAGGATATTGCGGTTTTAGGTGGATCTTGTGGCTGGGAAACTTTTCAGCTGATTGATACATGGTCGACAGACGTAGTAGGTTATATGAGAATAAATTACACATGTTTGGCAGAAAAAAATGCATTTTATTGCGCATTTGTGTACAAAAGGAAAAAAACTCAATTTGTGCATATGAGAAAAAAAGAATAAGAAAAGGTGTTTTCTTCAAAGGAAATCATTTTCAGTAGGGGGTATGGTTTCCACGGACGGCCAGCAACGCTGAACACCTTTGAGGCATGGAGTCAATGAGGCTATTAATCACGAGTTGGGGTATTCTGTCCCACTCTTCCAGAAGAGCTCTTTCCAGTTCTTGGAGAGTTCGTGGGGGTGGTTGGTGGCCAGCAAGTCGTCTTCCTAGAGCGTTCCAAACGTGCTCTATTGGATTCATGTCTGGAGAACTCGCTGGCCATTCCATTCGTACGATTCCTTCCTCGAAAAGGAAATCCTCCACCAGGTCAGCACAATGTGGCCTGCAGTTATCGTCCATTAAAATGAAGTCATCTCTGATTGCTGCAGCGTAAGGGACTACAATAGGTCTGAGGATCTCATCACTATATCGGCCAGCAGTCAGAGGTCCATCTCGAATGATGTAGAGGTCTGTGCGCCCGTCAATGGAGATGCCACCATACACCAACATTCCCCCACCGCCAAATCTGACACTTTCGTGCACGAACGCAGGATTATTCCTACTGCCACACTCCCTCCAGATGAAAATACGCCTATTATTCTGATGAACAGAAAAACGGGACTCGTCAGAAAAAAGAACATTGCTCCATTCCCTTCTCCTCCAGTTCACATGCTCTTTTGCCCACTCCCTGCGGTCGCGACGATGCCTTGATGTTAGTCTAACACATACCAGAGGTCGGCGAGCATACATATCTACACCATGGAGCCGGTTTCGGACAGTCTGAGTTGAAACCGTGATGCCAGTAGCCGAGCGAAGGTGTTGTTGGAGAAGAGTAGCGTTCATATTTCAGTGCCTCCGAGCCGTTAACACTAAATAACGATCTTCATTGGGCGTTGTTGCCCGTCTACGACCTTGTCCTGGTCTTCGGCTTGCACTTCCAGTCTCCAAGAAACGGTTCCAGATTCTGGAAATCACACTTTGTGACACTCCAATGGCTTGCGCTACTTCGGCTTGAGTTTGGCCCCCTTCTAACCTGCCTACAACTCTCCAAGCTTCCTAATCTGTTAAATGACTTTGCTGAGACATCGTACTCATCGAAACAAAGCAGTCACTGAATGCCGATCATCCTTGTCTTCATTTCAGTTGAAAGTCACATTTCATTCGCTGCCGCTGAAGCGACGTTTTTGATGTCGAACTCAAAATTAGCATACTCCGCAGTTTGAAAATCAGAAAAATTTGCATTCGTGATTCTCTTCTTCCATTTTCGGCAAAAAAATTTCGCTTTTATCTTTATTTTATATAAAACTTACGATATCCTTTAATTGTTTTGAGCAGTGTATATATATATTCTATTAATCCTTTTTTTTAATAACTAAACTCATTTATATGAACTAAAACATAATTAAAATACATTAAGTAATTTATTTTTAAAAAAGGGATTATCAATTTCCTGAAGAATCAACGATTTATCTTCAAATAGGTATTATTGAAAAGCTTCTCTGGTAGATGTTTTGTAAATAGAAGCTATGTTATGACCGATGCTAAGATCATTAAGAAAAGACTGGTAGCCTGTTTGCCTGCAACTTTTTTTCATGCGCATTTCATGTGTAAGTTATTTCGTGCAGGATTTGCCTGTTGATTTTGCTGCTTGGTCAGATTTAAGAGTATCCACTAATTTTGGTCGGTATCTCCCTTTGGCATAGATATCGATGAGACCCGACCGCCAACCTCTCGCCAAATATGGCGTCAAAAAGGTCATCCTTATGAGTTACACATTAGGCCTAAAGTGGCGGACAAGTAAACACTGTATTTGGCGAGAAATGACTCTTCGCCAAAAAAATCCAAGATGGTGACCGCCTGGCTTATACATTACCAGTTCCTTGCCAAACAGTTGATGTTAATACAGTTTTTTCAAATATTAACTTATTAATTAAATTTAATTAATTACCGGTTTTTGAGCCAACTTAGATAAGTCTCTATTGTTGTAACAATGTACGTTAAAACAATGACAAAAGTTGGAGTCGAAAACCGCCGGTTTTTCAGCCGAACCACGTGTGCATTGTTATAACAATGCAGACAAATCATGCTCTTTTTTCAATTCCTACTATATTAGTTCCCTCTCTCCTTTTATATATATATATATATATATATGTATTATATATCAAAAACAAGAAATAATAGATAATGAACATAACAAGAAATAGCGTAATAAAAATATAAAAGCTGAACATGAAGAACAAAATTATAGAGAAATAAAAAAAAGAAACTACATAAAAGAAGAACCTAGCGAGTCAGAAAGCAATTTCGGACTTAGGACCAAATAAGTGGGGTTAAACTAGTTTGAAGGCGCCAACCTTCCCCCTTTGCAACTCGGTAGGAAAAACCAAATAAAATAAACAAAAATTCACAGTATGTAAAAACTCAGAGAGCATGATAAAACCACTCACTACTATTATGTAACAAACTCTCCCAAACTCTTAATGCAGAAAAATCCCAAAATAATTACGAAAAAGTAGAAAAATTCTAAAACAATTACATAAGAAAAGTATCTTTCAAAAAATAATTTAACAAAATTTCTTTACTCACAGAGCTTTTACGAAGAGAATCAAGCGTCTTGACATCAGTGAAAATCAATTATTCACCAAGTTAAAAAATTCGAATATACATAAACACATCTTTTGAGCTAACTTTTAAACCAGCCAGCAAAGACAGATATAAAAAAAGACGACAATCAAATAGAATTTGAATTGGTTGATTGTCAAAAATGTAAATTTGCTAGGCTCTAATTTCGTTGGTAGTCAACAATGTGTAAGATGTTCAAGATGTGTGTGGAAAAAATGTAAACTGTGATATGAGTGTTATGATATAATCTTCACAGCAAGACCACTAACATGCTGACTTTGAAATCCTATTGTTGTGTGGTGGTTTTGGAATTCGAAGTAGCAAGACGGTTAATGTATTTGTGATGAATATAAGTTCTTAAGAAATTAAAAGGGTATTCACATGATCTAAACAACATTGAAAATTTTTTTTATATTATTGTATTTATCTATTTTGTGGGTAGTTAAGTTATCATTTCTAAATAAAAAATTCAAAATGATATTTCTGTAAATTGATATATGCAAGTTACTATTCCATACAGGAACTTTAATTATATGGAACGAATCTCTTTTGTCAAAAATGTTACTGACTACATTATTGTTAATAAGATGCAAGTCTAAATCCAAGAATTACACCATATTAGAGTTGAAGTTAGTTTTAAGGAGCTTGAGATAATCAGGGTAGAACGTAATATTTGGTTTGTATTCACTATTTTTACCAAAAATTATTAACTCATCTATATAACGATAAATCAAGTAAGAATCATTTACAACATGATCAATTTCAAAAAAATGTAAATATAGGTTCGCTAAACAATTACTAGCTGGACCACCCTGAGGTAATCCTTTGATCTGTTTATAAAGATTCTGATCAAATGCAATGAAATTTTCTTTTAATACGAGGTTAACAAGAATATCAAATTTTTCTTTTTTCATTAAAGTATATAATTCATATTTATCATAAATTAACTGTAGCCGATATATATATATATATATATATATGCATACACTTGGTTCTCTTTTATGCGGTTTTTTTTTATGCGATTTTAGAGTTATGCGGTTTTTTTATGGCAAGAAAAAAAAAAAAAAAATTTTTATTCATATTTAATTCGGTTTTTTTTCTGAAAACGAATAAGAATAACAACTAAAAATTACGCAATCAATACAAAAAATTTTTATTCATATTTAATTCTTTTTGGTGATTCACTTTTTTCTGAAAACGAATAAGAATAACAACTACAACTCTACTATTACGCAATCAATACAACGAAAGAATTTCTCCTTTATATGCAAATTTATACCTTGAACGTTTTTCTTTTATTGACATGGTTTCTCTTGATTTGTTCTTAAAAAACAAAAAGACAAAAACAAAAATATTCCGCTAAAATTGCGTGTTTTTATGCTGCATTTTGCATTGCATTTTGTTTTTTTATGAAACTAATTAAAAAAGCTTGCATATTAGAAAACATTAGAAAACAAAACTTTGTGAAAAAAGGTTACTACCGAAAACCGGAAGATAAATTTACTCAAGTGAATTGTAAGTTTTTTTTTTTTTTTTAGTGCGTAATTGTACATTAAGTTTTCTCTATAATTTTTTAGTCCTCTTAAAGAAAATGTGTGACAATATTAAAAAACAAAAAAAAAAAGAAGTGCAATTTCGCTAGAAACCAAAATTAAAATTCTCGATTGCTTGGCGAAAGGAGAAAGATCAACAGCAGTAGGTAAACGTTTTCATTTAGGCGAATCTACTATAAGAGCAATAAAAAAAAATGAAGCGGCAATAAGAAAATCAGTCAGATCTGGTACAAATTTGAGTTCTAAAATTTCATCATATTCAAGAGACACTTTAATAGAAAAAACTGAAAAGGCTCTCGTAATTTGGATTGAAGATTTAACTCAAAAAAGAATTCCGTTAGATGGACATTTAATCAAGATGAAAGCCCTTAAATTTTACAAGGAGTTAAAAGAATCAGAGCCATCTACATCTTCACGTGAAAGTAATCCACAATTCTCTGCCAGCACAGGGTGGTTAACTGGTTTTATAAAAGACATTCTTTTTCATAATCTAAAAATAAAAGGTGAGGTGGCTTCTGCAGATGAAGAAGCTGCTAGAAAATATCCTGAAAAGTTAGCTAAAATTATTAAAGATGGAGAATATTGCGCTCATCAAGTCTTCAATGCTGATGAAACAGGATTGTTTTGGAAAAAATGCCAACCCGTACTTACATTGCAAAGTCCGAAAAAACTGCCAGTGGTTTTAAAGCTGCTAAAGATCGAGTTACTTTATTGCTGTGCAGCAATGCATCTGGCGATCGAATGTTAAAACCGCTGCTTGTAAATCGATCTTTAAAACCACGTGCATTAAAAGGAAAAGACTTAAATACACTGCCCGTACATTGGATGGCTAACAAGAAGGCCTGGGTAACAACGGCTATTTTCACTGAATGGTTCAATAAATGCTTCGTACCCGAAGTTGAAAATTATATGAATGAGATGGGTCTCGAATTTAAGATCTTATTAATTCTTGACAATGCGCCAGGTCATCCAATCTTAGAACATCCAAATATAAAGGTAGCTTTTTTTTCCCTCCAAACACAACGAGCCTAATTCAACCATTAGATCAGGGAATTATTTCAACATTTAAAAAATATTATGTAAAATTCACTTTCCAATTCATTTTCGATAAACTGGAATCCGAAACAATAACAGTTACTGAAGCTTGGAAACAATTTAATATCTTGAACTGTGTAAATCATGTTGCATTAGCAATTGCCGAAATAAAATCACAAACTTTAAATGCATGTTGGAAAGCTGCTTGGCCTGAATGCGTATCAAAAGGAAACGAATCAAATAGAGCAATAGTAACATCAGAAATTATTTCAATTGCTAAGGAAATAGGTGGGGAAGGTTTTGATGATTTTGGCGAGCATGATATAGAAGAATTGCTTGTGGACGAAGCCCTAAATGATGATGATATTTTGGAAAGTATGGTAGATATTACTAAAGATTTGGAAACAGTAGATAGCGAACCGGAAGAAGATGTTACTCCACTGGACGAAAAATTACTTCGGGAAGGCCTTCAACTTTCCGGTAAATTGGCAAATTTTTTATTCAAAATGATAATGATGTAGAACGCGCCTTAAAATTCCAACGTGATCTGAAATTTTGTATGTCTGGCTACAGAGAACTCTACAAAGAACTAGTGCCATCACAGAGTTTGATTACTGACTACCTTGTCAAAGAAAAAAAAACACTAAAGTTCCTGAAGAAGCATTACCATGTAGATCTGATGACGTAATTTTATCTTCAAGTGATGAAAGTGATCTTGCACCAATCCACAAACGGGTTCGCACATCATCAGACAGCGAATAATGATGAAAACATTCTTAATATGATTTTAAATGAAGTTTTGTTTTTTGTTACATATTAAGTTTTGTTTTTGTTTTTAACATACATATGTGCCATTTATTAAAATATGATGGAAAAAAAAATAAATCTTATTATTTATAAATCTTTTTTTTATGCGATTTCTGGTGCATTTTAAAAACATTATTTGGGTTTTATGCGATTTTTTGAATAAATGGAACGTATCCATCATTTTGCATATAAATGTATGTCTTTTTTTGTGCGATTTTTTTTATGCGGATTTCCCTGGAACGCATCTACCGCATAAAAAAAAAGTGTAAATATATATATAACCAAGTGTATATATATATATATATATATATATATATATATATATATATATATATATATATATATATATATCGTTCATATTTTCAATCGTTAATAAAATACTTTCTATCCATCCATTCAAAGTAGGAATTGACTCAATTTTTTTATTATTATTACTTGTTTTGTTCAAGATTACAGTAAAATAATAAAATATATACCAAAAAAACATTAGATTTTATAAATAAATAAAACATGTGCTGCTTTTAATTAAAATTATTAAGTTTTAATACTATATTTAAGTGTTTGTAGAAGAAGAGAGAGGGAAAGAAAATATTCATTAAGTTCATTCATTTACAAAGTATGCATATGAAAAAAAAATAAACAGAATCCACAAAAGGTAGCTTTGTCAGCAACAATACAAAGAATACTGATTTATTTATGTTTAAATCATACAAAAAAATGTCTTTGTCTATTCAAAGAACTGCGATAAAATTGTCTCTCTCTACTATAGAAAGTATTCCATTCAACAAATTCCTTATAGAAATGAAATATTGCATAGTAAAAAATATAAATATGAAAAGCCACATATGAAAATTGAAATAATGCCCATTGTGAATCTGATTTCAAATTTACTATCGGATCTATAGTAATGTATACAAGTTTAGTGCTGCAAATCTTACGAGCATTTTACTAGAATTTCAAAATATTTATGAGCATTACATGCTTTTAATAGATATTTAAATTCTGAAAGAGAAAGAAATATAGTGAAAATTGTTTAACACGAAACTGAGTGGACTGAAATATTTTTTCGTGTTAAAAGAATTTCGTGTTAAAGAATATTGCAAATATATATTCCACAAAACTAAGTTTATTAGTGTACATTTTATTTGCATAGATATGCGTATACATGCTTGCATTTAATAAAAATCAATGAAACGAAAACATTCACAGGAACTTAATGAAATTTAATGCAAAATTTTTTCACGTTTTTTTTTTGAAAAACAAAACATTTATTGGGTTTTTGGAAAATAATCTGGTATTTTTCTTTGCATTTTCTTTTTTAGCATCAAACTGACAACAAATTGTATTATTCGTTTCCCATTTGGAATGTCCGTCAAAATAATTGGACGTACTTTTCAGGATTTTTCCTTTTTTCGGATGATGTGGAAATAGGAGCTGCATTATTCCTATCATTTTCTTATCGGAATTTGTATCAATGATATTTTTGAGGTTACTTTAGATTCGATGTGTTGATGCTGACTTAGTCGGCATTATAGATAAACATTCCCGTTCTTGATGTATAAGATCTACACACTTAAAATTTGGTTAGAATGTTTGTTTTCTTGAGTAGAGATCCACGAAGGACAGGTTTTGTGGAAATAAACTACTAAGGAGAGCTACGGGGGCATATAGGTAAAAAACTCCCATTTTTCCAAACTCCACATACAGACTTCAAATTTAGTAAGCCTATTTCTTTTGTTGAGTAGAAATCCATTAAAAACGCGTTTTACAGAAATCATCTTCTAAAAGGAGTTATGGTGGCGTTTAGATTTTTAAAAAAATTTCCGTGTTTGAACTATTGTATCTACACATTTGAAAATTTGTTAAGCCTATTTCATTTGTTAATTAAAGATCAGTGACGAACGACTCGTGTGAAAACGTGAAAACCGACTCTTAAAAGGGATTGCGGGGGCAACGAAGCAGTACAGATTTTTTAAAAATCCTCGTTTTTGAACTTGTAGCCTACAGATCTGAAATTTAGCAAGAATCTTCCTTTTGTTGAGCACTAAAATTATTTTTTGCGGAAATTGACTCCGAGGGAGTGGGAGTTACGGGGGCGTAAAAGATATAAATATTCTTCCATTTTAGAAATTCAAGTTCTGTCCATATTAAATCAAGAGACGAAAGGTACAAGAATTTTTTTCTGTTCAATCGAAAGCTTTATGTTAGGACTTCGATAAGAATAATTTAAAAACATAACCTAGTCATACAACATCCTTAAATACCCCCGACGAAACGGGCGGGTAACATATAGTGTATGTAATTCTATGAAATCCGTTATTTCATAGAATAACTAGGTATTTCATGAAATAACTAGACAAGTCAGTTAAAGTATATAAATTTATTGAATTCTACGATTTAACTAAGTATTCTATAGAATAATAAATATAATATATTACTTGATCGTGTTAAAGTATGAAATACGGCACTCGAAAGTTCTTTGAATCGATTCCAGCTGCTTTGGGAAGGATTTTTCCGATTAGAAACTAGAAATGGCCGAATAAAACAATTGTACTCTAGATCAGCGGTTGCCAAACTTTTTAACCTCACGGACCAGGAAATTCATAATTTAAATCCCCGGGACCACTAATAAAAATTTTTAAGTATTAAATATAATTATAAAAAAATTGCGATCTAGAAACATAAAATGTACCTAGCTATGTATAGTTTAATACTAAAAGAAAGAACTTATACTTACGCATTCAAATACGTTTTATTAATGCGTTAACTCCATGTTTACGCATTCAAATATGTTTAATTAATGCGTTAATTCCATGTTTACGCATTCAAATACGTTTAATTAATGCGTTAATTCCATGTTTACGCATTCAAATACGTTTGATTAATGCGTTAATTCCATAAAACACGTTTTTATGCTACCAGATTAAACTGTGTGTAATTTAATATTGGTCATTAACGGTTGGAAAATAAGTGCATTTACAAAAAAGGGATTAGATTGAAAATAACAATTACCTAGTCTTTTTTTATAAATTTCTGTTATTAAGTGAATTTTAACAGAAAACGGACATTCTTTTTTCTTCTCTAATATGTATTTAATTACCTTAGAAAGAAAGCATACAGATTTCTAAAAACATCCGTTAAAAATGTTTATCGCATTGTTTCCTTACAGAAAAAGAGTAACAATATTGTGAAATATTACGTAAGCACAAAGGCAAAAAAGTGAATATAAATCAGACATATGTATAAAAGAAAGGAAAACATTCTCATATGGAGAAAAAAAAAACGTCCATCCAAACAGGAACTTGGAGGTGAGCAATTGCACGCATATTAAGAGCGAAATATAAAGCTAATACGGGTATAAATATGATTCTGACCTTGGATAATAACAGTTAATGAAAAGATGGGCAGATCGAATGTTAATATTATTGTGATTGTAACAAAGATGCTCGCCACAAGTTGATCGTGTTAAATCCTCGGTTTGCGACACGCCACGAAGTTCATCCTTTCGTTCCATTGAAAGGATTCTTTTGTGAGGAAATAAAAAAAACATGTGTCATTGACGGATTTACTCGTAGAGAAGGATGTTTCGTCTCATTTCTGTTTTAATAATAATAAAAAAAACCGGAAGATCGTCTCATAGATTGAACTATGTCAACTTCTGACGTAGCGTTCCTCCCATATCCGCGATTTCGTTTGAATGAGATTCCGAAATTTAAATAGCGAACTTTAAAAAAAAAAAATATTCATATATTGAATTTGGTGTTACTTTCCTTACTTTTTTGAACACATTAAATATTACTACACTTCCCAGTAAACTAAGTCGAGGTTATATGGAGAGTGAGTGAGTGAGTGAGTGAATATTAACGTTAAACTGTTCAGCTACACGAGGGCTTTTGGCGACGGGCCTCGTAATTTTGAACCATGGTCAAGTGACGAGGACGACACCTTAGCGTACACCCCTCTCCTAACTACCACTTCAACGGGAGGACGTTGGAGCTCTCGACAGATTTAACGTGCATCGCTGCTCTACACGGCGAGTCTTTAGTGGTATTGGGCTCGAATTCATGACACGCCTGCCATGATCCAATACTTTAGCCGCTGGGCTAACGCAGCACCCGGGTTATATGGAGAACGAGTAATATAAAAAAAAATTTCAAAGTCAATTCCTACTTAGGTCAACAAAGAAAAATCTTATTTTAGTTTCTTTTTATTAAATAGTTACAATTAATATAAATATGTATATACATTTGACAGAATCACACTATTACGTGACAAAATGGAAAGCGATTTTCCTTGAAATTTTCCATTTTCCTTTCTTTATTGGGTGTAGGACTATTATTTTTGGTACTATTTATTCATCAATTAAATTTAATTATTCTAATAAAATTGTATAATAAAAAAGGGACCACATTCTCAGAAGTTAGGTCATCCCATGAGGGATTCGAATCCACGACTTTTCGATTAAAAGTCCGGCGCGTTATCCATTGCGCTACAGGGACACAACGAACGGTTTTCCTATCTATATATGCTGTTGGACTATTATTTTTGTTTGTTTCTATTTATTCATTTTTTAATTTAATTAATGAATTAATATTTGAAAAAACTGTACTAACTTCAAGTGTCATTCACTCAAGTTCAAAAAATGTATTATATTTGAACTTGAATGGATGAATATATATAGAAAGTATTTTATTAACGACTGAAAATGTTAACATGATATATATAGAGAGAGAGGGGGGGACAGTAAATTAATAACATATTCAAATATATATTTTCTCATAAATGGAAAATAGCACGTGTCACGAAGTTTAAGATATGTCTTCCTCTTTCCGAGATGTCCTGCCAATGGCAGATCATGAAATTCTTTCATTATATCTTTTCGAAGAGAACCAGGAATATAAACTCTTAGTTCTCCCAGATTAGAAAAATACTTCGCGTAAAAGAGGAGACCATTTATTAACTTGAAGTCCTGGGACCAACTCTCGCATACCGTCGCATTAACAGAACCGTCATCAGGGTTTTCTAAGTATCGATAAATATGTCCTAATTCAGGATCTTCCCTCTGTTCCTTAATGAATTATTCACGGGAATTTATTGCGAGGGCTCTAATAGCTGCCCACGAAATTTGCGATCCCTCGACACTGTCTACTGGATTTCTTGATAAAAGGTCTGCGACCACGTTTTGAACACCAGGTCTGTGTTCCCATTCTATGTTAAACTCTGACAATTTCAATGCCCATCGGATCATCCTACTTGATAAATTCTTACCATTGGTTAACTTCGTTAACGCTGCGTGATCTGTAATCACTTTCACAGGTAGGGGTCCAAAATAAGTTTTAAACTTATTTAGAGCCCAAATTACCGCCAAACATTCTCTTTCGGTAACCGTATAATTACGTTCTGCTTTATTAAGGGTTCTAGACGCGAAAGCAATAGGTTTTTGATTTTGTTGAAGCACAGCACCAATTCCGACCCCACTTGCATCAGTGAATAAATTGAACTGTTCAGAAAAGTTTGGTAATTGCAAAATCGGTGCCTCCGTTAGTGTGCGTTTGATCTGATTAAAAGAATCCTGTGCTTCTCCCGACCAGTTAAACTTCGCCCCCTTTTTCTTTAATTGGTACAATGGTTCGCATATATCTGCGTATCGCGGAATAAATTTTTGGTACCAACCTGTCATCCCTAAAAATTTTGACACTTCTCTATTATTTTTGGGAGGTTTCATTTCCGTAATTGCCCGAATTTTCTTATTGTCAGTCTCGATTCCTTCTTTACTAATAATCAGGCCTAAATATTTGAGTTTGTCACGAGCGAAGTGACATTTTTCTTTATTTAACGTTAGCCCTGCGTCTCGTAATAAGGTAAAAACCTGAGTTAAATGATCTAGATGGTCTTTAAACGATGGAGATGTAATAATAACATCGTCCATGTATACAGACACGAAACGCCCAATAACAGGTTGGAGGATTATATCGATAGCCCTTTGGAAATTAGGCGCCGCCCCAGAAAGACCAAAAGGCATGCGTAGGAATGCAAAAGTGCCATTGCGAGTGATAAACGCTGTTTTTTTCTATGTCCTTTGACTAATCGCTAACTGAAAATAGCCACTTCTGAGATCTAGAGTGGACATAACGTTGGTGTGAGGGAAATTGGTGAGTAAGTCATCAATAACCGGTAATGGATATCGAGGATATTTGGTAATTGCATTTAGTTTCCGATAATCGATCGCGAAACGATAAGCCTCGGGAGAATCTGGAGGAAGGTCATTGTTCTTTCGAGTTAATACGACTGGAGATGCATAGGGCGAATTAATAGGACAAATTGTACCATCCCGTAACATCTTATCTATGTGATAATCAATAATGCCTTGTTTGACCCTGTCGTACTTGTATGGTCTCGACATTACCGTTCCTTTATCTCCAGTATCTATCTCATGATATACAACATGCGTTAATCCCGGTTGATCGGAAAATAACCCTTTGAAATTATTAAATAAGGCTTTTAATTGCCTCTGTTGCTCGTCATCAAGTTTCGATTCTGTGAGATCAATATCAACGAGTTTCTCCTCTTTAGGCGTTTGTTTGATCAGATGATCGGGAATGATTAAGGATTTCTGATCAAAATCTAATGTTAATCGCGACGCCTTCATAAAATCAATCCCCAGAATGCACTGATACTGCATGTTATCAAGTATATGGAATTCCCAGGGTTTCTGAAATTCCCTGATTCTAATTTGTAATTCGACTCTACCCAAATGACTGCACGGGGCTCCTTGTGCTGTCACGACTCTGTCTTTCGTCTTTTGACGAGGTCGGTATGAAAAATAATTGCGGTATACCTCCTCCGAAATAAAAGATTTCTCTGCTCCCGTGTCCCATAGTGCGGTAATAAAGGTTTCATTTAATAGAATAGGGACATACGGTAATTCGACTGGGGTCATTCTTATAGAGGATACTTTGATAGGCCGATGATCCCAAACTGGAGGATTTTCCGTACCTCGCGATCGATTACCCCCATATTCACATCGATCGCTTAAAAGTTTAAATTTCTACTTCGTTCATTTTGACCTCGAAATGAACTATTTCTCGACCCGCTTTGTCGACCGCCTTGACTGTGGAATGGTTGATCCGATTGTCCACCTTGGCGTCTATCTTCGAATCTGCGATTTGCGAAACCTTGGTTTTCGAATCGATTAAATTCCCTTTGTGGTCGGCTATTATTGGCGTATCTCTCATTATTTCTGTTTTCCCTCCAATTTTCCTGTCTATGCCGGGTATTAAAACGATTGTTTTCATGAGGGCCTGAACTTCTAAATCCCTCACTCGAACCTCTGATTTGTCTATGCATAAAACGTTCCTCGTATTTATCAACGATTTGTAGGAGATTGGTAGTATTTCGTGGATGTCTAACTTCGACATAATCCAAAATTTGGGGTTCCAATCGACTGACGACGTGATCTATTAATTTTTCCTCCGACATTTCTAGTTTAAGTATTTTATGAATTTTCAACAATTCATAAATAAAGTCCGAAGGTTGTTGATCTCGTCTTTGTGATGAGGAATAAAATCGCGTTTCTAGTTCTGACCTGTTTCTGACCACGGGAAATTGTTCTGACAATGCCTGTTTTAAGTGCGCGTAGTCTGTTGTCTTATCTTCAATGACTCTATAACCTAGAACTTCGAACCAGTCGAGTGCTCGACCTTTGAGATGACCTTTCAAGTAAGCACATGCCAGTTGTGCAGGTATCTCATAATACGCGAGATTATGATCAATATTCTCCAAAAAATCATCTATGTTCTCAATCCCCGAAAAATATTGTTCCGGAATGATTCTAAAACTGGATCCGACTCTATTCTCGGGATTTATACGTTGGGCGCCATTGTAATGGTCCCTGGGGACCTCACTTTGAGAACTATAATAATTAGGAGACGTAAAAGAACCAGTAGCCATTTTTATAAATAACTTTCTTTATTTGAATAACTTTCTCAATTAAAATCGAAGACTTATTAACAAATTCGAATTATAATATTATGAGGTTTTAAATATAATATCCTTTAATTTAACTCAATTAATTAATAATCTAATTAATCAATTCATTAAATAACGATCACGCAGAAATTACCACGATAAAAGATCCCAGAATTATATTCAATAATGTTCTTAATGAACATTTAACTTTAATCTCACTCTTAAAACCTTAATGAGATTTTAAATACAATTTTATATTTACCACTCGGAATCTCAATTCTTCATGAGAATAATTTATCTTCAACTACAATATTTCAATTCAAAATCACTATAACTCTATGTTTCAATATCTATCTCCTACTGCCCTAACTTTACTATTTCGTTTGACTTAAATACTGAATCTAATCTACATAACAAGTAATCCTGTCCGCTCTTTGGAGTTGATTGGAAATAGGTAGGGAATTAAATTTCCCTAAAAAGGTCGGTTCAGAAGGTTAGTGATAAAGTTCCGTATAGATTCGTCACACATTGCGCTACAGGGACACAACGAACGGTTTTCCTATCTATATATGCTGTTGGACTATTATTTTTGTTTGTTTCTATTTATTCATTTTTTAATTTAATTAATGAATTAATATTTGAAAAAACTGTACTAACTTCAAGTGTCATTCACTCAAGTTCAAAAAATGTATTATATTTGAACTTGAATGGATGAATATATATAGAAAGTATTTTATTAACGACTGAAAATGTTAACATGATATATATATAGAGAGAGAGGGGGGACAGTAAATTAATAGTAGGAATTGAAAAAATATAAATTTATCAGCCAGAATCTACCTATGCGGATAACATTTTCTACGGCAGAGGTTCTTAAATTTTCGATCACCTAACTCTCCCCCCTCCTTTATGTATCATCCTGACATCATGGTTTCCCAAGAGATCCCTGATTTCCTTGATTTTGATATGACTGAGTGTTTTACAGATTCCTTAATAATCCTAAGACTGATTCTGCTACTTATGCAGACTTTTTTTAACACTTCCTTTTTTCCTTTAAGAGAAAACAGTAAACATCTAATTAAATATATATATATATATATATATATATATATATATATATATGTATACATTACTTTGTAGTGATAGCAGTGGCGCACACAAGGGAGGGGTCCTTGTGTGCCAAAGCCCTCGATTATTTTTCCGATTGATTATAATGTTAAGTATATAACACGAAAAAAATTAATTAAGTATTTGTTATTAATGATTAATTTTATTAATTAATGCTAATTATTTATTCAATAATTAGTTTTTTACTGTGTTTGTTCCCAAAAATCGACAAAATCAAAAGGAGCATGATACAAGAATAGTGAACTTTCGACCCCGGACCCCCCTCCTCCCCTTGAAAAATTCCTGTGTGTGCTACTGAGTGATAGCTATGCATCTGCAAACAATAAAAAAAAACTGAAGCAATATTCTTGATCGAAATACATGGTCTAGTAGTTTTTTCATTGGAATGAATTTATGTTTCTAGTCTGGGTAAACAAATCTTTCGATTTTTCCATGCCTTTCAGAGGCTGCAAAAGAGGGAAATATTAACATTAAATGACACCCCTTCGCGGACCCCCTAGAGAGACATCACACGGACCACAGTTTGAGAACCGCCGTTCTGTGGTATAGTGATAAGCAAAAAAAAAAAAAAAAACTAAAAAATAATTTATAAATTTACTATTGCCTCAAAGGAATTGAATTTTTGAAAATCAGGAAAAATACTTAAATTTGTTTAGATGAGTTTAGACTGAAAATAAAATTATTTATTGTACATTTGTAAGGATTTCGCCTCCGCGACTAAAGGTGTGGAAGAAAGGGAAGAAAGACTATCCATATTCACAATGACATAATTTATTTACGGCACAAACCACAACACAAGTTCGATCAATCAAAACTAAGAATTGAATAAACACTTTTTTGTTAAATACCACGTGGACGAAGTCGCAGGTATCAGCTATTTAACATAAAATAAATGCACCAGAAAGTAATATTAAAGTATTACACATCCAGATACAAATTATTTACACTATTTTAAGCGTTTATTACACAAAATTTGTAACAATGTGTTACTTTTGCTGAGTAGAAGGAAGGTGTTTTCAAAAATTGACCCACAAGAGAGTTACGGGGCATTGTAAATAAAAAAAAATCTTTTTTATCAGCTATTATATCTACAGACTTAACATTTAGCAAACATGGTTTTTGTTCAGCTGAGATATACAAGAAGCCTTTTTTTTTAAATTTACAATTCACGTAAAATTAACTCATTAAAAACTTCTTTATCCTTCTTTCAGTATTGTTTAATTTTTCAATTCACCCGTGCGAAGAACGAGTATACCAGCTAGTATAAAATATAATATAAAATAAATAAAATATTAGCGTTTTACTCAAATTTTGTGTTAATTTCCTATCATCTGTCCAAGCACAGTTAATTTTATATAATTTAATGAAACAAATGCACTTTATTACATTTCAAAAATTTGTCTGTGAGATTAGATTTCTTGAAGAAATTCTTATTACAACCTGTAAGTTAATGTCAGCCAACTTGCATCCACTCTTGTTTATCTTGATACTGAAATAACTTTGCTTACGAATATATATTAATCGCAGTAGCGTAAAGTGCACTTCCGCATTGCGGGGGTGCAGGGACTATATGGGGCCCAAAACTTGATTGACGCAAAGTATGTATTTTGTTTTGGTGCCCAAAACCTGAATTTGCAGGGGAGTACCTAATATTCTACGTTACGCCACTGATTAATCCAAATAGAGAACATTTTCTGTCCATTTGGTTTTTTGACTAGGTGGGCCGCAAAATCCTCTTTACGGGCCGAGTTTTGCTCACAACTGCCCCAGCAACTGGTGATCGCGGTAGCCGAGTGGTATAGGTATCGGATCGTGGCTTGCCTTGTCACGAGTTCGAGCCCAGTACCACTAAAGACCCGCCGTGTAGGGCAGCGATGCACGCTAAATCTGTCGAGAGCTGAAACGTCCTCCCGTTGGTGCGGTGTGGTAGTTAAGAGAGGGGGCTCCAGCTCAGGTGACGTCCACGTCACTTGACCATGGTTTAAAATTACGTGGTCCTTCGCCAAAAGCCCTCGTGTAGCTGAACAGTGCGACGTTAATATTCACTCACTCACTCGCCCCAGCAACTGCCTGCGCAATGTCGAATCCATCAAATTGATTGATTGATTGAATAATAACGTCGCAGTATTCGGTGACCAGACCTGTCCAGCCAGGTTATTTTATAAAAATTTACCCCCCCACACACAAAATAGTTATTTGAAAATGAAGTTGAAATTCTTATCCTGCGTTACTTAGTTTAAAAATGAAAAAGTTATCATAAAAATTCATGCTAATATATTTAATATCTTGACATTTTTTTTATTTTAAGCCCTTAGAATATTCCGGACAAACTCCTTCAGTTTTACAGAATGTTTTCAATAAAGCAGTGGTTTTCAAATTTTCTGGCCCACGGGCCCATGGATGGTTTTCCAAGGAACCCCATACAGAAAAACCTTAGAGGAAGTTTTCTTAAAATAGTATATATTGTAGAAAAACATGTTATAGCTACTTTAAATAAAACACAATTTACGAATTTTAAATAATTTTTTTTAAAATTTTTTAGCATATTAATGTAATTTACTTATTAATAGCATTAATTCCTGTTCTATGTGTCATTCATCTGTGCACATTATGCTAAGTAACTGGGGTGATTGTTTGTATCTCTTTACACAAACTGTCGCAGTCCATGTCTATTGAACTACCAGCAGTCGTTCATATTCTGCATTAATTTGTTTCCATATTTTGTTTATGATGCCAAATACATTGAAAATATTTTTATCTTAACCCTTTATCTACCGATGGTATCAGTAGCACACAGGAGTTTTTCAGGGGGGGCGGGGTAGAAAATTCACCATTCTTGTATCATGCTTCTTTTGATTTTGTCGATTTTCGGGAACAAAATACAGTAAAAAACTAATTATTGAATAAATAATTAGCATTAATTAATAAAATTAATCATTAATAACAAATACTTAATTAAATTTTTCGTACTATATACTTAGAATTATAATCAATAGGGAAAAAAATCAAGGGCTTGGGGGGGATTCAGACCCCAGGACACCCCCTTGTGTGCATCCCTGGATGGTACTTATAAGTACCACTCACTTTAAAATAACATAGAATAACCAATTTTACGAAAATTCTGACAATACTTAGCAGGAATATTCTTTAAATTCCACTCTTCCAAGATATATAGCAGAGTGATGAGTATTTTAGCGGGGAAGGCGAATAGTTTTATAGCAGAGATTGCGTTTTCAACTGATGGCGTTTTCAGTGGATTGCAAAGATTATCATTTTTGTCCCGAAAAAATAGTTTATGTCAAAATTTAAGTGTCTTATTTTTTTTTTTGTATGTTAATGAGGACCTTAGAAACTCTTTATTTTAAGTGAACAGTGTATATAATCAATTTTACAGTGGAATATCTTTAATTAATTAGCTCTAACGGATTAAATTTCCCAAAGTTGAGTATTTTGTTTATGTATATCCCTTAATTTTCAATGTAGTGATCCAAATATATATATATATATATGTCATGATTTTGGAGACAGAATCAGATTAAAGTTAGAAAAGTGAAAAGACGACCTTTATTCATTCATTTGTACATCTGTTCTGATCTAAGAGGAGGGAGTAAAAAGCACGCCATGGTGGTGGTTTCAAGTGTATAACACTTGAAAAACATATGGTAAGTATCGCTGCTTTGAAGAAGGTGCTTGCAAGTTAATGCTGACATATGTTGAGTATTAAATCTAACGATCTGGAATTAGACATGTTTATTGGCTAGGCCATATGTTCGGAAGAAATAAATGGGTCATTAGTTTGATACTTGAATATGGGGACTGAGACAGATGAGTCAAGTGCTAGATAGGGAATTTAATTTTTAATATAATTTAATTATCCTTATATATATATATATTGCATGAAAAAACTGCAGGAAATCATAATGCGGTACATAAAAGGCTAAATACATTATTCAAAATGGGATTAAAATATTTATGACTGTGTGAGAAACTTCTGCCTATTCTGAAAATTTTCAGCCTAAAATTTAGAAGCTGTTCCTACTTAAATTTCAACGTCAAATCTGTTGATATATCAATAAGTTACTCCTTTTCCTTCATTGGAAAACCTTTTGATTTATCCCTTCCTGAGTGATTGGATTTCTCTTTTGGAAAATATTATTTTACAGGTGCTGAGTATTTCTTAAAAATGTTTTCTTAGATTTTTTTTACAAGTGGAAAAAGAGGCTTTTTTTTATAATTTTTAACACTGCCGTCCAATTCATTCAATTCCATTCCATTTAATTTTGCAAAAAATTGCAATTAGTTAAAACTCTATTTAGCAATACGCAGGATCATAAAAAAACGAGATTTACACAATATATGTAGTACACCTGAAGAAAAAACGTTTTAATATCCTTTTATTATACAGTCGGATCTCTATAAAACGACGTCACTAAATCCCGAAATAAAGTTCGTTAGATGGAAAATTCGTTATGCAGAGGTTCATCTTTCAAAATACTTTATAAACCACGTAAAACAAATTTTAAATTCATAAACACTATATACGAAAAAAAGTAATTATTCACACCTTTTTTTAAAGGATATATATTTATTTATTTTACATATCTTACCCTTTAAAAAAACTGCAAGGAAACAAGAAAAAAGAATGTCGAGGAATATACTGTATTTTCAACATTAAGAAAATAATTTTATATTAAAATTCATGAATTTTAAAGACATATTCCAATTTAAAGCATACAAGTAATTTTAAACATATATTATTTTATGACTAGAACTCCACTGAGGGTGAAAGGGGATATGTTTCTAGGGAACTGCACAATGGGGGTTAAATGTTGTACTTCTTGAATGAAACTCCCAGAATTCTATTACTCTCGACGAATCATGCACATAATAAAACCAGTTCAAGATCTATGACCACCATAAAATGTGTTAATAGAGAATAACTTGAAACGTCCAAAAATACTTGAAAAAAGGGACGAAAAAAATTGAATCACAAGAGAAAAAGTTCGTTATATAGAAAATACACTTCGCTATAAGAAAGTTATTTAATAAAGAAAATCGTGAAATGTTCAAGGTTCCAGGAAAAAATTCGCAATATTGAGGTTAGTAATATGGAGGTTCGACTGTATTATAATAAAAATAGTAAGAAATTAACAAAAATGGGTCTGTCTGAATAAAATTTTTAAACTTCTCCCCATGGAATGGGGATTTACATTGGCTATAGATATTTGTGGTCCTTATATGAATGTATATTTTCCATACAGAACATGAGTCTGTGTGTTATGTATACATATTTTTAATTTTCTTTTCAAATTTTTATTTTTACTCGTGTAACTTGGATAAGCTTTTCGGTCTACAGTTTGAAGACCAATGCAATAAAGCAAATATATAAATGTACATATTTTGAGGAAAAATAGCTTATTATATTTAAAACGTATTTTACATTATAAATTTAACAGTTTAGGTATAACTCAAGAACAATTCTCTACTTATTATTATTTTTTTGTTTGTTTTTATGTTACGAATCTTTAGTTTTTTTGAAAAACAAAATTAAGGAAAATAATTATTGTCTCGGATTTCAATATTTTTGTTCATTTATTTTGTCTAAATAAAAATTAGAGTGATTTTTTGTGTTAAGAGACAAAAAATGTAATAATTCTTCAAACTTAAACAATATCACTCTAATTAATACTTGTACTATCAAAGTTAACTAAAATGATAGGTTGAAAGTTGTTTTCAAATAGAAATGAAAGAAATATAACAAAAAATCCTGCTGCAAATAGGATTTTTAACAGTTTTGCTATGAATTGATAGAAAATGTGTATAAAAAGCTTTTCCATGAGATTTCCTTTCCCTCATAAATAATTATCTCCTATTTTAGGCTGGAAACACCCTGATTGATAAATTACATTTATATTCTTCTTACTTTTTATTATTTAAGACAATTGAAGAATGTAACAGTCATTTTCGCATAATTTTCTATTCAGATTTTTTGTTATAAACAAATAATAGTTTATTTGGAAAAATAAGTAAACAAATGAAATATAAAATAGGTAAAAAAAAAAAATTACTGAAGATTTGTCAACTGCAGATAATATAAGTGAATTGTATTTTATGATCTTTACTTTGATTTATATTGTTGATAAATTAAAAGTAAATTTTTATTCGTGTTCACAAAAATATTAACTTGTCATAAAAAAATCTGTTAAATTTTGTTATTCGAATATCCAGTTTAATGAACAGTCCTTCCACTAGTGTTCATTAAATATTTTACTAAAAAAATTCATATAACTGTGAATCTCTTTCGAAAATTCCAATGAAGATTAGAATTATGAATAAAGACAAATATATTTATTTTAAAATACCTAATCAGAAAGACACTTATGTCTCAAAATGGCTTGTTCAGATTTTTTTCGGGAAGAGAGGGATGGAGAATTATTTTATCTATATATAAAGCAGTTATCATAAAAACAACAAAAAATTATCTGTATTTTAAAAGTAGGATTTTTTTTTAAAAATCGTTAACATTTAAGTCCGAAAGTTCATTCAAAATTCTTTGTAAATATATTTCCAGTGTATTGGGATAACTTATTAATTTTATTACTTTATTAATTTAAAAACTATAATATTATTTGCATTTAATTATTATTTTTATATTCAACATGCTTATTTTTTTCAAACGTATTAAATGTATCTATTTGTTTGTGTGCTGATTTACAGTGAAATTTATTTTTGCGCGCAGTACAATTAATACAAATAAATTTTAACGAACGTTTTGAAGAATTCACTGGTTAATAATATTAAGGTATCCGACTACTCTAAAATCGTGAGTTTTGCCAAAAATTGACAATATTTTTAGGATTTTATTTTGTAGCGTTATAAAAATACCAAGTTTATTATTTTCCATTCACTAGAATAAAAACTACAAGTGTTTTAGTAAAAGCAGATGCCATAACTTTACATAAGATGTCAAACTTCAAGATGCATTCTTCTCGAAATGTGTTTTTTTCCGAAAAGCTCAAACGGGAACAGCGATTGCTCAAAAAGTTTTGAAAATAATTAACTGAAATTTTTTGTGTATGTTCTATATAATAGTAGAAGTGTTTCAACCTTCAGATTTATCAATGAATGTTTTATTACAAAATTTACAGTCTTTTATGTGAATAAAGTCACTGTATTATAAGCAATTTTGCATAATAACTAAGATAAAGTGCTCTAGTATTTGTAAAAATTAAAATATTTTTTATCCTGAAGGTCATTTCAAACATGAATAGCAAAGCAAAACATCAAAATTGAAAATTTATTCATAAACGTTTTGAACAAAATGGGTCCCGTTAATGTAACTTTTTGTAAATTTTTACCAATTTTTTCCTACCTAGTAATAATATATATATATATATATATATATATATATATATATATATATATATATATATAATTTCTTTTTCTCTCCTTAATTTCAGCATATTTTTCTTAAAATGTACTAAATAAATATAAAAATCACAAAAAAATCCCCATGCCTCCCTTTTTTTAAAAAAAAAGCTGTCGCAAGTACTAGGATACCTTAATTTGTTTAGTTATATATTAATAATATGGAACAGATTATCATATTCAAAATGAAAATTGTACTATCAAAAATGAACAGTTTTCTTCGAAAATGGTGCAAGTTTGTTTTATATTATATGGAGATATTTACCACTTTTTCAAAGTAATGATATTTGTAACTTCATTAAGTACGCAAATTTATGTTGACACAATGATAAAAAGTTTGAAGGGTTTTTCGGGAACTGTGTCCATAGGTGAAAAGCTCATAGCAGATTGCGTTCAATGTTATAATAACTCACTTTTTTTGTCAAAAATAGATTTGCACCTCTTTAAAAAAGAACGGCTCATATGTAAACCAAAAATGATTTTTATTTACATTTAAAAAAAAAGAATGTGTTATAATTACTATACAAACGGTTTGAACAGAATCAAAAAATTAAAAATATCCCCTTTTTGATGAAAAGAATGAAAAAATTTATGCTAGATTGAAATTTTACAATGAATGACAAAAAAAAAGCATGTATACATAGAAACATGTCGCTCTCTATCATTCATAACTAATATCCTAAATTGAAACCATTAATAGCAGACGAAACAAAACTGCAGCAACGCCACTTTTTGTTGAACTCAAACGGTATGTGGGTCAACGGGGTGGTGCTATCATTACTGTTTTCATTCTGAATTGCCAAAATGTTGAATCTTTTCAATTCCATTCAAAATAAAGCTGCGACATTTCCTTCCATCGATAAAAAAAAAAAAGAACCGCAAATTAGTCACACCGCATCACGTTTGCAAAAACAAAATTCCCCCCATGTTAATGGACCCATGAACAATGACCACTGGTCAGAGGCGGCGTCCTGTGGGTTCGAAGGCCATCCACTTTGGTGAAGGATGATGTCAGGGAAAATAGAACATTCGTCCATCAATGTTTCTTGGCGGCATGTCCCGGAATGTTATACCCGCCCGATTTGTAGCAGCCACAAAAAGCAGCGGTTGTTTTAACACTCCTCTTAATTCTGTGAAGGCTCCATGATCTTCTGGTAGTGCCTCCTAGTTTGCATCATACTACAAGGTAGGTTTTTAGATCTCTTATCGGCTTACAATCATGGAATATACTGTTTTTATAATTCAGACAAATTAAAATTTTCTGTTGAGGTATCCAACAACATTCGGAACCGTGATTTTAAAAAAGCATATAAATAAATTTTTTTTGGATATTTAGTGTCCACCTGGATTAGAATACACGTATAAAATTGCTTTAAGAATATTTTTTCAAGAAAAAATTATTTAAATGCAGTTTTAGCAACAAAAAAAACGAATAAAAAATAATGCATTTTCAAAATATTCGCCCTTTAGGGATAAGAGTTCTATAATATTAATACTTTTTTTTTACTCAGGTAAAAAGATTTCTGTACAGAGGCTGAACTACAATTTTTAAAATATGAAAGTTAGAAGTGAATTTATTCCAATTTTAATATAATAGAATAGATAAATTTTAGCAAAAAAAAAAACACTCGTTATTTTTCCAATCGATTGTAACACTGAAAATTATGTCAATTTTTCAAAACTTTTAATACAACTCTGGTATGGAAGTCCTAGCTGTAATTATCATTTATGCTTTAAGGTGAATATTACGTTAGAAACCGTGATTTTGAAAAACAATGTTGATGAATAGCTATATAAATATATATATATATATAGTTAGGGACTTCTATACCAGAGTTGAACTAAAATTTTTAATTTAAAATTTTTCTTAGAAGCGGATTTATTTATATTTCAATACATCAGAGTAGAGAAATTTTCACGAAAATCGTGCGTTATAATTTCAATAAACAACAATTGTGAAAAAAATGGGAATTTTTCAAAAGTATTAGTTCAGGTTCTGTAAAAACGAATGTAGAGCTATATATAAGTAAAATATTATTGTTATAGAAGCATTTTCCATAAAAGGAGAATGTTTTGAAAATATTTAATTTTTTCTTCAATTTTTTTTCTTGTGCGTGTGCCAAAAAATTACTTAAAAGTAATTTTTCTTGTAATAATATTCTTAAAACTATTTTATATATAAAATTCTAATTCAAATTTTATATATCCGTCTGGCTCAACCGGTGCTTTAAGTGCCTCGGACACATTTACTTATTTCAGAGAAAAATGTGCTTATTTGTGCCTTTTCTCCCCCCAATAGACCGTATACTTGAGCCTGTATAAAAAACGGTGGCACTGATGAGCGAATCGTGTAACTTTTACTCAGCAGAAAAATGGTTAATTGTCAGTTTAAAATTAGAGATGATATTTTAATTTCAGAAAAACTGATAAAATTAAGCGTAGTATATTTTTATTACAAGTGTGTGTTAATTCCATTTAAAAAGTTCACTTACAAAATGACTAATGTTAAATTGTACAAGTCGAAACTTCATTCTGAGATGTTACCTACTATCATCGTTCGATTTTAAAATCTATTTTGTTAAAAATATAGATTTCAAGTGGTTGAATAAATTAGTTATGTATGAGCAAACTGAGAACTATATAGATCATTGAATCGAATTTTTTGTTTATGTATTGATGTAATAATTTAGTTCCATTAATGAGCAAAATTGATTTTAAATATAATTGAGAAAAGAAGTCCGAGAGAATAATGTAATAATCTTATAATTTTGTGGGTTTTTTAAACTAACGATAATTTTATTTACTTTAACACCTTAACTGCCACCAGTGTATATATACGTCTCGTTTAACTTGTGCTTTAAATACCCCAGACGTATATTTTTGTCTTTCCGAACTACCGTCCTTTTCTTTGAGCTGCAATCAATAAAACTATTGAAGGCTTTGGAATGCAATTAAATGATCTTGACAGTGTTTGCGAATTATTTACTTATTTCAGAGAAAAACTTACTTATATATGCCTTTTTTTTTGCCTACAATACACCATTAACCCACTCCTATGTGAAAAACTTTGAGTTTATTTAAATTGGTGTTAAAGGGTTAAATAAATGTAAAATATGGAGATGTGAACATAAAAAAATAAAATTTAAAATACTTCCCTTTTATTTTAAAGCCTTTAATAGTAATCAAAATTTAAAAAGTCATAAGGATATTTTTTGAAAAAATGTGTGCAGTACATATATATATTGAACGTTGCTGAACTCATTCAACAGTCAATACAACTTCCAGTTCAACCTCCTAAGATTAACACGCGGTTTCTCATCTGTAAATGTGGTTACTTGGCAGTATCTCAAGAACTGCGGAGATGCAAACTTTAAGTAAATTTCGGATATGTAATGTGGTATATAATACAGAGATGTAAAATATATTTTTTAAATTAATGAAATTATTTTTTGAGAAAAAGGTGATATAAAAGTCTTTTTATTTCGGAGATATTAATTTTTGTAGCAGTATATTAATTCCGAAAGTGGAATTGAATTTTATAACTACCCTCACATGTTCAGAACTGCAATTGACCGTTATATTGTATGCGGTTATGTTATACATATTTTACTTAAAAATTAGCACACTTGATTAGTCTTTTTCATAAAATAAGTTTTAATAATTTTCGTTGGAAAAAGAATCTGGAAACGTTGCAGTGAAGTTTAAAACAAGGCATATTTTGTTGCTGCTGTTAGTCCTTTAATTTTATACATTGTAAAATTCAGTAATCTGCATTGAAGAATGAAGATTACTGTTCACAACTAAACGCTAAAATTATATTTATGAAATTATCAATCCTTCTTTATTCTTTAAATACTATTCATGCAGATAAACTATTAAAGAAAACACTATTTATGAAAGCAAAAATAAAAGAATTAATATTCACTATATTTATTCATGCTTCAGTGTTATAGCATATATTTTGAATAATTGTGATCGTATCTAGTATTATAAAATATCTGTATTTTAAAATATCTCGATAAAGTTGTATTTTCACATTAAAACCATTAAGGTGTAATATGTACCATTAGTGAACGAACTGGACCTTAGGAATCAAAAATAAAACAATGTTGGTTTTAAAAATAAAACAATATAGATCCAAAATAGTTTAGATTCAGAATGTTTTAGTATTTTTTTTCGTATCTATTCAATGAATTAATTTGCTTCATTGAAGAATATAACTTAAATTTAAATTATATTTGAAATACGTGTATTGGCTTAATTACTTCAATTCATAAAAGGAATAGTTTAGATTAAAAATAAGAAAAAAAAATCGAGATGTGTAATTTTTTTTTAAAATAGCCATAAGCAATTTTTTAGAAATGTTGTAACATATAGTTTCCGTTTTTTCATAATGTAATTAAAAATATGCTTACATTACATAATGTATATATTCCACAGTGGCGTAACGTACACACCCGCAACCCCGCATCGCGGGGGGAGAGCAGGGAACTACGAGGCTATTTGACTTAGTAAAGGGGAGCCTAGTACTTTTTGTTACGACACTGATATTCCACAATATCAAAACATAAATATAAATACAATTCTGAGTAAATAAATAAATATATATATATATGTATAATTAGATTCACAATCATTACACTGAGAGAGTCATATAAATATTTCATTTAATAATACATATACAGTATCAAATGCTTAGAAATGAGCAAAATTTTTTAAGGATACTGACTACGATCGGAACTGTGATTTTGAAAAAGCTTATAAATGAATAAATTTTTTTTTAATATTTAGTGACACTTGAACTAGACTATACATTTAATGTTTTAAGAATTTTTTTACAAGAAAAAACCATTTAAATGAATTTTTTTGCCAAATGAAAGAAAGAATATTTTAAAACATTCCCCTTTCATGAATAATACTTGTATACTCATAATATTCTGCACATATAAAGTTAAGACTTTTACTCAGAGCCTGAACTAGGATTTTTGAAGTATAAAGTTTATAAGAGATTTGTTCATATTTTAATATATTAACGAAGAGAAATTTTAACAAAAACACCAATTGTTGTTTTCATTGACAATTGCTCCAAATATTATTGAGAATTTTACAGAAAATCCTAGTTCAGGCTCTGCGTAGCAGTCCTAGTTATGTATAGTCAAAATGTGACGGATCTATCCGCAATCCTTCAATTAATCCACTTGGGAAATCTTTGGGCTATTAATTCGCGTTATTCACAACCAACCCTTTGGAAGAAGAAAATCGTGATATTCAAATTAACTTACTATATATATATAGTCGAAGTTTTCTAGCTTTAATAGAGAGTAGGAGAGGAGATATACTCTAATCAGGTGAGATTGCTACTGAAGGTATCATATCTGAAATATTATGATTAAGAACTCATTAGTAGCAAGTTTTAAAGTGATGATTGTTCACTGAGATTTAACTGATATTAAATTAACTCGAATGATAGGTTAGATCCATCCATTATTAAGTAAGGATCAAGTTTGATAGTCTCCTAATCGTTCGTGTATTTCCGTCATTGTTCCACTTTCGTGGTTAGCATTGAGATATTCTCATACTATTATTTGTTGAAATTGTGTCTTTTCATTGTGGGATAAATAAATAGATTGCTTGGATCATGGCGAGTGTTTCTTCCCTACCTCCCACATATTTGGTGCCCAAGAGAGAGGTGACAATTTCTCATTATTATTATTACAAAAGCATTTTAATTAAAAGAGAATGTTTTAAAACTTTGTCATCCTTCCTTCATTTTTTTACCGAAAAATTGCATTTAAAAAAAATTTGTTGTAATATTCTTAAAACAATTTTATATGTAAATTCTGACATTATAAATATCAAAAAAATTATTCATTTCCAGGCTTTTTCAAAACCAGGGCTCCGAACGTAGTCGGTGATTTTTTAAACAATGGACAGTTACCATGTAATATCACATAAAAAATAATATAGCTGAAAAATATGTAGGTGTAAATAATTAACAACGAAAAAAAACTTAATGGTTTAAAGTATGGGTCTTCAACCTTCGTACTCGAGGGCTAAATTAATAAATTTGTAATGATCTGCGGGCTACATCAATAAATTCATAGTGATCCGCGGGCAACACGACTGTCAAGAAAATATTGCAGTCAGGATATTTATATAAAAGATGTTTATTTTACAAGACTGATGTTTACAGATTTGTATAGATCGTTTTCAAAAAAAATACGAAAAAGTCGAATTGAAATACTTTGCGAACCTGTTAAAGATAAGAGTCCACCTTTTTTCCGAAAGTTTCAGAGATTTTATGCATATATAGCCAGATTTTTATATTTAAAATTATTTAAAAAACAGTAAAATTTTTGAAAATTCGTCATCTTCAGAAAACTTTATTCAAACAGATATCAAACACATCATTGAAACATTTTAAATACCAAGAACAACAGAAAAACAGCGCTTTTTACGACAAAAGCAGACAAGGCATTTTTTTAATTGCCTCAATTTCAAATGAAGGGCCACGAAAATGCCTTCAACGGGTCATTCGTGTCCCACGAGCCACGGGTTGAAGACCCCTAATTTAAAGTAGTTGTATAAGTTTAAATAAATAAAAAGTGTGGAGTTATTTAGATAATGAATAGTAATATAAATAAAGAACGTTAATGAAAAGAAATTAAAATCAATAAAGCTGTGGGAAAAGCGATCTGCTTCATTCATGCATGATAAATTTTGCGATGATGGTCAATGTTGCTAAAAGCTGTTTTCTTTTAACCAAAAAGCAAAGCATTTTCAAATGTTACAGACCTAGCCAACCCTCACACGGCAAGCGGATGCGATTTAAGGGAACAGCGTCGATTTTCCTTTCACAAGAATCCTATACCATGCAAGTTAAGCTAAGCCGTGTGTTCAAAATTTTGCTCTACTGACCCAAATGTCTCTCGCTGGCATTTTTTTTCCAACATTTTTTTATTTGATTTGATTCCGAACCCATGGGAACACTCATCCCATTGGACAGCTCATGTCCTCGTTATTCCAAACGAACCAAATAATGAAAAAAGCGTTCCATCGACGTCACAGACTCCCCTCGACGAATCCCAACCCCTCGATTTTGCTCAATCCTCTTCCGGAAGTAGCCGATTCCAAAATAAAAATATATTTTTCAAAAAAACAAAAAGTATCCAGTTCGTTCACCCATGGAGCATCTTCCCGGATGGTGATTTCGGAACTCAATTCCAATCGTTCCAACAATGAAGGAATTGTGAATTTAACAAAAAAATCGACCTGCGCCAATGGTCGAGCATGTCCAGCCACCGTAACGATGCTGGTGGACGGTGGACATCTGACTTTGGCCAAAGCAACTCTTGGCGATCAATGAGCCAACATGTTTTTCTTCATGTAGGTGTAACCACAAGATGGTGATAAGCCGGAAGATGGTGCCCCTGGTATCATTTTTGGCTGCCCTTCGCATCCTCACTGAAGGTAAGCTACACAATTTTTTCTGTGCACTTCAAGCATTTTTCTTCACTATATATATACTATATAAGTTATATATTTCTATTATATAATTATTTTTTTCTTAGAGAGATTTATTTTCTACTTCAAAGTAAATTTTATCTTCTGTGTTTACAAACAAACTCATGTCAAGGTCAAGATGCCTTAAGAGGCCAAGCCCTATGTTACTTCATTTAGTGTTTAATACTTCTTACCTTTTTAGTTTACTTGTTAAGGTTCATAAAAGAACTCAAATAGGCAAAAACACCGTTAACTGCCTCTGTAATTGGAATATTCTGCAGAAAGATCCACATCACATGATTCTTGGCTGACAAGAGATGAACAGTACCTTGTTAGTTAAAGGGGTGATGAGCTAAAAGAATTTTATCTTAGTTTTAATATGAATATAAATACAAGAGTAATTCTATTTTTTCGTCAAAATATTTTTACTATATAGATTATTGATTCGCTAAGTCTCAGGCTGTATAACTTAAAAAGATATTTCATGTCTATTCTTAGCCCGCAGTATTCATTGCAAGATTAAAACGGAATACATTTTAATATATTGGGGGTTTAAAATATTTTTACAAACAAAGTATTGTGATTTCCTTGCATATTAGAACTAGTATGGCGAATTTCATACTCAGTACCTCGAATATAGCAAAGAAACAATTACCTGAAAAAAGATTGGTGCAGTTTTTATTTTTTCTGTGTTGCTTTCAGTAAATTTTGTTAAGCTGTGAAAAAAAATCAAGTTTAAACTACAAAGAATGCTTTACTAAAACAAGAACTGAATATTGCATATTTAAATAATTTGTGCCTTTTAATGCAACTGGCCTATGTAATGGGGATTCTAATATTTACAGAGCAGGCGCAATAACACGTTGTGATGCTATTTGAATTAATGGAGTCAGAAAGTATCACTTGTAGTTCTTCACACACACGTATATTTCTCATTATTTCATAAATACAACTAAAAGTTGTTTTTTTTACTTTGTAGAAATTTCAGACAAACATTATACAAATTTATTTTCTTTTTTAAACTAATATATTATGGACAGAAATGGGATATTACGCTATACTTAACTTAAGACGCATATTTTAAATTTAATACTGAGTAGCTACAGTTAGATAGCATCTTTTCTTGTTATTAAGATTTTTAATGAATGAATATTCTAAATATGCGGGAATATTTATACTCAAATTTTAACTACTGTTATTAAACATACCATAATTTAAATGGAGCTAAATGAATAACATTTTACTTCAGATAAATATAACAATTATACATGTATAACAAAGAAAACCACTTGGATTGCAATATCATAAAAACATTACATTATCACAAGTATTTCATTTGGACTCGGGCTCTGTATATATATCTATATATATTAAAAATTATTTTTTTCTAGAGCTTTTTTTAAATTATTCGATAATTAGAACTGAACAATTGAATATTTTTATTGAATCAAGAAACGGTACATTCTCATAAAAATAACCATTATTCAACATCAACACTTATTTTTATTTAGTTTTTAATTCAATAAAATCCTTCCTTCATTTTCAAGACGTGTTTTTGAACTTGGCACATTTTTTTTTTCATACGGTTTTTTTTTTATAGTCCTAAAGATAATTTTTTTATTACTTAGTTCGTAGGAAAGACAAAATGTAATTTTATTTTTCTATTTATATTTTTACAAAATACAATGGGATACAGAATAAAAGTATTTGAAAATAAAAGGTTCAAGTTATTTATTATAATATATTCTTTAATGTTTAGAATGTTTTGTATATTTCTCTATTGCTTAGAATTATAATTTCAGTGTAGTGGTTTTCAACACAATAATTGTAAAAAAATTCCTGCTAATTCTCTAGATAATAAAGATACCATCATTAGTAACAAAAATAATTTAAATTTTCATTTATTCTTACCCGCAAGGCTAAATTATATTTTACGTAGTTAAAACGACACGGATGAAAAGTTTGAACTAACCAAAGCTTACAATTGCTTAATATCTATATCCCGGTTTTATCTTTGTAAATAAAATAAATTTTGGAACCCTTCCCCTTCGATTTAGGATAGTTGCTAAAGTTAGGCAATGTTCTTTTGTTTTAAATTAATGTCGGTCTCTAGGTCTATGCAACAAATCATTGAGGGATCATGTAGTGAAGATAATATTTTAGGGGGTGCATCATATTCTAAATTTCCACGCCACATAAAGGGAGAAATTCTGTCTTATCGAATTTGAAACAAGGATCTATTGCTTCATATAAAGGACTTAAGTGAAAGCGAATTTAAACTCGTAATTAATTAGCCACCAAGTTGCTACCAAACAGACAAAGAGATCCTTGATGCCTGCGTGTCAGAGATTTTGATATTGATGAATATATTATATACTTGCTATAGACCAGATACATTTCATTATGAACAGAAATAAGCTGAAGTTACAGCAACATGGTGTCTTAAAAATAATTTGTTTTCACCCTTTTTTGTGCGTGAGTTTAACAGAACATCAGTTACTTAAGGGGTTTGCAACCTGTGGCATGCGTGTCACATGTGAGACGCAGTACAATATTCAGCGTCACTCTGCATTACTTTGTCATGTATAAAGGTTGATAAATTTGTAATGGGGTTTATTCGACAAAAGTTTTTAGAATTATGGACATTTAAGTAGCTATGAAAAAAATCTGAAAAATTAGTCTAAAGATAAATTTACAGCTGTTTTGAAAATTATTGAATGTCATTGCTTGCGATATTTAATTGAAGAGATAAAATTGTATGCTTTCTGCTTTCCGCTTTTAGTTCTACATATCTAAGTAAAAAATTTTTCCTCATATGAAAAATATTTCAAGTAAACAAAGAAATTGTTTAACTTCTGAATGCTCAAAATCGTGTTGAATTAAAAGTCACACATTGTACCCCTGATTCTGCGATATGAAAGTAGAACGATACTAGTACTACATTTGCATTAAAATTTCTATTTATCTTTTTATTTAACTATAATGAAGGGGAATAATTATATTTTACGTTGTCTATTTCTTATTTTAATAAATATGTTTAAAAATACATAATATATGTGCAAATTTAATTTTTTTTTTGCTGAAGAAATAGTTAGGTTTCATTCTGTTTATTTTTATGTTAAGAAATATCTTTAAATGATGTATAAGAAATATATATTTAAAAAACTGTAAATATTTATGTTCTTGAACTCTATTTCCTAAATCTGCATGTATTACCGCGGGAATCGAGCTGTTTCGAATAATTCCTACTGTGTGGCATACTGAATCACAGTGGTAGATTGGTTGGCACGCCACAGCTAAAAGGTTGCCGATCCCTGAGTTATCTAAAGATAAGTTTTGGTAAATGTATTGGAATTTCAAAAATGACCGAATTCAATCGATATTCCTTTTTAGGTTTTTCCTTTGGAAATCGTCTTCATATTTTTATGTCATGTAACTATGCACTAGTTTACCTTGAACAAGAAAACACATCTTCAATTAAATTTTTTAAATAATAAGCGGGGAACTAAAGTTGTATACATTTTTGTTTAAATATTCCTCTTTTTAATATTGGATGCATTCTATAGTCCTTTAGAGCAGTGATCCGCAACCCCCGGTCCGTGGATTAAATGGTGCCGGGTCGCCTAAAGAAGATTAAAGTATTTCCATTTTATTTAAAGTGGTGTATTTCTCTCGGATTTGCGCAACTTTCCACAGAAATCACTTTATATTCTACGTTAAATCACTTTTATTCATTTTTGGTGTAACTATATTTTATTCTGAAGGCATATTTAAATGTAACTAAATTAAAACTGTTAAATCAAAACAATCTAAAATATAAGCAATCAACGTGTCTCACCCTCAGTGGGCCACGGTAAAATTATCAAACGTTAACCAGTCTGCAACCATAAAAATGTTGCGGAACACTGCTTTAGAGCAAAGAATGTTTTTGCAATTAGCAATCTCTCAAAAAATCATCTCGGAAATGCAGAGACGTAATTAATTTGATATATCCGCAGTTTCTTAGAGAATCGTTTTTAGGAAGAATGGTTGGATGAGTAACATTAAAATCACTGGCTATTCAGTTTAGTTTTCAGCTTGCTAGTAATGAAGCGTAGTACATATTACTTATTAAATATGATCAATTGCTACACGGGATGATTTTACTTTTGTATATACGACGTTAAAACAATAATGTTCAGTCCTTCTTTAAATGTGAAGAAAAACCTGATGTTTTGGAGACTTTTAAAAGATTACTCACTGAACAAAAATAGTTTTTTTATAGTTTTGTTATTTATAAATATTCGTATAAAAATAACAAAACTCTTAAAGTTCTTGCGGGGAAGGGTTCTGAACAATATTTACTTATACAAGTACTGGAAAAGGTTTTAAATATCTTTAGAATTCCAGCAACTAACAGAAGATTAAAAATATTAGTTATGTAAAGGAACTTTTAAATGTCTTAATTTTTGTTTCCTTTATACATTCCGGAGCCTTATGTTTTGATGTATCGCATTTTGTATTAAATTTAGTACAAGCCGGGCGTGTGTGTGCTAGCTCTCTAAATGTTGAATTTTTTATTTCTCTTAAGAACATTTTTATTTAAATCTTATAAGCTTATAAATTTCGAGTTCCATTAAAAATAATTCATATTGACCCCCAAAAATCATAAACTATCTTACTTTTTAGCTTTATTATTAAAAACCAATTTGCAAAAATCCAGATTATTAGAGCCATTAATACTCAAATATTAGTCTCTAAAGTAAAATGACACTCAATTTTTTCCTTAGAATTATAGAAAACTGTGTATTCAATTGAGATTTAAAAGTGTTAATTAAAATATAATTCAAAAACGATTAATGATAAAATAAGGAACTCTCTTAAGAAAAGTTTTTGTTCTTTTTATGAATAAATTTATATCAATAAATCCAAACGAATGTTAAGAACAGTGTTAAAAGTTCTGTCAGGTTTAAACAAACTTGAAAAACACTTCAAGCGAACTTTGAATTTTTATCATTATATAGAACTAAATATAGATTAAAGATCTTACTTTAAGATCTCTTATAAATTAGTCATCTTTCTTCATGGGTGTTTTTGAATAAAACAAAGATTAATTAAATATTCGTTGTAAAAAAGTTATAATGTTTGAATTAGCTTATAAAAATAAATATAAGAGAAACATTTATTCATTTATGAGATTAAATAAAAAAATTGGGGCATTAAATATCAAACAGTTTAATTTGATTTTCATTTTCTGTGCATGATACTAAGTAGTATATTCATCTTAAGTATCATTCGGTGATATGTATTGTTTTTTTAAGTAACTTTTTTGTGTTATTGCTCTTTATAAATAATTTAAACTTAAAAATAAGATTAAAGAACATTTTTTTATTCCTTTTTAGTTTTAATTCGATAACATCTAGGCTTAATCAGTTAAAATTCAATTGTCGCACAAATTAAAAGATGTAATTTTATCGTATGTAGTTCTTTTATTTGTTTATATATTTAAACTGAACCTAACATTTAGTTACTCTTAGCCTACTTTTGTACCACTGGATTCAAATGAGGAGCGATCAAAAGACATAACCTAAAACCTGTTTATGTACATGGTGAAAAATAGGCTACTCGGAAATCTTTTCGCCATAATCGGATTAATGAAATAGGCTTAGTTATGGAAAAGAGTTTTACAGATACACACACACACACACACACATTGATAACAACTTTCATTTTCTGTAATTCATATTAAGCCTAACCTGATTATCATTATTGTCATGATTATTATAAGTTCCCTTTCACTTGTGTTTGTATTTATACAAAATCATCTTTCGTTGTCAACATACTTGAAGCTGCATTAGAATCTGTGGCTACCATAAAATGGTATGATATTCAGTTTTCTGAATCGGATATATCTATCAAACAGTTCTTAAAGACTTCCGTCTACACGCGAATTTAAATTCTAAAACATAATGGTATTGTAATTTTATTTTCAAACCTAAATTAGAACATATATTTGAATGCATTATGTGTGGTGGTGTTGGTAAAATTGCACTCAATTTCCATGAACTTGAGCCGGCTGATTGCAATCTTTCTACGGCAGCACAACTCGGATCGTTTGCTGATTTGTAATTTTTAATTTAATGAGATTATAATAAAGAAAATTTTAAATAAAGCTATGATTCAAAATAATGTTGCTGATCCTTCTGACATGGTAGAGTTTTCAAATTAATTAGGTTACTTCTACATCAAAAACCTAGAATATCTCCCCAAATGGGCCTCCGAAAGAGCAGAAAAAAATAATGAAAGTTTTTCTGGAATTACACTTTATTCTTCCTGTTCTATCTAACATTTTTAAATGTCTTAAAATTTCTAAAAATCACAATAAAATCATTAAAAGAAACATAAAAATACCTTCAGAAGTCAGAGAAAAAAATGTATAATTCCAGAGCATAATCTTTACCGCTTTTTCCTTTTTCGAATGCATATTTTTGTATTTATGTTGGTGCAGTTTTCTATGTTCGAGAATGAAAAATCAATTTCCATAGGACTGGAGCATTATCTTCACGAATTCAAAATAATTGGCAGACAAAAGCTTTATATAAAGCAATGAAGATTGTCCTATGTTAAATTTCGTTTTTGAAACATGGTTTGGAGAATGATAACGCACAACTTTATTATATTTATTTGAGAATTTTAAACATTTAGTTATGCTATTTGTTACTGAAGTCAAACAATGTAAAGCAAGTATAAATTGTTGCCCTTTACGAGTTTTTTCTAATTAGCCATGACAAGATTCTTTAAAAACATAACATCTTTTAGATTCTAAAAATCTGAAGAATTGAACAAATAACGTTTATAAGAATCAATAGAACTTTTTTAGAAATTGATCAGAAAAAATCACAAAAAATAATTCAAAGAAAGTGATACTAATCGAGCTTTTCCCAAGCAAAACCAAAAAAAATAAAGCGATTGTAAGATTAATTCAACATAAAGCAAAATCAATTAATTTTAATTTTCTCAATAACTGTAATGAACATCACTTTTATCACTAGTGTGAGTTAATTTGTGTGCAACATTTGAGAAAAATTACTATACGGAGATTTTATTTTTATTGGAATAAATTTTAACCTTTAAATTTTTCTCAAAAGTTTCAGTAATTTCTAGATCTACTGCGATAATGGAGCCATTTACAGACTAAGAATTATTACTTCGTAACTATTTAGAAAACAAAATTAAGTTCATATCTTTCTGGAGCTATAGTTCCTTTTATAGAAAGTCATGACATACTGTACTTACGCGCAGGGTGTCTATAGTCTATAGCAAAGTTTTATTTGATAAGTAGTTGCTTATATAGAGTTCTATTTGTAAAGTAGTAGTTTTACCTGTACTACATACTTATCTCAAGGTCAATTTTTGCGCTCAAAATGTCTTCCAAACATTAAAAATTCAGTGTGTGGTCTAACAATAAATTTCAAATAACACACTACACAATTTAAATATTATTCATAAAATTTCTGAGTACTTAAGGTATCCGACTACGTTCGAAACCGTGATTTTGCAAAAGCGTATAAATGGATAATATTTATGATATTTTAGTGTCACTTAGATTAGAAAATGTAGATAAAATTGTTTTAAAAATAGTATTACAATAAAAAATTATTTAAATACAAAATTTTGACAAAAAATGAACATAGAATTACCGATTTTCAAAATATTCTCCTTTTGTGAAAAATGCTTCTATTATAATAATATTTTGCCTGTATATAGCTCAGACCTCTGTACAGAGGCTCAACTAGAATTTTATAATTGGGTTTATCCAGGGGAGAAATTTTAAGAAAAAAAAGCCGATAATTATTTCAATGGGTTATAACTCTGAAAATAATGTGAATTTTTCAAAAATCATAGTTGAGCCTCTGTACAGAGGTCTGAGATGTATACAGGCAAAATATTATTATAATGGAAGCATTTTTTACAAAAGGTGAACATTTTGAAAAAAGGTTATTCTAAGTTCATTTTCTGCCGAAATATTGTATTTAAATAATTTTTTTGCCAAAGTGTCCTTAAAACAATTTTAAACATGTATTCTAATCTAAGTGACACTAAATATCATGAAAATTATCCATTTATGCGCCTTTTTAAAATCACGGTTCCGAACGTAGTAGGATACCTTAAACAAAAATTCTACAAAAAATTTTTTAAAATTTTTTGAAGCTTTTTTTTTGCCCTATTAGCATCTTTCTATTTTTAATTTACCTGTCATCTTTTTAATTTAATGTTTGAAAAATTATTTTTCTATAATTTTTATTGCTATAAAATTTAGAAAGGTTATTCATCTAAATATCTAAAAGAAATAGTTAATATTAAACAAAAACCTTCAAATTTTAAATTTTTCATGAGGTTATTAATTTATGTGAATAAAAAGGACAATAATGTTCAGTCAAAGGATTGTTTATAAATGACCATGATATATGTCTCTTCCGGCTAATAAACATCAAATTGTCAATAAATTATAATTAGGAAGAGAGAACAATTGTTTAAATATTTTTTTTCTTATTTCTTATTTCTAATGGGGTTGCGGATTGGTGTTTTACCATTGCAGACCAAGTACAGTCCCCAGGATCTGGTATTTCTTATTAGTGTGGCACCATATAGGTGGAATACCAATCATAGCAGTTAATTTTGACGCCCAGTTTCCTCCTCAGAAAGGTGTGACGGGCTTTCATCGCGATTTCTGCTAATGTCCTCTTGGAGTTCTTTGGGACCAGAATGGCAATTCTTTTCATCCAAATCCAGAAGAACATGAGAATGCAAATTACGAATCTTATAAATAGTAGAAGTTTAGTGTTCGCGAGGCGGCTACGTGAAGTTGCTATATGAGGTCTATGTTTATGACTTGAAACGCTTAAGTTAGAGTTAGAGGAAATTACAAGTTCAAGAACTAACATACCCGTACCTGTGCCTTCAAGATAAAGGTGGATATCATTCCACAAGGATTAAAGCCACGTCAGTACGACCAAGAGAGTAGCTGTTACCTAGGATTTAGCGGTAAGCGTCTTCAATTAAGATATAAGGAACTACGCGTATTAAGGGGATTAGCCGTAATCTGTAAAGATAGATATAGGGGTCAATTACGCGATTATTCGGTAATACGAATTGTGTCTTCTCACTCTAGATCCGCTTTCTATAATAATTATTATTATTGTGTACAGTGATTAAGTTAAAATCTTAATAAACATATATTAAGATGAATGATATGTCAGGTTCTTCGTTATTTTCTACAGAAACAGGTCGCGTAGATAATGTAGAAATGGGGCACCCACGGACACAAGCCTCACAAGGGGGTACCTGAACTCTGACGGTGCGAAACCGTTCTGAGGAATTTAATTTTGCGGAGAGCACCCACCCAAACAGGCAATCAGGGAATCTTTTACATGCTGCATAATCATACGACACGGACGCTGTCGGATTTTCTACATCATGAAAATTCACCGACTTGTTTCGAGGTTAAACCTGCAACCTTAGGCACACGTACAATGTTTAAATGTTTTTAAGCACAGAAAAATATTCACATGCGTGGTGTACTTTATTAAAGCTTCATCTGTACAAATTTTTACGGGAATATTACAAAATGAAATCAATCATACAAAAGAATGCATTTTTAAAGCAGAATTTAAATATCAATAGCCTTATTCAAATGTCTTAGTAAGCGAAATTTTTTAGAGAAAATTAGTTAATAAAATTATATATTAAAGATATTTTATACGTTTTAAGTTTACCAATTAAAAAAAAATATAAACTACTAAAACTATACTTAAAAAATATCACTAACTATACTTAAAAAATATCATTTTATGTACTAAAACGTTCCTCATTCATTCCCATCATTGTAAGGGTACTTTTTTGTATCCAAGGTTTTTGCAAATGGCTAAACACAACTCTTAAAAATTTGGAAAAACAATTTATTTGGCAATCGAGATCTCATAAATAACCAAATGCTTCTGCAAAAAACTTTTCATCTGACATTCTGACAGCCCTTAGCACAATAATTAACGATAAAAATAAACTAAGAGCAGAAGTTGATAACAGAATTAAAATGGCTAATAAATGCTCCTACGGGCTGAGAAGACAGTTATGATCTGATTTAATCAGCCGCAAAACACAAAATTAAAAACTTACAAAACATTAATATTACCTGTCTTATTCTATGCAAGGTAAACATTGACCTTAAGCAAAGATGAAACTTTCTCACTCGACATATTTGAAAGAAAAATTCTTAGAACTATTTTAGGTCCAGTGCAGGAAGGAGGATGGTGGAGAACCAGATATAACTTAGAACTGTTCAAGCTTTATTGGCAACCACAAATCACAAATCATTCGTAGTAATAGATTAAGATGGCTTGGACCTATTTGGAAAAGCTCGGTAGATAACCCTATTAATATCTTGACATTTAAAAAACCTCATGGAACCCGAACTAAAGGAAAACCACCAACTAGATGGTTGGATGTTTTCTTTATTTCTAATGGCAGGTTATGAATAGTTACAGCAGAAAACATGTTTTAAAAAACGACAACAGAATACAAAAAAAGGCAGAAAAAGAGTTTATCAATGTAACATTTCTCTAGTCTCTCAGTAACGCTCGGCGATAAACGTCTTGAGCAGAGCAGGACAGTGTAGAAAATGTGCGGATCCCATGCCCTCTCCAGAGCTGCATACAGTGCATATCGGGGAAGGTTTCGCAGGCAGTCATGTCCGGTGGCTAGGCAAAATTCAGCAACCGCTCTACTTCTTGGGTCATTACGCAAATTCAGGATAGCATTCCTCCAAGACTTGTGGGTAACACGGTTGTAGAGGTCTCCCTGAGCACGGACTTTGATAGATCTTTCAATGATTTTAATGGAATAGAAGGACATATAAGACGAGAAACTTTCTGTATGACAAGAGAACCGTTTTTAGCCAGTCGAGAAAGACCTAATTACTTTGAAAGTTAAAAATTTGAGGTGAGTTGCTAAAAATATAGGGCTCTGGAAGGAGCGTGTTGTTGAGGCAGTAAAGAGCTGTAATGCTGTGATGTTGAAGAAGAAGAATAGTCATAAACTCAAAACGTCTTGACTACACTTTAAAAATGATTCGCAGTGTGACTTTTGAGGATTGACGAAGAGTCCCGTTGAGAAAGAGAGATCTTGGACTGATTCCGTTCAAACGAGACATGAGAGAGAGCAGCGGTTCGTTGGTGCTTACCTTTTGTCCCAAAACCAGTAATTTTGCCTTTTAATTTTATAAATAATAACTGTGGTATCATCAATATGTATAAGTCTGTTGCTATCATCAACATTTCTCACTCAATGCGTGACAGCATATTTCGGAACAATAAAACTAAGTGAGAATCTGCAGACAAAATACACCCAACTCTTTTTATTTACACGGTCTTTTTTAACTCGATTTTGAAAGCGTCTTTTTAACATGATACACGAATTTAGCGATTTTTTTATTTTACGCGAGTTTTTTTGTTTTAGCATGAATTCCAAAAACTTTGAGGATTTGAGCTCTGTGGAGGAGGACGACTTGATCGAATTTTTGACAATTAATGATGATAAAGAAGTCTATAATAACGAAGTAGAGGACGAAGTTCAGCTATGAAGAGCTGATTTAATTTGCGAGGGCTTGAAATTTGCAGCAAGAATGGAACAACATTTTGTTACTCATGATCCTGATATAGACCGAGCATTAAAATTTCGACGTGATCTTAAGTTTTGTATAGCAAGATATCAAGAATTATATAAGGATCTTCAGAAACGGGAAAAAGGCCGCTAATAACAAAATTTTTAACATCCAAAAAAAGAAGAGGCTTTTTATAATTAACAAAATTTTTCATTTGAATCAAAACCGACAATTGTGCTAAACATATCTGACACATCTACTAATGACAGCATTTTTTATTCATTTTGTAATAGACGAGCACTCTTGTTATCAAGTAACGATGAATAGCTGTTAGTAGTTTTATTCCTAATTTCAATTTGAATTTTTATATGTTGTACCTAACAGACTGAATTTTCAGTGTGCACTAATTTTAATTTTCTGTAACAAAAATAAATTGTTTTTGTTTTATAAATATGTAACAGGGATTCTATTATTACTTTTTTACACGGTTTTTTGGAAAAATACTTGGAGATTTTTCATCTTACTCGGGTTTTTAAAATTGTGGAACATATCAGCAAATTTACCGTACCTCGCATGATTTCTTAAGCGGTTTTCTAAGGAATGTATCTACTGAATAAAAAAAAGAATTGGGTCTATTTATAAAATGTTAAAGTAATAAGGGATATTTTAACACGCACACAAAAGAGAAAACTCTATCTCAAATCTTCAATATCCAAGAAATAAAAAATTCGACTCCATCTTTTCACCTCCAAGATGACAAAATGTAGTTCTAACTTCTTAATTAGAATTTTACCTCTTTTGAACTGGTATTCGAACATGCTAGCGAAACCAACGTTTTCTCAATAAGCAAACATCTAAACTTTTCTCTATAGTAATTAATTTTGTACGTTTATGAAACACAGCGAATTACAGTTTTTTAAAAAGTAAATTAAATATAATACAGTAATATTTATAATCAAAAATTTTACTCTACCAATTAATAGATAATTACTTAATAATCACATAATCAGATTCAGTGCTTTCTTTGTTATTTATGGCTATTATTATTTTGGTATTGATTTGCATTTCTGTGGTTTTTATTGAAATTTCAACATTCTAACATCCTTAACAGATCTCGTTTTTAAAAAATTACTGAGTCAGTATTTTCATCACGTTATTTCAAAGTACTCGATATTGGATTTGATTTCGTTTGTGATATTTGATAATGTTGCTTACGCTACGAAAAAAACTGATGAATAAGCCATAAATTTTCTTCTACGACAGGACAATAGAAGGAAGGTCACGTATTTTGACATTTTAGAAAAGTAACTTTTTTATTGCGGTAATTTATTTGATAATAATTTTAAAAATGTCATCAACTCTTTTTTTTTCTGCATTAAAAACGTTTATTCCAAACAGGTGCAAACAGAAACATTTATTTTCTTTTTTCGACTGTTATTTCTTTTTTCAAATTTATTGATGGTATCACAATCTTTAATTTATATTCCTATGTAAATTATGCATAATTAGTTATGACAGTAGTTATTCAAAATGGACAATTATTATATATATAAAACTCTCTAATTTTTATTATCATAGAATTCCCTTCTTTTATAGATTTATTTTTAGCATTTAGAGTTACTGGGGTTATTGTAATTTATCCTTCATTTAAAATTAGAAAAATTTCTATTTTCATTTACTTTAGAAAGAAAATTAAAATATACTAATTAATATATTTTGAAGAATTTGAAGGGAGAAAATGATAGAATACGTGGGTAGCTATTTATATTTCTGGCCATGATAAAAAAAAAACGTCCGCAGACGATTCAAATCGGAAGTTTGATGTTTTCAAACAAAAATTCTTCAGAATGATTTGCTATTTTAGCTTCATTTGTGTTGTTTATAGTAAATATAAAAATCCATCTCATTAAAAAAATAGAATTAACTCGTGAACATTTTCGCGCGATTATTTTTCATAACTTTGACTAGGAACTTTGACCATGGTGAATCATAGAGGTGGAGGGATTCTTGTTCCATATAAATTAATGAGATTTAATTCCTCATTCTTTAATTTGCAAACTATTATACGCCCATCGGAACCAAAAATGATGAATGTTCTGTTATCCCAATCAATTTGCTGTTAATGTTGAGTTTTCTGAAACTTAATCCATAGAATCTAGTTGGATCAATCAACCACGGATGTGGAAGTGTTCTTGCGTGGGGGTGTAAATCGGCTTCAGAATAAGGCAATTTGGTGTTTTTTGATAATATTGTGAATACTGAGCACTATTTAAATATTTTAAGGAGAAATTTTAAATTATCTGCCCAAAATTTGTATATTGGAGACGACTTCATTTTTATCAGGATAATGGTGTCAAGCGCACTGCTCTCAATGTACGCCGCTGGTGTCTCTATAACTGTCCTCAAATTCTGAAAACACCTTCTCAATCCCTTTATTTAGCCCAGTAAAACATATTTGGGGAGAATTTGATTTTAAAAAAAGAAAACATAACATATAAACACATAATGTGAAATAAAAACAATAATCACAGAAGAATGATGGAAAATCGATGCAGAAATTACAAAAAACTGATTAAATCTATACCAAGATGTTTAAAAGTGGTTGTGGACACTAAAAGATATCCTACTAAGTACCAAATTCTGAAAGAAATACAATATTTAAAGCAAAGTTGAGATTTGTGTTAAGTGTACGAAGACTTTTGTGGCGTAATTTTTTGATTACTAACTTTTAAAAATAATAGTTATGCTATTTTTAAAAAATTAATTACCTCATTTTATTAAGAACAAGTTATGGATATCATAAAAAAATTACAATTCTGAAATATTAATCTTTATCAGTAGAAAAATTTAATTTTATTGGAAATTGCAAGTGTACGAACACTTTTGTGGTCCGCTATATATATAATTTTATTACATTATAATAATATGAATTATCCAAACAGTATTATATTTGACTTTATCAATTAAAAATATTTTATCAATCTCATAGTTTAGAAGAAATTCAGTTCCATAGATAGAAAACTTCTTATAGTAAAATAATTATTCAAAAGATGATAAAAAATAAAGAAATATTTACATCATCTGACTTAAAAAACAAAATATCTATGTTATATTACCAGGAGGAAAAAAAGGTAGTTATATTATTTGGATATTTTTTAATAAAACATTTGGAATCTTTTTTTTTTTTGTTTCGTTTGATTAACAGAGAATTACTCTTTAAGAATAATTTATATTCACTACCCACAAATTAATACAAAATTTTTGAATACTTTCTTAAAAATACATTTCTGTTTTGTAATTAAAAAAAATACGTAAATTTTTATTTTTAAAAAATAAATGGCAAACGTTAGGTAACATATTTCTTGAGTTTGTTGCGGAGTAAAAACGTATTATTTGGTTATTTAGAGAAATATAAAAAGTTTATTTTTTAATATTATTTGTTATAATAGTGTATACTATCATTATATTTAAGGAAGGTCTTATAAAAAATATCCAACCTTTAGTCATAAAAAAATATCTTATTTAACTTGCCGGATTAGGATCCTAATTAAATTCAAAGTAGGCCCTTTGCGCTTTCACATACTTAGTACACCATTCTTTTCACTGCCGAAAACACTTCTGGAAGGCTTCTTTTGGGAATGGTCTTTGACTCCACCGTCGTGTTCTGCCTTATGTCATCCCTACTCCGAATATACTAAACCGGGATCCTTTCAAAGTCATTTTCATTTTCTGGAACAGGCAGAAATCACAAGAGAGAGAGAGAGAGAGAGAGAGCCAAGTTCAGCCATAATTGTGTCAAGTAGGTCCTGTGCAACAGCAAAACGGAAATTTTCTATTCCACTGACAGAAGCTTTGGAACAAATTTTTCAGTTACTTTGCGCATTATCACTCAAAATTGCATGTGGAGAACCGACACTGATATAAACTTGTTAAACAGTCTCTCGTACGGTTAAACGACGATCTTCCTCTCTCTCTCTCTCATTATCTGGTTTTCCCTCTTTTCAACAACAACTGCATTTCTTGTGGTTTGTAGCCTCCTAGAATGCTAGTCACTCTTTACCTATGCGCAGCCTCTTTTGAATCGGTTATTCCCTTCCTTAATTTGTGTGATCCTCCTAGCAGCATGTCCAAACCCTGGCTGAATCTTAAGAGTTGTTTTACTTAGAAAATTTCCAAGCTTTTGACAAAAGTTTGATGCAGTGCCTCTGCACAAGTAATTTAGTCATCTTTAGAGAAATAAAAATCCGACGAACACGTATAACATCACCTCACTCGACTGCTTGCAGGAAACGACTGGTACACTATAACGAAGTGAAAAAATTCAAGCATATGCATTAAGCTGTCATCAACCTCCCACTGTGCACAGTGGCGCGTTTAAGGTATCCGACTACGTTCGGAACAGTGATTTTAAAAAAGCGCATAAATGGATAGTTTTCATGATATTTAGTATCACTTAGATCAGAATACATATATAAAATTGTTTTAAGGACATTTTGACTAAAGAAAATTTTTTAAAACAATATTTCGGCAAAAAATTAACTTAGAATAACATTTTTTCAAAATGTTCTTCTTTTGTGAAAAATGCTTCTATTATAATAATATTTTGCCTGTATATAGCTCAGACCTCTATACAGAGACTCAACTAGAATTTTTGAAATATTTAACTTAGAAGTGGGTTTTACGATATGTTTTACGACAACAGGGGGAGAAATTTTAAGAAAAAAACGCCGATAATTATTTCAATTGGTTGTAACTCTGAAAATAATGTGAACTTTTCAAAAATCAAAGTTGAGCCTCTGTACAGAGGTCTGAGCTATATACAGGCAAAATATTATTATAATAGAAGCATTTTTCACAAAAGGAGAATATTTTGAAAATGGGTCATTCTATATTTATCTTTTATTGTAATACTATTCTTAAAACAATTTTACCTACATTTTCTAATCTAAGTGACACTAAATATCCCAAATATTATCCATTTATACACTTTTCAAAATCACGGTTCCGAACGTAGTCGGATACCTTAAGAATCTATGCAGCGTTCGAGAAAATTGAAGATCAGATACTGTTCGAACAGATCTTGTGTGTGCGTGTTAGCAAACTTTTTATAACATCTTTTTATGCATTCAAATAAATAGCTCCGTTTTTCTGAAGGGTTTTCGATTAGAACTAAGAGCTTTGCTTTCGTACATTAATTATGTAGCAATTGAATATAGCTCAAGTAGCAATGCTACTTTAATTTCATTTAAATACACAAATTTTTCGCAACAGAACAAGTTAAAAGTCTTAACAAAATTTCCCATTAATTGTGTGTGTAAAGGAAATGTCTATTTTTATTCAATATACTTGAATCAATATACAGTTGAAATAAATACTATTTAGCTCAAAATTTCAAGAGATAGGAATTTTTTAATTTTTCCTGTGTTTTTTAAAATTGTACAATTGCCTTAAATTGTTAAAATCATACCACACTGAGCATTCTTATTAATAAGTTTGGTACTTACGTGTAATTGCAACCGTATTGACAACATATATGAAACGAAGAACGTGGTTGCCAATTTAGAGAGTACGACACATGCGAAATCAGGTTACCAAATTGGCGAGTTATCTTGAACGTAAACATTGTTAAGATAGTACGTAAGTATCATAACTTTATCTATGTATTTAATAAAATTTATGATCAAAATTTATTACTACTTTCGCTTTCTCTCTATTTTCATCCTAATTATCATTTAGTTGACAAAAACAGTGCATATTTCGTTATAAATAAAAAAAAATGTAAATATAATGATGGGTATTATTGTAGGCAAAATTTTATCCTTTAAAATATTACGTTGGTTATTATAATTGTTTGGAAAAATTATGATTTTTTTTTAAGTATGAGAGTAGTTTTCTAAAAAAAATTAAAGGAACATTTCATTTATGATACTTAAATGTGTGCTTAATAGTTAAATTTAATTTTATTACTAAAAATAATTTGTTTCCAGTACTAAATTATTTGACAATCAGGGTTTGTATTTTTCTTTAAAATTGTAGAAAATGCAATTTTTATTTTATAAATAATTTTAACTATGATTTCATTTTAGGAGAGTGTATACATATTTTTAGAAGATTTGTTTGGCAGTACGAAGGGAAATATCATAAAAGTTTTAATTTAATTTTAAAAGCCAAAAGATTAAATTTCATGAAATTGTCTAAAAACATGTGTATTATTGTTATTCATAAATTCATTTTAAAATAAAAATGGGGATAGATTTTGAATTGCTTATTAATTGGTTATTTTTAATGAAATTAAGGCGAAACGAAAATGAAATGTCGAATACACTTTTACACAGAAAATTTTCTAACAAATATCATTTTAAGCGATATTAAAGCGCAAACGTTCCCTGACTATAAATTAAACCTATTAATATCTGGTAAGTTCTCACCATAAGGATAAAAACTTAAAGATTAATAATTCTTAAAAGTATCATAATCCCACAATTTACAAAATTAAAACTAGATTTTAATACAATTAGGCAAAAAATTATTCTCTAGAATATTATGAGAATAAGTTAACAAAAAATAAAGTTTTTAAAAGATATTTTCTGAAATATTACTTTTCAAAATTACACCAGTGTTACTTTTCAGTATATTAGCCTTTAATCTTTTATCTACCTCATTATGATTTACTGCAGTTTTTTTCATGCAATTTGAATCACTACATTGAAAATTAAGGGATACATATACAAACTACGCAACTTTGGGAAATTTAATCAGTTAGAGCTAATAAATCAATTAAAAATATTCAACTTTGAAATTAATTATATACACTGTTCACTTCAAATAAATAGTCAAATGGTTTTCTAAAGTCTTCATTAACATACAAAAAAATAAGACGCTTAAATTTTGACATTAACTATTTTTCCGGGACAAAAATGATAATCTTCGCAATCTACTGAAAACGCCATCAGCTGAAAAGGCAGTTTCTGCTATAAAACTATTCGCCTTCCCCGCTAAAATACTCATTATAGAACAGGTGCTGCCATATATCTTGGAAGAGTGGATTTAAAAGAATATTCCTGCTAAGTATGATCATAATATTCGTAAAAATGGTTATTCTATGTAATTTGATACTTATAAGTACCGTCGGTAGATAAAGGGTTAAGATTTACACGTTTTCGGCATATTGTTCTTTTACAATAAAATTTGCAAATGGCTTATTTATTCTTCGAATTTCAGTGAAACCATTTGTGCACAGATTCTTCTACTTCTCCGTTTGATGAAAAAGTTTCTCGTCCCAACATTTATTTGTGAGAAGTCCAACAAATAATAATTCCAAAGATCTGAGTGTCGTCCAACGAAAAGGGTTTTATTCGTTTTTTGTCACATTAGTTTTGTGGAGTCTTGTACTGTACTGGAAAAGAACATTGTGGATCACAATGGAATATATTTTGGACCAATATGCTACTTTAGCCTTCCCAAATAAACCGAAGCAGTATACTAGCAGCAGTATACTATATAGCAGTATTAACTGAAAGCCCATCATAAAGGAGACCAATTTATATAATATCCTGGGAATCCCCAAAATAGCAGAGAGAACTTTTCCAGCAGAAACTAAATTTTAGTTTCTATCCGAGTAATTTTTAGCGTTATTCTGTATTGGACCGTTGTGTTTCAAGAGTGTAATGATGACCTCAACTTTGAACATAAGTTAAAAATCACATCAGAAATAGCAACAAATAATTTCGATAAACATTATTTGTCGTGATCAAGAATAAGATCCGGAATTCACATTGAGTTTTCCCTTCACTACTTTTATTAAAGGTCAAAGATTGAATATGATCCAAGTTTTTAACTTATTCTCCGCTATTTGTTCGAATGAACAGACATTGTTTTGAAAACAATTTATTTTGGTTCAATTAATTTGTTGTGAAACAAGATTATAAGCCGAGGGAGTCGTCAAATTTTAATCGGCTACCTTAAATTCCTAAGACTAAGCACTTAACTGAATGTGATCCGATGAAACAGCACGCGCTGGGTCTCGCCAGGGTCATCTTCATATTCTGTGTGGTCTAGAGCAGAGGTCGCCAAAGTGGTGGTTGGCGAGAAAATTTCGCTGGTCCCCAGAAAATGTGGAATACACTCCCTTATCACGTTAAGTTATGATTTAAGATGCATTGATTGCGTTCTTAGATCACAATTATTTTTAACACCCTTTTATAAATCTCACCAGAAATGTAACGGAATCTTTGAACTCAATTTTCAGACACTTTAAAAAGTCAGATTAATTTAAAATTTTGCTCAGTTGTCCAGGACCGATGACAATACAAGAATTTAATAATTTTGTTCCTTTGTCCTGATCAGGATCATCAGGGTTAACGATTTCCCATTTTCAGATCCCATTCCACATCTGGCGACTAATTCCAGATACTATTTCTAGATTTGGCGACTAATTCCAGATACTATTTCTAGATTTGGCGACTAAAAGTTACAATTTAGTTCGATTAACTATAAAAAAGGGTATTCCTTACTTTTTTAAACTGTAATTTTTTATAAACATATTTAACATTCACAAAATTCTATTAGTGGTCCGTGGGACTTAAATTAGGAATTTACTCGTCCGTGAGGTCAAAAAGTTTGGCGACCGCTGGTCTAGAGCTTCTTAACAAGAGCACCAAGGCTTCTGATAGTGACTTCGTAAATTTCATTTTAATAGCAGCCTAGCGACTAACAATATCATTTGATCTATTAGAGCTTTAAATAGTAGTCAAAAAAGCATAAAATCAAGTTCTCTCTACGTAAGGTGGTTCTAAACTCAAGCAACAAGTAAAGAAACATCCCCCCCAAGAGGATTGATTAGTAAAAGGGTGCGAATAGGATTTGTCACAATTTTTAAACGGGCAATTAGCATGCCTGAGATCTCGTTAAAAATAAATTACCAAACAGGCCGTTGAGTTAGTGTCAAATTTCAATAGGTTTCACATTTCATTTTTCAAAAATTTAATAATTATTCTGTGTACAACTTCAGTAAATGATTTGCGTGTATTCAATATGCTAACGATTATATAAATAAAAAACAAAGAATAAAATGACACCAAATGATAGTTTAAATTTTAAATAATTTATCCAATTGCTAACGGTAAAATATATAAAAATCGTCTGTTGCGATTGAATGATTTCTTTTTTTATATATTTGATCAACATTCATATAACATTATTTCATTTCATTTAAAATTTGTGAATTTTTTCAACATTCAGAACAAATCAGTTTAATTATTTAGGAAGAAAAGTACTTTTGTAATAGATGGCCCGTGCCATCTATTAGTGTGAGAGGGTCAGAAGGAATATTAGCCATAGTCAATGCAAACTCTATTCACTAACAGTTCTCAACAAAGACACAAATTCAACAACCCAAGTTAAGAAAAGCACCAATTGTTAAATACGGGAGCAATAGCAAGATAGACGAAAAAGTTGGAGATTAATATTAAATCGGATAACTTACACCAGGGGTGGGCAGACTTTTCCAGGGTACGGGCTACTTCTAATTTTTTCAAGGTGTTGCATTCCACCCTGTGGCGTAGGTATAGTGAGCTAAAAGGAAGTATACAATGCAGTCGGGTCTCCATTTTACGTAAAGTAACCTCCAAATAACGAAGTGCATTTTCTATTCAACGAAATCTTCTTTTACGTTTTGTTTTTTTTTCTTGCGTATTTTTTAAAATATTTACTCGAATCTTAGCCGCACTTTCCTTCCAATCTTAATGCTACTGAAAATCAGGTGGGGAGGGCTAAGAATCGAAAGGAAAAAAATTTGTTGGGTGCTGTATTTAGAGTAATTACAGCTTCATACATGTATTTTAAGTTTGATGAAATAACTAATTATTGACAACTTATTAGTTCTCATTTTAAATTTATTTTGATTTTATAAAATTGGATATCGACAAACTATTTTAGACTATTTTTCAATTTTCGCAAAATCTTTTTGAGAATTTAGGGCGCGGCTTAGATTCGAATAAAAACGTTATTTCTAGACCTTCATTTGATGGAATGAATATTAGGTCTTAGTGAAGGCGGTCACCTCAAAATGACTTGGCGGTCCACCGGTCGATCGTGATAGATTTAAGTCCCACCCCGGACTTACTCTGAGCACGTCCAGGCAATACACCTTCTAATTCAAACCGACTGAATTTAATTTAACCATTAATTGACCTAAATCGTCGATCTTAATATTAATCAAATAAGCTATGAAGTGCTCTCGCCTAGCTTCACGTTAATCAATCACCACTATCCTTTAGCAGTTTAACCTCTCTCTCTCTCTTCGAGTTTTCAAAATTTAACCTTTATATACAAGCCTGGATTGGCATAATCACATCTTCTTCGGAGAAGAATAATAATTTTTAATAGTAATTTTAGTGTAATTTTTTTAATAGAATAACCTTTAAAGACCCATTATTCCTCAAGAGGACTATTAGTATAAAGAACGCGTGAATAGACCAGTTACACTTTTCTTCACAAAACTTCCGTTATTAAATACCGTTAGGAAAAACACAAAAGTTACAAAAATATATTTAGTAATAAACCATTTGATGATAGAATGGTTATTTTTTTAAAAAATGGGAATAATGATAATAAAGTAGTCACACTAACGTTTATTAATTCTAATAAGCATACTTCTATAATCTTCATTTGGTTAGATGTTTAAAATTAGGAATGAATAATTTATTATTGTATATACGAATCTAAATGTTGCTGTACTACATATATCCTTTAAACAGTGTCAATTATATTGAGTTTTAAAAATATTTATAAAAAATTTATAAATCAAGTGAGAAACTCAAAAATTGATTTGATTTATAACAAAAGCTTTTAATTTATATATCAGATGCAAATATTTTATCAATGAAATCGTGAAACTCAGTATAGGATAAAAATATGTTATTTTGTATTATGTCAAAGAATATGTGTATGTGTACGCTATTAGGGTCCTTAGAAAGGTTGAGGTTTTGAACTCCACAGGACTAAGTTTATTTAAATACAGGGTGATTACAAATGAGGAACTCGATTTTAAAAACTCATATTTACGAAACGACTGCAAATATTACAATAAGTGATACATCAATATAAAGAGAATTATATCAATTTTTTCTCATCAATGATCAACAGCACATTCAAGAACATTGCGATTGCACTCCTAACATAGTGACAATGATAGAAAAGAGTTTTTGCGTATTATAGTATACACCAGTTTTTCTCAAACTTTCAATGCTTGCGACCCGATATTCAATCAGATTTTTCGTGTCGCGCCCCCCTTTCATACAATAATAATGTATTGAATTCAATGATACTATACTTTGAAGCAAAAGCTGCAATACGACTTTAACCTCTTAAGTGTTACCGGTGTAAATAAACGTCTCGCTCAGTCAAAGCGTTCATTGTACCGAACGTATATATACGTCTTTCCGAAGTACGATCTTTTCTATGCTCTGCGATCCATGAAAAAATTCCGAATGTTCTGGAATGCAGTAAAAGGATATTGGCAGTGTTTGCGAAGGATTTACTTGTTTCAGAGAATTTGTTTATTGCGAATCCCCCCTCCCCCAATACATCACATTCTCGTGCCTACGTGGAAAACGGTGGCATTGGGGAACGAATCACGCGACTTTAAATCAGCAGTAAAGCAATTAAATTTAAACCGTACAAATTATCAAGATAAGTGTTCATTTGGAAAGCCTATGGGGGGTCACTGGTAATTATAAACCTGTTCTTAACTTAGAATTGTTAAATAAATTGTTAAGTACATTGTGCATTGTGTTTATTTTTTATTATGTTGGAATGTATTTTGTTTGTTTACTTTCAATAAGTAAATAATTTTTTGCTTTCGACTTTCACTATACTCGCACCCCCCTCGTAAAGTTATCACGACCCTTAGGGGGTCGCGCCCCACAGTTTGAGAAACGCTGGTATACACGAGTTTTTTTTAGTTATTTCAGTGCAATGGGTATTTAGAAATCGCTATGGATAAAATGCACCAACCAACAAGAGCAAGAAAACAGGTTACTTGTGTAAAAAGAAAAGCAGCGGTTGCCCAAGTTTCTCGGAAGAAGCAGTGGAGAGGGTGAACCAGTCCACGGTGCTTCCAATACTTCCAGTATTGGAAGTCCACGAAAGTCTACGACTTTGGATGTCCCATAAAATGGTATGGAAAATTTTACGAAATAAATTAACTTTTAAGTCGTAGCATTTGTAACTGACACAACAAATAACAGAGGCCGACAAGTAAACAATTGTGTAGCATTGCCGACCATTGATGTAGTGATGCTACAAAATGCATGGGATGAACTGGTTTACAGATTGGACATCTGCAGTGTAACAAGAGGGATTGAGTATTAGAAACAGAAAAAAAAACATTTGGTATACTTCTATTAACATCATGTATCACTTATTGCAATATGTGCTGTACTTTCGATAATACGATAGTTTTTAAATCTGGTCCATTATTTGTATTCCAGCTGTATGATTATAACTCTGTAGAATTTACTTCGCTTCTTTTTGTTTCTCTTAAAAGTCTATATAATATGGAAGGGGGGGGGGTTAAAAATCGCATTAATTTATCAAATAATGGGACACCAGAAGATTTGAATTCCAAATTATATAAAACATATTTTACAATTCCAATTCAACTTCATATGGATAAGTGGATGTATATGTAAAACCCTCTTCCTGTAAATCAAGTTTTTCAATGTATTTGTTCACCTATCGTGATATCATGAGTTAATTTTTAAACTAGAAATATCAATTTAAAACATTCGAAATTTGCATCCAAATTGTAACCGAGATTTCTTAAGATTTTTTTATAGAAAAAAATGAGTTTTTAATTAATAAAGAAAGCACTTTTCTTTGAACCAAATCATAAGAATTATTCTTATAAAATATTCAGTTCTTACAGACATAACTTTTCTTAAAAATTGTAAGCCTTTTCAAAGAAGGTTATTAAAACAAAAAAAATTAATTTATCTCGAGCTCATTGTTTAATCGAAAAACGACGGTGAGTGTCATTTCATAAGACAAATTTAATTCAGGAAATGGAAAAGAGAGAATACAATTTTTTATTTGTAATGAATTTAAAGTGCCAAAATTATGGAAAATTTTTTCTATTAAAATGTATCAGAATAAGCCGAGATGAACGATGATGAGATATCGCCGTGTTGGATATCGCACAAGATGGCTTGATATTAAAGAACTCCTACGTATATTTCATGCTTAGGACATTAACAATATTATATTCTTATTTATAGTGTAATATTTTTCCTCATTCCAAGTTCTTGTTGAACAATTCTAAATAAATATTGCAATGCTTTCTTCCATCACTTTATTAACAAACCAAACCACACACAAGTAACATAGAACAACTATTAGAACAACAATATAAAATCAGAGGATAACGCAACAATCGATTGAGTAAAAGTTAATCGGAACAAGAATTATCGTTGCCACCGTTTAAACGAAATGTTTAATTACTTCTTTTTTAATTATTTGAATTTCCCCCTTGATAGAGAAGATGCACTTAAAACTCTCTTTAGTAAGGATTACCAAGAATCATTCACATGAGTTGCCACAAATGGTAAAGAAAGAGTATAAATTATAGATTACCAAAAAAATAAATAATTGCCACATAATGTGCATTATATTGTAATAGTACAAAATTGTGCATAACCTGAATCTGTGAGACATAAAGTAATACTGTTAACACACTTATTGCCCACGAATAATTATCTTAATGCCCTTAAATCAATACTTTAAGAAATTCTGTGTTTGATATCTTAGTTATCACATCTGCTTCTTTATTTTTTTTTATAAAAAATGGCTCTTGATTATTAATTAATGTAGACAAAAAATAAGAGTTTTCACAGATTTAGAAAACAATAAGAATCAATGTATTGATTGCCTTCTTTTTTTTCGAAAATAAAACCATAATTCGTATTAGGTTTGTACTTAATTAATGTGAACAATTTTTATTATTCTTCTTATAGTTAAAAAACCCATCTTTTTAAGAACAAAAAAAATAGACTAAAACAATTCAGGAAATTTATTACAGTTTGTGTTTTGTGTGTTGTGCTTCTGTGTATAAGTAATTGAATCCAAAAAGGTCTTGCATTATTTTTTCTCTCTTCATTGACCAAGGGTTGACTGAATCAAGGATAAATTAAACTGGTTTTAATTATAATAATAAATGTTAATATGATAAGTACAATTTATAGACACAGCAATTAACTTGAAAATTAGATAAGTATCATAGAATTTTTAGGTCTTTTTTATATAAATCTCAGTATATTATGATTCAAAGCTTTTTTTGTTATCATACAACAGATAATGCAGCTATTTACGTTGTCAAAATCTATTATTCTTAGGGAAGCAACTATATATCTTCCGAAAGAGAATAACAATTGAACATTTTCTTTAGCTTTGTAGGCTTAGGTGTAATGCCACAATTAGGTTACAACAGTGTTTCTCAAACTGTGGGGCGCGCCCCCCTGGGGGGGCGCGATAAACGTACAAGGGGGGCGCGAGCATATCGAAAATAAAAGATTAAAAAAAATTATTTACTGGAATGAAGTAAAACAAAATACTTTCTGACATAATAAAAAAATGCACATTTACACTGATATAATTTATATATCTGCGATATTACGTCATAAAAAATTAAAGCTTCTACTTCTATTACGGTTTCTTTTCAAACCAAAATGAGAAAAAACAAAACTCAGACCAATAATGGAAAAAAAATTTTAGGAAGATAAAAAATTCATCACTGTAATATTATTGTCATCAGCTGTAGGCAGCAGAATGTAGTTGCTGCGGTTTGACCTTCGAACTTACTTGTACGGTTAGTTAGTCCTGGCTCTTATGTGTGTATTTGTTTTTTCATTTTGGGAAGTTTCAAATAAACTATTTCTGCTGCGATTTTTTCCTTGTAAAATATTTTTATGATTTTTGGAAAAGCACAGAGAGCTCTTTGAAGGATTACTTGGCCAAGATTTATTTCTATGAGTTATTCCCAAACATATAAAAAAGCATAATGAAAAACGTTTTACATAATTTTTTTTGAACATCCATATTGTAATAAATACACTTTTATTCCGGAGCTGTCACGCCGAGCACAGAGTGTACGAAATCGGTAATTCTGGCAAAACTGTTTAATTGTTACCAATGGCTCTGACACTATCCTCCTGTTTGACAGTCTTAACGTGTGAACTAAAATATATTTGTCACATATCTCCCTCTTTTTTGGGAGTGACAAACGTTTTTTTACAATCTTTAGGTACTTGTTTTGACTGAGTTCCCGGTGTGATAACTTTTTTCCGAAATATTTTCTGTGTTCTTGAAAGTAGGTGAGTATATTTTCTCTTAATTAAATTATTCACTGTAATTACGATTTTTATTGTGTACTATAAAAATAATTATAAAAAAAAAGATTGGGGTGGCTCAATAACCCCACTCGACCATTAGTATCAAGTGCGTGCCTGCTCCAGGTTTAAAACATGTTAAGAGACTTTAAACATTGAAAATAATACAATTATATATTTCTCATCGGAATTTTATATTATTTTTCATTATTCAACATCAACTCTAAATGCTAATTCTGTGAGGCTTAAAATTACAGTTCGCTTAAAACTAATTATAATTTGAGCAATGATTTAAAAAAATCATTTTACATTTTTGTAAACATTGTTGCGCACTTGGCTTTACTCTACTTAAAATTCAGCGATTATATCAATATTGTTTTATTTTCTTATAAATGAACTCGTGCAAATAGCCTGTACTTCAGCCGGTATACTTTTAATGTATCAGTGCTGCACAGAGTATTTTATAATTAATTAATTAATGCTAAATTAAGAAAAAGTTTAATAAGTATTAGCGACTTCCATGGGCTTGTCTTACAGAGCAAATTTTTCAAAGGAATGCTTATGATTAGAAATTGACCCACTGAGTTCTTTCTAAAAAAAGCTGATATCTATATTTTGTCTTCTAAGCAGCCACTGCATTTTGCAATATGTTCCAATTTAAAAATTAGAGAAAGGAAAAATAACATAATAAATATCCTATTACTTAATATTTTTTTTTGCTTAAAAGCAACATATACAAAATTTAATACTTATGTCATGAATTTGTACGGTATATAATTAAGATTATTGCTTTAGCGTAAAAAAAATGCATTATTATTGCATTCAGTACATTATTAATGTATAAGGGGGGCGCGATAAAAATTGTGATTGATAAGGGGGCGCCACTATTGAAAGTTTGAGAAGCTCTGGGTTACAATATTGCTAATACACAGTGAGAATCAGACTTTATTATCTAATTAACAATGTAACATATGGCAATTGTACAGATGAAAATTACAAATAATTTTAAATACAAGATGTAGACGTAGTTAGATAAGATTTAAGAAAAATTTATTAAATGAGTGAGAATTTTAAGGTTGGTATTTCTAACTTAAGCTCTAGTTTAACATAAAAACTTTGGATGATTTTCAAATATCAGAAATATTAATTATTTCGTAAAATTCTTTTTTTAAATATGTTTCAAAATTGGGTGTTATTAAAAAGTTTTTTTAAGGAATCAATTTTCTTGACAAAAATGTATTGAGGAACGAAACACCAATTTTAACATTTCAACAAATTCATTTAGTTACAAGTATTGCTATCACCATAGACGATACCATAAAAATAGCCGAGAATATTTAGAATGTATATAAAAAGGAAAATTATATAATCTAAGAGTACCAGAAACAGTATACATGCTGATTCATATAGAAATATTCACTTTCCAGTTGCTGTTAAACAATATCAATCAAAGACAGGCATAGCCTCAAAGAATTGTAAGGTGGATGTACTATCATACTCTCAAAGTTTATTTCTAGCTTCTGACGTAAGTGGCGGAAGCAATAGTGGGCATGCCATGTGACTAGAAAAAAAAAGTCGAAATGGTAATACCTGCAGTGAAGAAGGCTTTTTGTGTTCTCGAATTTAGCAAAATGAAATCTGCAACTGCTGTGCAATAGCATTTTCGATCACGATTCGAAGTAGAACCTCCTACTAGAAAATCTATCTAACAATGGTATGAAAAATTTAAGGTATCCGACTACGTTCGGAACCATGATTTTAAAAAAGCGCATAAATAGATAATTTTCATGATATTTAGTGTCCCTTAGATTAGAATACATGTATAAAATTGTTTTAAAGACATTTTGGTAAAAAATTAAGTTAGAATAATCTTTTTTCAAAATGTTCTCCTTTTATAAAAATGCCTCTAAAATAATAATAGTTCGCTTATATAAAGTAAAGACTTCTCCTGAGAGTCTGAACTAGGATTTCCGAAAACTTCACATTATTTTCAGAGTTATCACCCATTGAAATAATTATCGGCGTTTTTTTCCTAAAATTCTCCCCTCTGTTGTAGTAAAATATGGATAAATCCAGTTCTAAGTTATATATTTCAAAAATTCTAGTCAAGCCTCTGTAGAGAGATCTGAGCTATATACAGGCAAAATATTATTATAATAGAAGCATTTTTCACAAAAGGAGAACATTTTGAAAATGGTTCATTCTATGTTCATTTTTTGTCAAAATATTGTATTTAAATCATTTTTTATTGTAATACTATTCTTAAAACAGTTTTATATACATTTTTAAGTCTAAATGACACCAAATATCATAAATATTATCCATTTATACGCTTTTGTAAAATCACGGTTCCGAAAGTAGTCGGATACCGTAAAACTGCGCGCTGTTAGTTCAAAAATATAAGTCCTGATCGAAGCTGAAGTAACGCATCACAGCCGCTATCAATGGACTTGATACCCTGTTACGCGTTTGGGGCGGAAAGAGATAAACGGCTTGATGTGTGTCATGTGACTAAGGGTTCGCACATAGAACGTCTGTAACTGTCTGTTACAAAACTTAAAATAATCTCATATAATTCTGTTATACAGGTGACTTATAACATCTTAGATTGTTCTTCATTTATAGTGCATCGAAACTATGCACTTCTTTATGCTTTGTAAAATAAGGAAATTGCTAAGGTATAATAGTTTATAGTATAAAATGTCGGAAAACATGTTTCGTAATTCTCGTGAAAAAATCAATATTAATTGTTCAATAATTAGGTAATACTTCAACCTCTCCCCGGTTTTTCCCGAGCTGAGCTCGGGCAAGTGAGGCGCACCATCCTGGCTTATCCCGAGTGTAGCTCGGCATTGTGAAAATTTTCACTGTGCAATATGTCTTTCACGAATTATATCACATGTGCTTTTTAATGTTTCGAATGATTGAAAAGTACCATTTGGTGGAGTTTTCTAAAAAAAGAGGACGTTTTTCTGCTGAGCACACCCCCTGAACACTTGTTTCAAAGAAACTTTATTTCCAATTTGAAAACCAATGCAACAGACAGCGTATATTTATTTGTTGCACAAACAGAGAGAGTAAAGGGAAGCAGGTAAGAAGTGAACAAGATTATACTGTCCAGATTGTGATTTGGCTTACGTGTACTACCGTGTTTTCGCATTTATCATACACGATTAAATTTTGATTAATATTTTCATAATAATTTATGTCAATGCAAAAGATGTAAATAAAATTTGTACCTAAGGATAAAAACTAGGTATTCTAAGCTTTATATTTATAATTAATGTGAATTGACTCCAAAGTCTAATGGTTTCTGCCCTACAGAAAGCCAACTTTACAGATAAATTACTCAGTTAAATAGATTTTTTTACATCAATTATTAGAAAATTTTGTATGAGAATAGTGCTAGTATATGTTTAAAAATATATGTATGTTTGAAAATAAGCATATAAAAAATTGACATTTTTTATCCATAATCTAGAAATAAAATTAACCTGGAAGGGATTAATGCAATATAATCAATAAAACTTAAGAGATGTTTCAAAAAGGCGTTGCCCTTGAAAGAAGAAATTGAAAAGTTCCACATGGGATTTGAAAATTCCAAATGCTCCAGATTTTGCTTATGATCACAACTGAATGTACCTATGCCAAATTTATGCAAAAAATATTAATGGGCTTAATTCAAGGAATGTCATAGTCATATGATTACAATCACGCATTTTTCATAAATTCATGGGACGCTATAGTCACTTGATAAAGGGTGTTTTTTTAGAGGTATAGAACTTTAAATTGCAATAAAACAACGATGTATTATTCGATTGACATGAATTTTTTTTGTTCGAAAGATAATCTTGTGGCATTACATTTTAAATATGATTTCTGGCATATGACTGCCACGGCTGGCTCGGATGTAGTCCAATCTGGACGTCCAATTTTCGATGACTTTTTCCAACAATTGTGGTCGTATATCGGCAATAACACGGCGAATGTTGTCTTCCAAATGGTCAAGCGTTTGTGGCTTATCCGCATAGACCAATGACTTTACATAGCCCCACAGAAAATAGTCTAGCGGTGTTAAATCACAAGATCTTGGAGGCCAATTCACAGGTCCAAAACGTGAAATTAGGCGGTCACCAAACGTGTCTTTCAATAAATCGATTGTGGCACGAGCTGTGTGACATGTTGCGCCGTCTTGTTGGAACCACAGCTCCTGGACATCATGATTGTTCAATTCAGGAATGAAAAAGTTAGTAATCATGGCTCTATACCGATCACCATTGACTGTAACGTTGTGGCCTTCATCGTTTTTGAAGAAGGATTCCACCAGCCCATAAAGCGCACCAAACAGTCAGTTTTTCTGGATGTAACGGTGTTTCGACATACACTTGTGGATTATCTTCACTCCAAATGCGGCAGTTTTGTTTGTTGACGTAGCCATTCAACCAGAAGTGCGCTTCATCGCTAAACAAAATTCGCTTATGAAAATCGGGAACAACGGCAATCTCGTTTTGGGCCCATTCGACGAATCTACGCCTTGCTTGATGAATTTTGATGAATTGCCAAACCCAACTGAGAATAAATCACTTGACAGCTGTTAAATCGATCGCCATCTTGGAAAGTAATGCCAACTTAAACTTCTATACCTGAAAAAAAAACACTCTTTAAATATAATTCAAGTGCTTCCCCATCCAATCATTTCGCGTGCATCGCTGATGCCAACTTTTACTTTTTCCAGAAACTTTCCCTTAAAATTTAAATTTTTAGACAATTGTAAAGCTCATAAGTAAACAAAATGCTCTTGATTTAAAAGAACAAATATAGTATAAGATTTTTTTTTAGATTTAAAATCTTCTTGGAGAATCTTATTATTTGAATACCTTTACCCAATCATCAAATTTGAAATTTTATCTAGATTTTAGAAGTTGAATAGGTACAAGTCTTATGAAAGTTTTGAATTCAAAGAAAAACACGAAATTATTGTATTCATCACGTGATCTTCGTTAATTTAGCCTATTGATCTCTTTGAGTATTCTGATAAGGAACTATTCACAAGAAAAAATTACCAGCTAAGGCAAAAATATCTTATTATTTCGGTACCTAATTACTACAAAAATGAGCAGTTAATTTTCTTTTTTGAAGACGTCATGCTTTTTAGGACCCACCACTAGATCTTGTAGATGGTTAACACTTTTTTGCTTAAAAATAAAAATAATATAGTATTAGAACATTTCTTGGTCATCTTTTGCTTTTTCGGGAAACATTTATGCATAGTACTCTTTATTTTTAAGCAAAAAGTTAAATAACGTATAATTCTCCAGCTAAAAACTACAACAATATGTATAATTTTTCTTACATTTAAAGTATTATAATAATAATTCAAATTAAAATAACTGAATGAACCATATATTATAAAATTTGTACATCTAGATATTATATATCTTAAAAGTTTCCATATTACAAGAAGCATGTTTTAACTATTAAGCATTCCTTAAAAGAAGAAATATAGAATTTATCACCTATAATGTCAGTTTCTTTTAGTTTTAGATTTCATCCGTAGTGCTGTATTTAGATTTTAAAATTAATTTAACTCAGCGGCATGACAGCCCCTGAGGGCCAAGTCCTACTGTGCCCAACTCAGTACACGAGTCCTTGCACCTGAGGTGCATGAGCAGATGTTCCGGTCAGGTGGTTAGCCTGACGTGAAACCCCCAGTGTTAAGTTCCCAAGTTAGTTTTGTAATGATCTTACTCCTGAAGTCACTTCCTCTTCATCTTGTCTACCTAAAGCTGTGGGAGATAACGATGAATGACCAAGACTATCCATGAAAAATCTAATTTATTATTATCAAAGATGATATTTCAGAACAAGTAATCTATAAATCCTTTGGAGTGATATAAAGAAAGCAACAACCTTATGTGAATAAGCGCACGAAATCCGAATAGATTAGCTTTAATCAATCCTATCCTATTAATTCTTGATTCACTAATGTAGTAGCTAAAATCCATCCTTTAGTCACGATGTGTAATTCTAATTCTTACCATAGTAACACGGAGTTCAGATGCTCCACTCCTTCTGATCTACGATTATTAAACTCTAACTTTATATACACTAACTAATTTGCATTTCATGGTTTCTTCTTGAGAGGGATGGCTGTGAAATAAACACCATTGCTGGCCCAAAGATTCCCCAAGAGGATTAGTTGTTGAAAGCCGCGTAAATCCCCCGTCATAGCTTGGTACTCATTTTATCGACCCACTTAGTCAACCTTGCTCAGTTCGTGGTTTGAACCTCGGACTTGTGGTGGGGAAGCGCAATGCACTAATCATTCAGATTTTAAAATTAGTTCATGAAAACTAACCTTCAATGTCAAATATTATTGATAATTCTTTCTGTTCTATTTGTGTTCTTAAAATATAATACGTTTCTGCGTTCTTCCCATAACTAGGAGCTAAATTTGATGCAGTGTTTCTGCATATCCTGCCAATATTATCGCCAGACAATAATTTTCAAATCGCAGTACCAGATTGAAATTAATATTGCGTGTACATGCATTGCGTTGAGCGAGTGCATATTCTTTTCCACCTGCGTAATATAATATGCCATGTACATAAAAAAATACTGATATAAATTGTGTTAACATATTATAATTTCGATTAAGGAAGGTTTCCACCTAATGAAAATTTCAAATTTAAAAATAGGCAAAAATAATAAAGTTGTAATCATAAAATGCCAAAATATAATTTACTTCATGAACCACATGGATCAAAAACATATAAAAAATAGAAAACATATATTTCAATTTTAAAAAATTATGAATTTTTAGTTTTGGTTGTATAATTTGAATTTAATTTTTTGTTTGTTCAGTTAAAAATTTTGCTTCATTTTCAACGATTTTATTTATGTAATATTTTCTATTTTTTTTCTATTTTCTTACATTTATTTAACATATAATTTCCAATATAATTTATTATGCCTAAACACACACACTTTTTAATTTATTTCTCTATTCTTTTTTTAAATATATCTTTTAGATACAAATCAATTTTAAATAATCCCTTATGTGCTGCATTTGTACAAAAATTGTGTGCATATTATTCTTCTATAAAAATTATATTACAGTTGGACGCTACAATAAAATTTATTCAGACATTATATTTCAACTCAAAGTATTGAAATTTTTTTTGTTTCAAAATTGTAATTTGAAATTAATGCTAACCTTTTTTGAACATCCTAATATATATTTGTCTTTGCTTATTAATGTTTTGAAATGTATGATCTTTTATTTATCTTCAATACATTTAACTCCTGAATTTCAAGTCTCAGTTTAAGTTGAGTTCATAATTTATTTAATATTAAAAATTTTATCAAATGTTTCTACACGTATAAAAGTGGCTTCAACTGTTTTATTTTCCAGAATAAATACAAACAGATTTGAACCCCCCTTTAAAAAATAAAAAATTTTGTAACGAAAATTTTTATCTGTTTTCCATTTAATTGAATGCATCACAAATGTTGAATTTTTTCTCACGAATGACGTAGAATTATATTATACGATAAATATACTAAAAGATTTTGTTTGATAAATCCAGTTCAATGCGCTCTGCAAGCGATTCTATCAAAAAGCCCAGTCCAATAAAACTAGTCTGTCTAATTGCGTGCTTTCAGATTTTTAAAGAAATTTTCTCCATTCTGTGGCAACACGGAATTTTTTATGCAAACCAATGCATGATCACAGTGCTTTCCTCTCACTCTAAATTATATAATCTCTTTCTCCACTCATTGATATCCACAGATTCGTACACGCGAACAGTTTCGAATAGAAAGTGAACACAACAGACTAACTTCCGCTATGGACTGTGTATTCTACATGAATTATATACTATATTATCTACAACGAACGAAACAGGAATCAAAAAACCTTATCAAAAGCTTAGCGTGATCCCCGTTAAAACGGAGAAAACGAAACATCATTCTAATGCTAGACTGTATTGCCAGAGTTCACGTTTTAAAATCCGAATAAATAACAGTAAAGGATCATGTTTACGTGAGGTAAATAGCAAGAAAGGTAGAAATCCAGGCAAAGGATTCAGAGAGTTATAAAACTGGATGCCCACTCATGCGGTTAGAGGATGCGGAATGTAGATGCGAGAGGATCAATGTCCGAGATCCACAGAATATTTTCTCAAAATAGAATCAGAGAACTAATGGTTGAAAAAAAAGTAAATGACAATTTTTTTGTTTTCTCTCGTTTTTATACCTTTTATTGATCACGTGTGAAAATGGATACTTTTTGTCAATGCGACAGATGTACGTACTTTGATAAATGGTTTTCACTTGTCGAAACTGGTTATTTGTTCACTAAAATTGAATCGAAGCTTAGGTTATTCTAAAAATGGCAAATAGAGAGCGAATTGTTGCTGAAGTATGAAAATAGACGATATTTGCAAGTGAATACAACATTAAAAGTAACATTTGGTCTTGAGCCAATAATTTTTTACCAAATTTTAATGAATCTTAATATAATCGTTTCATAAAAATATAATATGCTTTAAGTTAAATTTTTCAGATTTATTCATTACAAGCACATTTAATAATTAATTCTTGGGTGTTTTTCCGTCTTTCTGTATCCTATATTTAGTTAACTTTTTTATTAAAAATAAATATATAGACTTTTTTTTGAAGTTTACCTAGAAAATGTTATAACTATTACTAATTTTCCTGCTAATTTAGGCTATGTCCTGATTGTTATTCAAATATTATGGAGAAAAAAAACAAGTTACTAGCTACCATTGGGAAGCCCAAATGATAAAATAGTGGACTATGAAAGTATATTAAACCTAAAAGTTTCACTTTAGATTTTCCATGAAACAAAAAAAAATATACGAATGACGAATCAACTGGACTTAATATTGGCTAATGAACTGAAGCTGTGCCAACGCATTTAATTATTTTTCGTTTGTCACACGTTTCTTTTAAAATAAAGTATCTGGCAACATATTTATTTTGTTTTGATTTATTCGCGATATGTTCTGATTCGAATTGTATCTTGGAATAAAGTGAGGTATGTTGACATTTTGTGTTCTTCAGGTATTCTTAATGCTGAAATTCTTATTCCATCGAAATTCTATTTTCTTAAAGATTTATTCAAAACTATTCATTCCTGTTCTTAGATTCATTAGATCAATTTTTTTTTAATTTTACAGTCCACACAGTAATTATATTTAAATTCGAATCTATATCTAAAAATAGAATATTTCGCGAAAATTTCAGAAGCTTGTATTTACACTCTGACAAAAAAAATACACACTGACTGTTGTCACAAGCTTTCTTCTAAGTAAAAGCGGTTCACTGAAACAGTATTACCTCTGATGGGCTGTTAAGGTTCAATAACCATATTCTATCTTGGTAGTTTTGATGTTTAATTCATACGATTCAATTTCATGGTTCTTGGTTGAAATTTAAACACACATAAATGTATCTCTAAAACATAGTATTACCAAAAAAATAAATAAATAAAGGAAATAAAATTATTAACTGATCTCTTACGAGAAGTCTCACAAATAATAATTTTTATAAGAATTTAAAATAAAGGTTTAAAACTGTAAATCAATACATGTATTATAAAAGAGAGTGAGAACAACAGATGTTAAAATATAGAAAGTACTCCAGGAAAACGTGATAATGATAAGGTGATTAATAGAAGCTGAAAAAATATAACTATCTCGTTTAGCTAGAGAAAACCTCAACCTGTCCTTTATACGTAGCATGGCAAAGAAAAATCGCAAACAATATTGTGCTTTTTATACGATGTAATGTAGTCTGTAATATTATATAATACGATTTCCTTCAAAAAATTAAGACTCATTTCTACAGGGGAATCAAACCAGAATAATTGATACAATGTAAATACATCTTTATATTTAATGTTTAAAGCTAACCTAATATCAAAAAATGAAAATCAGAATATTTTTATACATAAAAACGCCTCAATATTAATTATTCTGAAAAATTCTTAAAAAAGAATTTTTTTTCTATTGAATTCTACTTTTTGCAGAATCAGATGTTATGAATTACAAAGTTGGGCATTAAAACTGTAACACCAGGAAAGAAAGTAAACAACAAAACTTTGCTTGTTGTATGTATACAGTATTGCACGGAAGAAAACAGTATTAAATTTGTGGATATACAGAGTCCTAAATTAGTACACAGAGCTGCCCCCTCTGGCACTTAAAATGGCTCCAACCCAATAAGACATCGAAGTGAACTGGGCTTGGATGACAGATACCCATATCGACAGATGCCGCTTCAAGTTTTTGCCATACTTCATTAATCTTAAAGGCTGGAGAACGATGGCTAAGTGGTCCCTCAGCAACTCATATTTAGATGTTTTCAAGTAGAAGAAATCTCTAAAAAGCGTGCTGGACAGGGCAATAGTCTAGTATCTTCTGTGTTAAAATACCTAGATCCGGAAACAGCGTGTAATATGCGGTCTTACTTTATCTTATTGAAAGATGACGCCAACGAAGCTTCGAAGATTGGATACAGACATCAGCCTTAAGATCTGAGAAACGAAAAAGCTGATTATTCAGATTACCGGTGAAGCGAACAAGAGGTGTTCGTATCGTATATCTAATGGCTACCCATACCATCACACCCAGTACAATGCTGCGAATGCAAGCGGGTCATGCGCATTCTTGGTACTTCTAGACATGGATATATCCGTCACGATGCTGCACGCAGATCTGAAGCTCATCTGAAAAGAAACGTGGTACCACTTCTGTATCCAGTTTCATCCTTGGGTGCATCACTGTCGCTTAGCGTCTCTATGCTGCAGCATCAAGGGAAGCCCAAAAATGGTCATCGTGCATACAATCCCGGATGCTCCAGACATCAATGCACTGTCGGTGCGCGGATAATTGTGCTGCAAATAAGCCTGCTTCCTGACTCGTCTGTGATGATGTAATACGACACTACAAGGCCTACCTAACTACATATTTGTCCTCACGGGTGTTAGTAGCAGAAGGACGTTGAAATCCTGCATGACATTCAGTATGATCCTTTTGAATCAATCAATTCCATATTTGCATGAGGCTCCTTCGATTTATATCAATATGAATAACGATATCGAGAAACCCCACTCTTGATAGGCCCCAATTCTGTCATGATCTAATTCTGACACGTGCTTTCTACCTCTTCTTTTCATACGAGTCATAACGCGATCACAACTCAAACAACCAACATTCAAAAATAATTTCATAATATGAAACCTGTTGTATAACTTTTCTTTTATACAGAGTTTGCTATGCCATATCTCCCTCCCACCTCGTTCGATTGCATTTAAATGCTAATAATCATAATTCCCCGTCATCTTCTTCCTTTCAGTCATATTTGAAGTTTGTATCATTTCTCTTTCATGTCATTGCAACCTTAATAGAGAGCCGTGTAATTACAAAAGTTCAGAAATTCATTTGCGTTCAACATTTGTTTCCAGAGATTTTGTGGAGTAAAAAAATTCGGGGTTTTAGGTGGCTATATACTAGATTACTTTTGCGGAAACGATTTGTTGTAATTTCTACATTTTTGGACTACTCGTGAAAAGTGGATGAATAGTTATTTTAAGACTTGTAGATGATTTTCTTTAAGCTCTACAGTTTCGTTCATAAGATTTGGATAACAATATTACCTAAACTATTGGGAGAAATTGCATAAAAGTTTGGATTTAGGGTTTTCACGTCATAAGAAATCCAATCATATAAAAGTTTTGGAATATTGTAGTTCACAATTTTTCATAACTGGATTTAATAAATTACACTTTATACAATAATATTAAATTTTTAAATTATTTCACAATTTTAAAGTTAGAAAAAAAATTATTAATCAATGGGTATAAACAGCCTTGAAAAGTTTTAAGTAGAAAATTTCCTGTTGACAAAAGACTAAAAAGCTTATTTAACATAAGAGAACCTATTTTTACTCATAGAGCTTAGAGAACTCAATCCGAAAATCTCAAAAGAATGTTTTGAAATTTGATATTGAGAACATAAAGATGCGATGTCTGAAAAGCGAAAAAAGGCAGGTCTTTTAACAGAAGATTTCATTATGAAAGTTAATTAACTGCGATAATTAATTAATATGTTATCCGTATTCTTTAATTCTTTTTCAGGCATGAATAGGGGCACCAATTTAGTTTTAATAAGAATTGCGAAACTTTTTAAAAGAATTTTTTATCATTCTGCATATGCGGGGAACATATATATTAATTGAAGAATATTTTCATTTTAAAATTGAATTCCTATTTTGGGTCCTGTTCTTTAATACGTACACCTAGGTCACCGTAGGATGCACAATATCTTATGTTATTTGCTAGGAAATCTGACTTGCTACGAATTAGAAGGAGATATCAAGCTTTTTATCCGAAAGTAGACTGGCATATACAGTAATATCCCGAACATAAGCTATGGGTGGGACTGAGTGATAACCGCGGAAGGCGAGGTATAATTTCGCATATATAAATACATAAAAATTATTTTAGTTGAGGCCGAGGAGAACAGGAAATAATAATTTAGAAAAAAAAATGTTTAATAAAATTTTAGATTACCCAAATACATAATCGTAAGCCAAAGTTATTTTGACGTGGAAGGATTCATAAAATCTAGCAAACTAGTTTCCTGGCACAAAGGTTTTTTATCCCTGCAAAATTTCCTCGTAGCATGCTAATAATATTTTTATTCCTTGTTTTGCTGAAAAATATGTTCATCGTTGGCGAATATATTTTCTGAAATTTGTTACTCTTTTTTAATTAAACTGAGCTCTTCCGTCAAATTCTCCAACCGTCGTTTGATCTTCTGAATGAGTTAGGTCAATCAAGTTCTTTAATGCCTTGCTCTTGCTCATTCATTTCTATGAGTTCATTAATAACCAGCTCCTAATTGTGGGAATTCAGCAGTTCTTGAACGTCATCAGTATCCACTTCTGAATTCATTTGCCTGTCAAGATCAACAACTTCTTCAATCATATTCCCAATTTCACCCTTTTTTCTCAAACTAAAGACGAATCGGTGAGATTTGAAAATAGAGTAATTCCAGGTTCGCGTAACATGGGTTTGTGTAAGTCGAGGTATCAATGTACCACTTTGTCCATGAACATGTTAACAGTAAGCGAAGAATCGGGAATTATTAAATGTTCAAAGTGAACTAAATTTTTCCTAACAAAATGATTTCATAGGCAATTCTTAAAGAATATTAATGGAAGCGTACAGGATCCAAACAATAAGTACTTTTCATTGTTAAGAAGTTATATGCACAGTTCGATATCTAACTTCAAGTCAAATGAAAAATACTTGAAGGATCTAAGAACACAAATGAAAATTTAAGCAAAAAAATAAGTAAAACGAGGGGATTTTTTTTTTCATTTTCAATATAACTAAAAATACTAAATAAAAACAAACAAAAGATGATATGCTGATTTTCAGAATTTCAGGATTAAAGTACAAAAATATCAAATAGGAATCTCCCTTGAAATAATGAAGTTTGAAAACAATTATTTTACATTTCGCAACCCGTTTATTCTGTGGAGACTCTGAATAATCTTGGAAAGTTTGAATAATGGAGTGCTAGCTAGGTGTCGTCTCTGCTACTTGACCGTGAGTAAATGTTCATTAACGTCACACAATGAGCAACAGGAGGGCTTTTGGAGACGGACTTCGTAATTTTGAACCACATTTCCGTGAAAAAGACGACACCTGAACTAGCATCATTTTCTCCAAATTTACACACCATGCTAACGGGAGAACTTTGAGTTTCGGTATATTTAAGGTGCATCAGTCCCTCTACATCAGTGCTGCGCAACTTTTTATCGCCGCGGACCGGTCAGCGTTTGTTAATTTTACCGCGGCCCACTGAGGGAGAGGACGTTGATTGTTTATATTTTAGACTGTTTTGATTTAATAATTTTAATTTAATTGTGTTTAATAATCGTGACTTCTGAATAAAATATAGCTACATCAAAAAATGAATATAAAGTGATTTAACAAGAAATATTAAGTGATTTTCATAAAAAGTAGCCCAAACCTAAGAAAAATATACCACAGTAAATAAAAGAAAAATAAGTTAATGTTTCTTGTGTGGAGCGGTAGTATTTGATCCGCGGACCGGTACCGGCCCACGGAACACTGCTCTACATGACTAGTATTTAATTGCACTGGGGTTGGAACTCGGGACACGTCAGCTACAAGTCCGTGACCATAACCACTATACCACCGTAGCCTTATCATTTGACAGAGGTTCAAAATTATGAGGTCATTCACCAGTATTCCTCGTGTTGCTTCAGAATGGAATTTTAATAGCCAATCAATCAATTTAGAGCACTTTTATAACAGAAAAGTAAATTTGATTGCATTTTTATGTATAGTAACTTAGTTAAAGATATACATTGTCAAGTTCAATAATTTGCACATAAAAAAGTTCTATAAAAAATGGGGAAAAATACATAAATCCATATCTTTCTAAATATGTGCAAGAATTTTTTCACTTTTAATAATTATTCAATAGTCATTAAAACTTGATTCCTTAGTAATACTTTTTCCATGAAATTTAAGGTTACATTTTACTGCTCACTACGATAGAATCTCTTATAGTACATAATTATTTGTTTCCAATTATTTAGAAAAAGTTAATGCATTTAAATTTAATTTTTCTTTCGTCTTTTATTATACGATAACCGGATATGAACAGTACAATATAAATGAAATTCTTCAAATTTAAGATTCAAAATTCTACTTCAGATTTGAGAAATTATTATTTTTTTTACATAAATTTCAGACTAAAAATTATTTTCTAATCAATGAAAACATGCATTTTGAAATCCATCTTAAAAATACATGTGTGGCAGCTAGTTTCTTCTATTTATTTATTTCAGCTTGAACTAAAAGTAATGTTATGTTTTTCAACCTATATTTGTAATAATAGTTTTAAATATTTAAATAGTTTCAACATCAGTTCACATAAAAATTTTTATTATATTCTTAAGCTTTTTGATGTCTCACATAACCATTTAAAATTATATAAAGCTTTTTTTCTAAAAATTTTTGAGGTAATAAATATATAATTTTATTTTCATTACCAGTTAAATACAAATAAATCAGCCTCCGAAATAATAATTTACGTCAGTAATTTTTTTTTTCTTTAGAGATTTATTACAATGCTAAGACGTCAAAAATTGGAGATCATATTTTTCTAAGATTGAAAACAATATCAAAAACTAATTTCCTACAACTGTTTGAAGGAACTTACCTTAACATAATCTTCCACAATCCAGACTGGAATTAGAATTAATCCTAATGTTTAGGAAGGACAAAACGTGCCTTTCACAATTTGCCAATGCAAATAATATTGATAAACATGTAACGTGCAAGGACACTCGTTCGCAGATGCTTCGCGAAAACTTAACTCAACTGATAATAAGTACACATTCAGACAACGTATAACTACTCATAGCTACTGTTTTACTTCAAACATCTGAAAGTTGTTCTCAGATTTAGCTTATTTGTTCAGTAGTCGCGTCAGAAATTTCAACAGAAATTTTTATCTTGGATTTTTAGATAGACTTAGTATTATGATGGAATATTTTTATGTATTTAATGAATTTTTTCAATAAATCAGGAAATTATATATACAGTCTAAGCTCCATATAACGAACCTCTATTTTACAATTTTTTTTTTTTATTTTGGGAAATTTTTTCCTGGAATCAAGAACATTTTACTATTTTCTTTGTAAAATAACCTCTAAATAGCGAAGGACATTTTCTGTAAACGAACTTTTTCTCTTGTAATTCGACTTTTTTCTCCCTATTTTTAAAGTTTTTCAGGTCATTTTTCAAACTATTCTCTATTTTAGCACATTTTATGGGGGTCAATGATTTTTAACTGGTATTACCACGTGCATAACTCATATAAAGCTCTGAAATGACCGCAATTTTTCAAACGAAAAACTCAAATGGAGCTAACACATTTATCAGTAATTAAATTTAAAGACGCATATGGGATATAGTGTATGCTTAAAACTACTGGTTATAAAGTAATGTACGTTTAAAATTATTCATAGGTTTAAAATAAGAAAATATTATTAAAAAATTCATTAGTTTTAAAATATAAAATTATTTTTCAAAGTTGAAAATATAGTGTATTCCTGGACAATGATTTTTTTTTCTTCTTGCTTTCCTTGCAGATTTTTTTTATAGGTAACATATATAAAATGAATAGATATTAATTTTTAAAAAAATAAATAATTGCTTTTTTAATGATATATAGTGTTTATGAATTTAAAATTTGTTATATGTGGTTTCAAAGTATGCATTGAAAGAGGAATCTCTATTTAACGAATTTTCCATGTAACGAACTTTTTTTCGGGATTTAGCGCCTTCATTAAATAGAGGTCCGAGTATAGTTGAAAGAATGTAAATTAAAGCTACACTAAGGAAATTAACTATAAGAATATCTCCTACGAATTTAGCTTACATTTATGAGTTTTATCAATATAATTTTAAGACATTACTGTAAATATCATCTAGGAAAATAGATTCTTTTTTATGTTACTAGTAAAATCAATATAAAGGAATATCGTTTTCATACTCAACTAAAAATAAATTGATATAAAAAAATTTCTTTTTATTTACTTATTTTTCTTTTAAATAACTGGATTTTTTTCAAAAAAAAATTATAAGAAAAGAAAATTAAAAGAATGTAAATTTTGGGAAACAACATTTTTTTTTCATTTCACTGTTTGAAAGAAAAATTCAAATTACATATAAAAATCAGGTGAATTGTGACTATGAAAAATCTAGATTAAAGACATTACTGAAAAATGAACGATACTTTCAAAGAAAACATCAAAAGCAATTATCAAAAGCCGAAATTATGCAAGGGAGCCTTTATCAGTATTTCATTTCTCATTTTCTGTACAGCAATACCATGCACTTAATAATGAATTTTGTAATGACAATTGTGAAAGGAGATCACTCTTAACATATGCATCAATATTTTTCTTGGGGAGATGATTTTAAATTGAACTACATATAAAAAAATTTTAACTTCAATTTTTTTATTTACATTTCTAAAATTATATAATTATACTAGGCAAATATATGTTTTAAGTTTAAAATTATTGTAAAATTTTCTTAAGTAATCATGATGATAGTAATTAAATATGATACGAAACAAAAGTATTATGACCTCATAGTATCACATTTTTAAAAATATATTTCAACTTTATACTTAAAAAAACTTTAAAAAATAAATATTCTCTCAATTAAATTAAACTTTAATTGAAGTACTAGAATGAGGAGGTGATATCAAATAGGAAGTAGTTTTATTTTGAAACAACACAAGAAGAGCTGCAATTAAAATATAGACGAATTGATACTATACATTTTATTGCAAATAGATCTGATATTTAAAATGAAATATAAACATATTTAAAAACAAATATTTACACATATATTTAAAGCAATAAAAGATAATTCTTTTTAAATTTAAAACGAAGAAAAGTAACAGATGTTACAATCACGGAACCAAGGGAATCACGGATATGAATGACATTTAGCCATAAGTACATTTGAAACTTTTAAAGATAGCATTATATAACTCATTCATTAATATCATAAAAATATTTCTATGATGTCTTACACGGAATTTCCTTATTTCTTTAGCAACCTATACTGACAATTTTGGGTGCAATTGCTAAATGAAAAGAGGTATTCAAAAAGCATTGTTAAATTAATGTAGAAAGTTTTTATATCCTTAGAACATGTATTTTGTTTTTAAAATTCTTAAACTTTGAAAATGAAGCTAACGAAAGAAAAATTCTAATACAATTTCAGATGCAGATATTGCATTACATTATTCAATGATGTTATTGTTAGAGATATTTATATACGGTTGCCCACAAAAGCGTTCGTTCGTACACTTGCAATTTCATATAAAATTTCATATATTTTACTAATAAAAATTAATATATTAGAGAAGTGTAGTTTTTTTATGATATCTGCAACTTGTTCTTAATGTAATGACATGATTAATTTTTTTAAAAATAGAATAACTATTATTTTTGAAAATGAATAATCAAAAAACTACTAAAAAATTACGCCACAAAAGTCTTCGTACACTTAACAAAAATTTCAACATAACTTTAAATAATGTATTTCTTTCTTAATTTAGTAAGTAGGATATCTTTTGGCGTCCACAACAACTTTTAAACGTCTTGGTATAGATTTAATCAGTTTTTTGCAATTTCTGCATCGAGTTTCCTCCATGCTTCTGTGATTATTGTTTCTACTTCACATTATGTGTTTATATGTCATATTTTCTTTTTTTCAAAATCAAATTTTCACCAAATATATTCTACTGGGATAAATAAAGTGATTGAGGAGATGTTTTCAGAATTTGGGGACAGTTATAGAGACACCAGTGGCGTACATTGAGAGCAGTGCGCTTGGCGTCATTATCTTGATAATAAATGAAGTCGACTCTACTATCCAAATTTTGGGCAAGTAATTTAAAATTTCTCTTTAAAATATTTAAATAGAGCTCAGGATTCACAATACCATCAAACACAATCATCAGTACCATCATTGATCCAATCAGATTCTAGGAATTAAGTTTCAGAAAATTCAACATTGACAGCAAATTGATTGGGAAAACAGAAATTCGATGGGCATGTAATAGTTTGTAAATGAAAAAATGAGGAATTTAATCCCATGAATTTATGTGGAACAACACAGCTCCTCCACCTCCATGCTGAAACATAAAGTTGGAGATATTCTAGCGTGGGGGTGTAAATCGACTTCAGGATTAGGTAATTTGGTATTTTTTTATGGTATTGAGAATCATGAGCTCTGTTTAAATATTTTTAAGAGAAATTTTAAATTATCCGCCCAAAATTTTTATATTGAAGACTTCATTTTTTAACAGGATAATGACGCCAAGCGCACTGCTCTCAATGTACGCCACTGGTGTCTCTATAATTGTCCATATAAATTCTGAAAACACCTCCTCAATCACTTTATTTAACCCAGTAGAAGATATTTGGTAAGAACTTGATTTTAAAAAAGAAAATATGACATATATAAACACATAATGTGATGTAAAAACAATAATCACAGAAGCATGCAGGAAAATAGAAGCAGAAATTACAAAAAACTGATTAAATCTATACCAGGTTGTTGTGGACACTAAAAGTACTAAATTAAGTACTAAATTAAGAAAGAAAGAGATATTTAAAGCTATGTTGAGATGTTTGTTAAGTGTGCGAAAACTTTTATGGCATAATTTTTAGTAACTTTTTGATTTTTTTAATAATAATAGCTATACTATTTTTTAAAAAATTAGCTATGTCATTTCGTTAAGAAAAAGTTGCAGGTCTCATTAAAAAATTACAATTCCAATACGTCAATTTTTATTAGTCGAAAACATTACATTTTATAGGAAATTGCCAGTGTACCAACACTTTTGTGGAACACTGTAGTAACCAGAGGGTCAAAGCTTATTTTCTTCTTTATTTAACTATTGTACACCAAGTATTAATTCTACATAAAGTGGGCCACATAAGTGTTCGTACACTTGCAATTTCCTATAAAATGTAATGCTTTTGACTAATAAAAATTATTGTATTGTAAATGTAATTTTTTTATGATATCTGCAATTTATTCTTAATAAAATGACATAATTAATTTTTTAAAAATAGTATAACTATTTTTTACAAAAATTAATTATCAAAAAGCTACTAAAAATTTACGCCACAAAAGTCTTCGTACACTTAACAAAAATCTCAACTTAGCTTTAAATATTGTATTTCTTTCTTAATTTAGTACTTAGTAGGATATCTTTTAGTGTCCACGACTACTTTTAAGCGTCTTGATATATATTTAATCAGTTTTTTTTAAAATTTCTGCATTGATTTTCCTCCATGCTTCTGTGATTAGTTTTTACTTCATATAATGTGTCCATATGTCATATTCTCTTCTTTTTTTAAAATCAAATTCTCCCCAAATATCTTCTACTGGGATAAATAAAGTAATTGAGAGGTGTTTTCAGAATTTGGAAACAGTTATAGAGACACTAGTGTCGTACAATGACAGTAGTGCACTTGGCGCCATTACCCTGTTAAAAAATTAAGTAGTCTCCAATATCCCAAATTTCGGGCGGATAATTTAAAATTTCTCTTTAAAATAATTAAGTAGAACTCATGATTCATAATACAATGAAAAAATACCAAATTACCTAATTCTGAGGCCCATTTACACCCCCCCGCCAGAACTCCTTCACTTTCATACTTCAGCATGGAGGTGAAGGAGTTCTTGTTCTACATAAATTCATGGGATTAAAGTCCTTATTTTTTCATTTACACGTTATTATAGGTTAATCGGAACTAAAATTGTTGAATTGTCTGCTATCTCAATCAATTTGCTGTCAATTTTGAATTTTCTGAAACTAAATTCAAAAATCTAGTTGGATCAATAAAACATGGAGGTAGAAGTGTTCTGGCGTGGGGGTGTAAATGTGCCTCAGAATTAGGTAATTTGGTATTTTTTCATTGTATTATGAATCATGAGCTCTACTTAATTATTTTAAAGAGAAATTTTAAATTATCCGCTCGAAATTTGGATATTGGTGACTACTTAATTTTTTAACAGGGTAATGACGCCAAGTGCACTGCTCTCATTGTACGCCACTAGTGTCTCTATAACTGTTCCCAAATACTGAAAACACCTCTCAATCCCTTTATTTAGCACAGTAAAACATATTTGGGGAGAATATGATTTAAAAAAAGAAGAAAATATGACATATAAACACATAATATGAAGTAAAAACTAATCACAGAAGCATGGAGGAAAATCGATACAGAAATTACGAAAAATTGATTAAATCTATACCAAGACGTTTAAAAGTTGTTGTGGACACTAAAAGATATCCTACTAAGTACTAAATTAAGAAAGAAATACAATATTTAAAGCTAAGTTGAGATATTTGTTAAGTGTACGAAGACTTTTGTGGCGTAAATTTTCAGTAGCTTTTTGATAATTAATTTTTGTAAAAAATAGTTATACTATTTTTAAAAAATTAATTATGTCATTTTATTAAGAATAAATTGCAGATATCATAAAAAAATTACAGTTACAATATATTAATTTTTATTAGTCGAAAACATTATATTTTATAGGAAATTGCAAGTGTATGAACACTTTTGTGGCCCACTGTATATACTTCTAATTTCTCAAACTAAATTCTGTAGTCTAAAAATAGACTTCAAAATCTAGACATTTATATTGTTTAGCATTCTAAGTTTTTATAAGAATAATTCTGCTCAGAACTGGAGTTTTGTCACCAAGCCTTTTTAAAATTCTGTAAACAATTAACTTCTTTAAAATTCTATGAGAAATCAACTTTTTAAAAAATTTAATAAATTAAGAAAAACGGAAACGTTTTTATATAAAACTATCACTAATTTAGTAATTTTTCAACAAATGATTTTAACACACAGAAATTTAATTTTAAATATTTAATTTTACTAACCTTTTTTTTTCATTTACACTTTCCTCAGAAAAGGACAGACGATATTGTGAAGAGGTTTATCGCATATTTTTACTTGCAAAAAATTCACCTTGCAATTAAAATTCAACCTCTATAAAAAAACCTATCACAATTTAGTCAATTCAATAACTTATTACTTAAGTGATAAATTTCTTTATTTGTTTTTAATCTCTAATTGGTAATTATTTTTTATTTTTACAGCCTTTTTTATTCATCTGTATATTTTAGGGGGGAAAATAATTTAAGCATTATCTTTAAAAAGGTTTTAAAATATAAAAGTTTTTTTTTTTGTAAAAAAAGTATTTTTTTAGGTATAGTTGTCTTGAATATTATGTAAAAGTCATTATTAAAATAACCTATCAATATTGAATATGCAACTTTAATGATTTGTGTGTGTGTGTGATAAGTCTCCCAAAATATATTATACTTTTGGAGAATTGATTAAAAGGTACTTAAAACGAAAAAAATATACTTTATTGTGTGCATACTGAGCTCATTGTATAACCAAAGAACTTAAGGTAATCCTGTACAACATTTAAAAGAGGAATAACCTCCAAGAAGTAATAGAAGAGGTTTAGAAAAAAAATTTAATATAATGTAGCCAGTAAATTCTTTTTTTGAAAAAAATCAAGAGCTTCAATTTATATTTGAAAATAACTATTTCACTATTGTATAATACGTCTGATTCTGTTACAAATTTTTGTAGATCAAAAATAATAATAAAGCTTTTTGCGTATTAGTTTTTATTCATGAAAATAATCATTTTAAGCTCATATTATTTAAGAATACATCTAATTATAACAAATAAATAATAAAAAAAGTTAATTTCAAAAATAAGTTTTTCTACTACTAGTAATGCAAAATAAATTCGCCCTTATTTACAACAGCTTCTTTATTTTAATTGTTGTTATTAATATTTAAATGACACAAACAAAACAGTGCTTTTGAAGATAATTTAAAAATCAAAATCCATTTTCGATATCATTTAAATATTAAAAATTCTCTCTCTGAGAACCTTATTTACAATAATCCTTCAAGTTTGAGTTTTAACATTTGAATATTTTAAAAACAGTATCATGAAAGTAAAAACACTGGATAGATGTTTAATTCTGTTTTCAAAGTATATTTATAAGTATTAGCAAAGCAGTTTCATTACCATAAATTGAATATTATAACCTAAGATTTGTTTTTAAAAACAATAACGTTATCTCTCATTCACTCCATCAAAGTCTTTAAATTTGTAATTCCTTTATGTTATTGTATGTTTAATAATTTTCAAAAACTCTGAAGTGTTTTAAAAGAAGATTTTTTTTTATTTCCGTCTTTATCCGTTACTTCTGCTCCTTTTGGAATTATCAAATAAATTTGTATTTAATTTAATGAAATTTACATTGGAGATACATTTAATAAAGTTTTGCCTAAGTTCCTTACGTAAAATAATGTTTAATATCAATTTGTTATCAGTTTTCTTTTTTACGTCTCTCTCATTTTCACTTCAAAAAATACTATAAAAACATTAAACACATTCTATTTTTATTTTATGTACAAGAACAATTTCTTCTTCCTAGACCTGATACTGGTATCATGGGAAATGCTAATATATTTTTAAAGGGATATTAAAATAATACATAATTAATGTAGATTCAATTGACAAAAATCAGGTGAAAAATCAAATCAATTTGTTAAGCGTAATTTATTTTTTATATATTTTTCTATTAACTCAAAGAATTTGGAAAAATTTGTAAGTTAAAACACTCTAGAGCTGAAATAACTTTTAAGTTCATTTTAACTCTCATCTATATTGCAAATAAATCTTTAAACTGATTTATCTCAGGGGAAAAATTCACTAGTTTTTCTTTATTTCAAATTCTAAAACTTTTTCTTCCTATTGCACCAAACACTCTGAATTTTTTTCTGTTACTACTAATAGATGTAACAAACATTAGTGCATGTTTACCTTCAGCACCTGCAACGCTACATGGGTCTTTTGAAAAGTTCGTCTTGCGTCAAGGCAACACAACTGAGCAGATGATAAGGAGGAGCTTCACACGTGTTGCACTTTGTAGAAACTGTGAACTTTTTGCAACCACCTCAGAAACTGATGGACCTTAACCCTTTCGTCGGCCATTTATTTCTCTTTTGAATTTCCTGCAGTTTTTTTAATGTTTTCTTAATAATTAAACAATAGCATTTAAGGAAATATATTTCATTTTGCCGAATTTTATGTTTACATTTAAATTTTAAGGGTAGGAAGAATACTTCCCAATAACCATTCACCATCGTAAAGAAAATTTAATTTAATGGTGATAATTTGCCATGAGAAGCATGTTGCAATGCACAAGAGGACATCACATTCTGCATACATGTTCTTTTCTTGTCCCTTTCTGCTTCATTACCTACATCGTCTATCGTTGGAAACCATCTTTGGTATATGATTTCCCTCACTGGCTAAGTGCACATAATCCGAAACTACACTTCTTTGCTTGGAAGCTAACAGGACGTCCTTTCATTTTTCTTGAGGAATATTTGTCTATTAACTGACGAGCTAATGCTTTACGGAATATTAGCTAGTCTAATGTTCTGTTTCTTTTGTTCATTTGTCACAGTATGAAACTATTTATGTTGGAAAGATCAATAAGAAAATGAAAAATACGATGTCACTATTTTACAGATCTTCTTCTTATTTGGTATCTTTCTTTTCTTTGATCGAAGAGATCATCCCCTCTAATGACATCGTTATATACAGCGACAGCTTTGGGACAAGGTACTTCTTATTTAGTGCCATCTTTTTTCCTCCGATTTACAGATGTCATAATCTCTGGATTATGTGCAGTAGCACAAAACTGAGGCGGGAATTAGTCTTCCCATCGTTATAATAGCAAGGCCAATATATTATAATAGGTTTTGCACTTCCCACAGGTGTATTTTATATCATATTTATGGGAAGTAAACTTCCCAAGGTGAATGAAAGAGTTTAGTGGCCGGAAGTTAAACGTGCCAAAGCAGATTGGTCTTTTCTGCTCCTGACAAATTTTATAGCAATGTCAGGACTTTCACTACAATACCATGTGTGCGCTGATGGTTGACTCCTAGTAATAGCTATCGAAGTCTTTCTTTTTTAGTATAATGCGAAGCAAGTCAATGGATCCTCATTTATCTGAGGGATAGCAATGCCATCCTTAGCCATCTTATCTGCAATATCATTATATTTTAGGTTCACGTGAGATTGTATGCACTGCAGATGAAGAACACAAGTTTTGGGCTGAATTTTGGGTTTATTTATAACTTCAATCCCTCTCCTGTATCTATCATTTTTCCAATTATCGAAATATTGAATGTCCGAGAAAATCCAGATCCCTTCCCACTGGGTAATCTGTGCTCCAAAACATATCACAAAGCCATATCTATTGTAATATAATAATACGAAATATAAGTAATACGTAAGAAAAAAGTATTTTATGAATTTCATTCACATATAATCAAAAACCCACAACAATTTTTGTTAAAATTTGTTAAACGCACTTGTAAATTAAATTTCATTTGTGTACTCCTATAATTGCAGGAGGAGTAGCAATTTGAAATCACTCCTTGAATTTTTAAAGTTTTCTGTAAAAAAAATTAAATGGTTAGTTTTTGTGGTATTTGAGCACAAAAAATTGTGTTTAACATATTATATTTACATAGAGTTCAATAAAACAATTTCTGGAAAACCATTAAATCAGAGATTTTTTTTAAAAAAGTCGTATTATATCATCTCTATGCCGTACCACACGAAATATTTCCCCTTTTTTGTTAAATTTCTCAACAGGACTGACATCGAGTCCTCAATTCCAGTCGTTATCTTGCTCATCTCTCTCAACATGGAAAGCAATCCAAGCATTGAATTCTCTTAAAAGGATAGCGTCGCTTGCATTACCATGCTGGGGTCAATATTCCGGACCGCTAAACAATACGGGTCGCAATTAGCGAATCTGTGTCACTGGATAGCGTCTACTGAAATAGCAGAGAGCTGCACTGATAAAGGAGCGAACATTAATATTACTATGTGAACCGATAGAAATTTGAATTTCAAAAACTAGAGAAAATGCTGCTTTTAATTACAGTGTTGTTGGCCTCAGGGTCATAGTGGAGGTCATGTTCGAGTGCAGAATTTTTAATCCTCAATTTGTTTGGGAATTCGACAAACCGTTGTAAAAACTTGGTCGAATTTGCTTTGTTAAGTTTGTCTTTTATGATATACCTCTACTAAATTTGAATATAAAACGTTTTATTTAAAAAATTTTTGCTTCCTAGTTGATTGGATAAGAAATTAAACTCACTTCAGTTCACTTGATTTTCACAACAAAGTTATTAGAACCTTTAAAGTATCCAGACGTTCAGTTGAGAATATAATATCAATCTCACTATATCGAATTTAGTACCAGCTATAAATCACAAATATCTATTCCTTCACATTACTAATTTAAATTCGTGTACGAATGTTTTATATACTGCTTTCTATTTTTCTGCTATTATTAATTTTAAAATATTATTTTATTCCGATACTTTCCTTCAAAACAAATCCTTACAGCAGTTGAAAAGGCAAAGCAGAAAATTTTATAAAAGAAAACTTTAAAAAAAAGAATGCAATGAGATAAAAAAAATGAAATTATCAATAGACTAAATTCATGACAGTCACGTAATAAATGCAAATACGTGTTCATTGAATTCAAAACTGACAGACTTGTACATGATGCTCTAGCCAATTTTAAATAAAATTTCAGGTTTGATAATTGTATAAAGGTACTTAAGACTCTTCAAAAAGTTTTTTAAAACTAAAAAAAAGTTCTTATATTATACATGTATTTATAAATCAAGTGCATTTTCTTTACCTATGCGCGTTATTATTGTAGACAAATATCTTATTTTCGAAAGTAAAAATTGGCAACAGCGAAGCGCATGAACTGATTGGCTGGAGGCATATTGTATTTATCATGCAACTACGACGTCACATATATTTATGAACTGATTGCCTGGAAACGCGTGATTGCAGTTACCGTGTGATTAAGACGTCATATGAATTTCATCGATAATAGAATATAAGATTTAAAAAATTAAAACACCGTAAGTCAGCAATGGTTTTGCATGTGACATTCTTTTTTATCATTTTAATTTTCTTTCTTCTCGTTCTTCAACTAGTTTTTACTCTTTTCTCTTTGCTTTGAGAACTTACGCTTTCTTTTGTTTTATTCTTGTCCAGTTTAAATCTTATTTTCCAGTTATAAATAATTACTCTAGTATAATGTTAGTTAAATAAACATCTTATATCTTTATTTTCTTTTCTGTTTTTGCTTCTTTTAGTTTGTTTAGTTTGCATTTCCCTTTTTTTTCTGAAACGGAATATAATGTTTTTCTTACATTTCATTTATATCCTTCTTTTTCTTTATGAAGAATTCGAAATTTCTTCTCTTTTCCTTTTCAAGATAATAGTTTTTATATTTTTCGTTTTGATATCTTTATCAACCAGGAGCATTGATTAAGGTATCTGACTACGTTCGGAACCGCTATTTAAAAAAAGCGTATAAATAGATAATTTTCTTGATATTTAGTGTCACTTGGATTAGAATACACGTATAAAATTGTTTTAAGAGAGTTTTTAGAATAAAAAAATATTTAAATGCAATATTTCGGCCAGAATTTAACTTAGAATTATTTATTTTAAAACATTCTCCTTTGATGAAAAATGCTTCTATAATAATAATAATTTGCTTATATAAAGCAAAGATTTCTCCAGAGAGCCTAAACTAGGATTTTTGAGAAATTCACATTATTTTTAGAGTTACTACCAATTGAAATAATTAGAGGTGTTTTTCTGATAAAATTTCTCCACTCTGTTGCAGTAAAATATGAATAAATCCACTTCTAAGTTATATACTTCAAAAATCCTAGTTCAGGCGCTCTGTACAGTTGTCTGAGCTAAATACAGGCAAAATATTATTATTATAGAAACATTTTCTATAAAAGGAGATTGTTTTGAAAATAGATAATTCTACGTTCATCTTTTGTTAAAATACTGCATTTAAATAATTTTTTACTGTAATAATATTCTAAAAACAATTTTCTACGTGTATTCTAATCTAAGTGACACCAAATATCATAAAAACTAATACATTTATTGACTTTTGCAAAATAACAGTTCCGAAAGTAGTCGGATACCTTAATCTACATACAAAATTTTAATATAACAATTCCTTTCAGTTCATTTTTAAGTAAACCAGTATTTGTTGTGGAATCTAGATAGTTTTTTTTAATAATTTCTAGCTCTGCAAAGTTGATTGAAGAACAGTTATTTCAATTTAACAAAGTAATTTATCCACAAAGTGCCATCTTTTTTGTATTTATATATATATGTTAAAAATGTCAATTTCTCATTTTAAACTACAAAATGTCAAATTCATCCCTTGTTAACAAATTTACTTTGATTTTTAACTCTTTTATAAATAATTTAGATACCTTTTGACAAGAAAATTGACTCTCTAATTAGTTTGTTTTATTCTACATGTAGTTTATCTAAAAATTGCGTTAGAGCTATCATATTAATTATTGCCAATAGTCTGGATTTTACCGAAGGGGAAAAGTCGTTAACATGCTTCCTGTTTTTACTTAAAGATAGATTGTATGGATAGTATTTGTGGATGTAAGAATTTTTAAAACCTGGTCTCCATTTCTGAGCACAGACATCCAGATTTTTATCTGGGATATATTCAACCTTGAGTTCTGCTGCAGTACACACATGGACACCAAATTCATTTTCTTTTCCCTAATTTGGTAGCTTTTAAGTTTGTCCGTGATATGTGCACCGTTTAAGCCTTACATGGCAATTAAGCTGCGAGCACACACACACAAACAAATTTGATGACCGGGCTTCAATGCATTTACTTCTAACTTGATGTCTGAAAAATGTATCAGTTATGGTAAATGTAATTAACTGATAATTATGTATATTTACTGGGGAATATTCATAATCACCAATAATATTGGTAAATGTGATAAATTGTTGAATATTTCATTTACTGGTTTTCCAAAATTCGTTCAGTTTGCTTTTGTCATGACGAGGTCAAGGATATCGAAGATGTGTTTTCAAGGGAGAGGGCAAATCTGATAAGTGCAAATGTAAAAAATCTAAAAAAACTGTGTAATTCTAAGTGTCATAATACTTTAAATAAGTAAATTTACAAGTAATTGTAAGTAGTTATTATTATTATTATAAGAATAAGGGTTTATAGTTTGTTTCTTACGAGGAACTGTTTCGTGTAAGTTCTAATAATCTAAAATGGTTTCTTTCTTCGGGTCTTTTATTTGACAAGATATACAAATTATCTAAAAATACTAGTTATAATTTAATTTGAACTTCTGTTTTATTTAGATAAAAATAAAAGTTTACTTAAATAGCAAGCTAAGTTTTATTTTCAGTAGTTTTGATCATTTTGTGTTTTTCAATACCATTTACGACATATATTTTACAACTTATGCTATTATCTAATATATTAGTTTTAAGATATCTACTGAAAGTAAGGTACAAAAGGACCACTTATATTTAAATTTTTAAATTGAATTATTGTTGTAAATTTTATTCTAAGTCATTATAACAATCTTCTAATTCTTAAGAACGAAATTTTAATGTTATTTGAAATTACAAGACAATTTATTACATTCCCCATTACGAATTGGGATTTTATAAACTAACTGGTAAATGTAATAAATATATTCAATAATTTATCACATTTACCAAATTTAGTGGTGATTATGAATAATCACTGGTAATCATACATAATCACCAGATTAATCACTTTTACCGTAACATATATATCTCATCCGATTATAAGATATGAGTTATTATAATTGAGTTAATCAAATTTTTTTATTTAGAAACAAAACATACTTTCATGTTTTGTTTATTAAATTCATTGTTCATTATTTTTCAAAAAATTCCTACTATTAGTTCACAATCTCCCTATATATATCTTGTTCAAATTTTCGTTAATAAAATAAATTTTAAAGCACTCAATTGAGCTGAAATTTTATATACATGATTATTTTCGATGACAACACGGTAATATAATTATAATTACTAAAAATTAAGTGATTAAAACTAATTATTCAAATAATTACAGATACAGCCACGTTGGCATCATTTTTGGCGAATTGTATCACAACTTTAAAAGGTTTTTTCCTCACATTTTAAAGCACTCATTTGAGCTGAAATTTTATATACACGATTATTTTCGATGACAATACGGTAATATAATTATAATTAATAAAAATTAATTGATTAAAACTAATTTTTTGAAGAATTACAGATACAGTCACATTGGCTTCATTTTTAGCGACTTGGGTCAAAACTTTAAAAGATTTTTCTTTTCTTTTACGTTTTAAGTGTTCAGTTGAACTGAAAATTTATATACTCGATTGTTTTGGATGACATTACGATACTTTAATGATAATTAATAAAAATTAATTGCCACTTAATATTATGATTCTGTCATATGTATATACATATTTATTTTAATTGTAATTGTTTGATAAAAAGTAACTAAAATAAAATTTTTCTTTGTTGACTTATAAGTAGGACTTGACTTTTAAAAAATTTATATTACTTGCTGTTTATTTTTTTCTCTGAAAAGAGAAAAAAATCTACACTTAATTATTTTCTACTTCTACTTTTGAATGCAATATAAGATCAAAATAAAAATGAAAATTTGCAGTTATATTGAAAAAAATTTGTATGAAATATCTCACATATTAAATACTTATATTTTTTTCCTTCAAGCTCAAAGTTGCAATAACGGAGTAGGAAAATTAATGTTTGAAAGAGTCGCTGATTATAAACTTTCGGGTACTGGCAGCAATAATTTTGGAGGCACCAGGAGAGCCGAAGTAGTAAGTTCTTTTTTCCCTTTCATCTTAATTACATAATTAATAATTGTTTTACATAATATTTTCTATCACACTCTGATACCTTGTACATGTTTTCTCAGCTTATTTTTTAACTTGAATCTTAAGTTTTAATTTATATGCAAGATATTAATTCAATATTAATTTTGCAAATGTATACGGAATTCTTTAAAAGGTTTTTCAATTTTTAAATCGTATTTATTTTGTTTAAATTATTAATGAAAAATGAGATGAATTTTAAAATATTTTTAATAGTTTTAAGGCTTTTTCCAAAGTAACTTAATTACTAATTTGATTTTATTATTAGAAAAATCAATTAAGTTCTTTTTTCAATAAATGATGAATGATTCATTAAAAAAATATACAGTTGTGTGATTTTACCGTCATTGTCTGATTCCTCTTTTTTTCCGTCAAAAATATCCATTTTTTACATTATATTGAAATACCTTACCTGCATGCATGCATCTCTGCAATGATACTCTCCTTGAGAGAGAATTGAGTTTTACAGCGAATTTCAATTCAGCGAGCTCAATTTCTGGCATGAACTTGAACAAAGATTGTGATAGCAATCCTAAAAGAAGTGACCAGGGTTACCAGATTGAAAACTTAATCACCCTTGGTGACAAATTTAACGAAAAATCCGATATCGCCTAGTAATAATCGAGAAGTCTTCTTCTAAAAATTTCCATGAGACTACAAAGGTACTTTTAAGGCAAAGGTCGAGTCAGTTCAAAAGATTTCGGTCATGCGTTGATTTTGAAAAGATAAAGAGACTTTCTCTGAGTTCCTGCTAGTGGAACTATTTAGAAAGCCGTTTCTGGAACATTGTAAAGCTTGTTTTCAGTGAGTGTAATTTGCGCTATATATTGTAAATAATCTATTATAATATTTCTTTGTGTAAATGCGTCGTTTTATCTTCCCGTATTCAGCTCTTTGTCTCCTTACCCATTAATAAATGTGTTATCACTCAAATAATCGGAGTCATTGGTTGCTTTTCACCTCCTCAAATTTGTAACAATGTATATTTTAAAAGTTTTTTTTTTTTTTTTTTTGATTTTATAATTAAGATTTAATATCATTCAAGATCAGTTTATATTTGTCCAAGTCGAAATTTATGTGTTGCTATTTCAGATAAGTATTCTCATAAAAACATATTAACTCTGATACTACATGAGTTTAAAATATTACGTCATTAAATTTTCAGATCACAAGGAAGGATCTTCCCATTCGGGTGTTATCCGAATGCATACGAAGATGTGCGGAGGATCGCACCACAACGCAACATGTGCCACAATGTCGGTCGTTCGACTTCATGCCAGGCAAGAGGCTAAGTCCAGTGCCTACCCACGAAGGCAACGATGTATCGGCCGCCAGAAATGGCGTAGTTGCCGAATACGAAGACTCAACTTGCTACCTCTACTACGACCAAGCGTCGCCAGACGGTATGGAAACGCTGGTTCAACAACAGGATGTGTGGCATTTCAATGAAATCTGCATTACATGTAAGTGTTCTCCCTTTATTATAATTTTGGTGATCAGAAAGTGTAAACAGAATTAATTTGAATAAAAAGGAATGAATGAGTGGGTGTTTATTAACATCGCACTCTTTGGCAATGTCAGAGCAATTGGCGACGGGCATCGTAATTTTTAGCCACGGTTAAATGAAGAGGACGACGCCTGAGTTGGCACCCCACTCTCCACACCACACCGACGTGAACACTTTGACAGATTTAACGGGTATCAACCCCTCTACACTGTGAATCTTTAGTGACATCAGGATTCAAACTCTTGACTCGACAATGCCAACCACGAGTTCTAGGCCACAACTTCTATAAATAAGATGAAAGATTCTGAAGTTTTGATAACGTCTTAAAGAATAAGTGAAAAATTATGCTATGTTTTCGACTGATGAACTTAACTTTAATTACTTAAATTACTGAGTAAAAATTGAAGTTGTTCAGATTAAGAACTCATTTAGCAAGACTAAGGCATTTAGTTCGTGTAGTTCTTTGTTAATTATGAAACTGTATTATTAATCATATATATATATATATATATTGTGATCCTACATATCATTATATTTAATAATTTATTCATTAATAATTTTGTCTTTTATATATAACAGAGCATATAATGTTCTTATAATGTTTACAAAGCCATAAATTGTAGTAAAAATCACTTCAGCAATGAATTTTTTTTTAAAAATTGAAAGCACATTTCGAAAAAATTATTTCTAGGGGAGCGCACCATCATTACACATAATTTCAAAATACCAAATTTTATATGATGGATACTTTCCATCTTTCAGATATGTTTTTCAAACAGCTTCACCCCCCTCCACACACACACACTCACACAAAATGTTTTACGTGTGTGAACATAAATTTAAAATCTATATATAATAGGAAGATTAATATATTTTAAACACAAAAACAAACATGGAATATAAAAGAATGAATATTTATTAATGATCCGTTTTTTATTTACTCTTTCACCTTATAAAAGAAAATATCTTATTCTTTGATGAGTAAGAATAGATCACTTTGTTAATCTTACAAAATACATAAGAATGATTTTATTTTACTTCATACAATCGTACATTGTTTTTCCAAAGACAGATATTTATATGTTTAGTAAAATTATTGCTGAACTAATATATATATATATATATATATATATATATATATATATATATATATATATATATATATATATATATATATATATATATATATATATATATATATATACATTAAGACTCTGAATTTTTTTCTGGCATAAACATATCTAATTCTTCTTCGTGTTTGAATTTTAAATTATTTTTAATTAAGAGATATATTATTCCATTGACTCCGTTTTAAGTATTGTACTCACTTTATTCTAGCAAGCAAAGTAAGCACGGAATGCAGCAATCGATTGTACGTAATGGAGAGAACTCCTGGATTCCGGTTTGAAGGAACAGGAGATCGGGAAATATTTGCTGTCAACAGGACAGATTGTGAAAGCAAATGCATCAATGAAGAAAGCTTCAAGTGTCGGTCTTGCAGCTTCGACAGGGCGGGTTCAGTATGCAGACTCAGCAGAGAAACTAAAGCTATGAATCCTGCAGGGTTCATGTCGGATGCCAATAGTGATTACATGGAAAATCTCTGTTTATCGGGTAAGTGTGCACATTACTGTCCTTTATTTATTATATTGATAAATCTTGTATTCTATCATCCGAGCTCTGGGGAAATTATTAAGTTTCTGTAAATTGCTTTTTGAAGGAAAGAGAAAAACACTTCAAAGAGTTTAATTTATTTAAATTGTTTTAAAAATAACACTTGTTAGACAGTTGTTTTGAAGTCCACTTAGTCTAACAGAGCCAAACTAAATCCATGAATATAGAACATTAATGGATACGAGATTTACATAATCATGGATGGGAAAAAATCGTTAACATCTGAAATTTAATAAACTGTAGTGAGCACCTATGCCTGCAAATCTTAGCTGGACACAGTGAAACGTCCATACAAGCCTTGGGGGTCCCTACCGGGCAAGAAGTATATACTTCACTTCTTCATTCTTGGGTCGTTTCCTCACTACAGTGAGGTGTCCTACAGGACTGGAACGGGTCAGATCTAAATACTGTATATGATTACTTTAGTCGATCACTATATGATAGAAGACATTTGTGAAAAAAAAATAATTAGATGGACTAATGAAATATTTTTGCTTGTATTCTTTCTTTCATTAATATTAAAAGAAATTTCCATTCGTATTCCATCAACCAATATTGGCATATGATACCTTATATAGAAAGATTGAGGCTGTAAATGATGGGCTTTGTAGTTTTGAACCACGATCAAGTGACGAGGACAAAAAAACCGAGATTATACCCTACTCTTCAAACTTCCACAACGAGTGAGTGTTTTTTACCGTCGCTCTGTAAGGCCACACGAGAACAATTGGTGACTAACCTCATAATTTTGTAACCCAGTCAAGTGACGAGAGCTACACCTTACCTTGAACTCCCATCCTCTCCAATCTACGATATTCCGCCAACGGGAGGACTTTGAACCAAGACAGATTTAACATGCATCAACCCCTTCACGCGGAGGGTCTTCAGTGGCAGTGAAGCTCTAACACATGACATTTCAACCATGAGCTCGTGATTATGACCATTAGGCTATCACTGCCACCGGTCACCAAGGAAATTTGTCTACATTACAAGGTAAACATGATCCTGTGGAGTACATTCAAATAGAACTGGTCAGTTGATCCTTCAGAAGGACTGTTGGTCTCACAGAATGCCAAAAAAAGCACCCCACATCAAGGATTTACCTCCAAGCTTTACACTTTTTAACTTTACATTTAAACTAAAACTACATCTACAACACGCCAACTTGGAACTCTGAAGCTCACAAATTTAACGTGCATCAGTTCCTCTACACTATGAGTCTGTAGAAGCACCACAGGATTCGAACACATGACTCGACAAAAATACTGCCGGCCACAAGTTCGCTTCCATGATCATTCAGCTAGCGCGGATAATGTGTGTGTTGATTAATTTCATTACTAATTAATCTAACTAAAAATATCTAGTTATTGATACAGAATTACAGCCAAACTTTCAACTAGTTCTAGTACTTTCTCATATATAAGGACCGTCTTTCTAAATTAATACTTGATCAAAATACCTTTAAATCTTATTTTCCCGTAGGTTCAGATTTGTGTTCAGCAACTGCCTTGATCTTAGAAGCTGGAAAAGAGCTAGAAGGAGCCTACGAAAGGGATCTTTTCTCAGTGCGAGATTTTAAAGATTGTTCAGACAAATGCATTCACAGTCTCACAGAAAGAGGTTTTATGTGCAGATCTTTTCTTTATTACGACAAGAGCAAGACGTGCGTCTTGTACCCGGATGATCCAGTAGGAGATGCTGAAGGACCGGATGTACAAAAGCCCCTCAAACCGAGCACAGGAGACTTGTATCGTTTGTTTTGCGGGACATCCGACAGAGGTAAAAAGGATTCTGTTACTAATACGTTTATAAAAATTTAGATAATTATTACTGATCATTGTTTCGAAACGAGTTGCATAAGTTTTTAAAATGGAAAACCAAATGAAGTGAATACAAAACCAGATTAACGCGCTACCTAGTATAATTAAGTATGATAATACTTATTTCAATACATTTGTGCATTTGAATAAATTTTAATAGTTTCTTCATTTAATATTTTATTGTTCATAAGTTTATGTTAGCTTGAGGCGATTCAAAAAAAGAAAAAATAATAATAAGTAGAAATTTCAATTCCTTTTTATAAACAATCAATCTTTTGGTATATATATTTTTAAAAGTTTCCATTTTTGAGAAACTTTCATTAATTTTTTAAGTTGCTATAAGTATTTCACACACACAATGCCTGTTATTCTGTATTTTAGATTCTTAAAAACAAAACATAAGATAAAATATACTAAGATCTTAGTAAATATTTTTAAAAAACATTTGTAAGTAATTAGAGAAAAAATATGTTCTGTTCTGTTCTACAAATGTCGTTTGAAACGTTGATTAAAGCTTTCTTATTATTTAAATCACTAGTTAATTTCAATAAAAATTTTAAAAAGCATGTATCATATTATAGCTTCTTCAGATATATATATATATATATATATATATTTAACATTATAATTACAACTAATGACCTAGTCTTATAAAAAAAAGAATACATTTTAAACAAATAAAGTTGTTAGAAAACTTATTTATCACTTAAACTACTTCCATCATAAGGGGCAATCAAGCAAGACGCGTCGCAAATAGACTTACTTTTTGTTATCATTTATGTAGACAAATATATTTGGGATCAATCAGTAGTAACATTCTGAAAGATTTCTTTGTGAATCATTAAAGATAGTGAATGAGTGTTTATTAACGTCGCACTTTAAAGCAACACGAGGTATATTGGCAGAAGAATACCAAGGGGAACCGAACTCACCCGAAAAAGGTTAAGGGATATTGGCAACGGACCTCGTAATTCCTAGCTTCTGTCAAATGACGAAGACGATACCTAAACTGGCAATCCCCTCTCCAAACTACCACACCAAGCCTACGGAAGGACTTTGATACTTGACAGATTTAACATGCATCAGTTCCTCTATAATGCGAGTTTTCAGTGACACTAAAGTTCGATCTCCTGACCCACCTTTCCCGAGCTAATGACCATGACCTCTAGGCTACCGAGGCCCTTAAGCATTTAAGATAAGTGTGAATTACATGTTCTGCATTTTGCATTTTCAAAAAAATAATCGTTTCAAGATTGCTTTCTATTTAACAGGAAAATTTATTCCATGGCTCAAAGTGCTCAAGTCCATTCTAATTTATTATTGTTTTACATTTAGTTTAGAGCTAATGAGTTTTAGCTTGCGAAATTACATATTTTAGCAATTATGTGGAATTTAATATGTAATGTTTAGCAGAGACGTAAGTGAAAATAAAATAAGTTTACGGCCTCAACAGTTTAAAGTGGCATTGTTTCTTTTTGGTTATTGTATTTAATCTTAACTGAAATATTGCTGTACCATGTTTGGCTCTGATGGAGTCTTGCATAAAAATTGTATTGATTTTTTTTATGTTGTACATATCAAGTTATTTTAGTCGCGCTTTCTTCTTGCATATCTCTACAAGCGGTCTTTTTCTCTTATAACAATAAGCTTTAATTATCTTGTTCGGCTGTGGAAGTAATGCTTGGTGACTGCTTTTGGCGATTGTTGTATCAATGTTGAAAGAATGTTTAATTTTTGGTGCGTTTCACCTGTGGTGCATGGATTGAGAGCTAAACATACCGTTTTTTCTTGTCCAGATGCCTTGATCAACAACCTGACTTTCGAATGCTATCGGCGGAAGCGCCTAGATGGACCTCACCAAGCCGAAACCAAGTCGTATTCGTTCCAGGAATGTTTGGACGAGTGCATGAGGCGGTACGGTCGCGACTGTCGGTCCGTCGAGTACAGCTCCAGGTATCAGTCCTGCCGGTTCAGCCGGTACGATGGCAGCATGAAACCCAGTCTAGTGGATGACGATTTTTATGATTACTACGAGTTCAAGTGGTGTACGTATCTTCTGAGTGTTTGTGAACGTCTTGCTTTGATTGCTCCGTGAATATTAACTGGTTTTCTCATTTGTAAGAGATTAAATGCCATGAGACACATACTGTTTCATGTTCTAACAAATTTAGTTGAGATAAAAATAGTTTCAAAAGACTAGATTTGTTAAATATTATTGGTTGTTTGAAAGTTCTGAACAATAATTTATATAATGTAAAAATAAAATTTTTTAAAAAGACATAGAAAAAATATTTTAGAGTTTCTGAAAAATCTTCCTATTTAAAAGGTAAATCAAAATTAACGTTAAATAAAAAATTCAATCTCATATTTATACCGGTTTTATTTTTATTGTATGGATTTAAGAGAGATTTATTGTTTGTGTGTGTGTATACAAATATTTTTATTTTGAGTTGTTTTTCTTAGTTTATTAAATATAAACTACGCTTATTAATGTAGCAGAATAACCATTCATGATCGACCTTTAATCTAAATCATAGAAAAAACATTCCTTTAAGAAAATGAGGCAATTACCAACTACTGAGTCTCATTCGAAACAGAAAATGACAGAAAAATGGCTCTCAATATTGTTCGAAGACCCATATAAATTAATCGGTACTTTTTTGGCTTCATAAAATAGGAGAGAATCATTTTTTAATATTGATTATTTATTATATTAAAATGAAAGAAAAATGATGATACAATGTTTATAGAGCTAATTCTAATTCATTTGATATCGATTTAAAAAATTCAATGTCTAAATACAGCATATTCTTAAATGTTGGCAAATAAAAAGAGGATTTTTTTAAAATTTAAACAAAATAACACAATTCTTTTTAGAATTTCAATAAATATCCATGATATTCATAAGAAGGAAATTAAATTATTTCTTACTCTTGCAAGAGATACATTTTTGTTAAAAAATATTGTATGTTTAAAGAGCTAGTAAGTGATTAAATTAGTTTAAAATATACCAAATTCGTAAATGCAATTATTTTCTACTGATAATTTTAAAAAATTTAAAAACTATTAAGCTTTTTCATTTAGAATACATTGGAAATAATAGTTAACATTATAAAGTATATGTAAAAATTCTTTAAAATTTCGATGCTTTTAATAAAAATGTACAATTTGTTTTTGTTATAACAACAGAAAATAAATATTTCCAATTATTTTTACTTCTATAACAAGATGCATCCAATCATTTTTTAAAATTGCTTTCTGATTTTAATAAACTAAATTTGTCCAAACAGAATTACTAAATAAAACCAAAAGGAAAAAATAAAAACGAAAAACTATTTTTTAATAAAAAGAAGCCTCAGCTATGAGATACTGTTCTGAGAAATTCATAAGATTAAATCAAAGAGGAAAAACTCAAGTAAAAAAAGGAAGAAAAAAATTCCTATTATTTATAGATGTTATATTTTATAGATATCAATTTTTTTAAAAAAATAACTTTAAATAATAACTTAAGTTTCTGTGTCATAACTCACCAATTATAAATGTCCAATAGATGCTCATTGGATGTATAAATAATTAAATGTTAAAAAATTTTATAATAAATACTTCGTTCTATTTGAATTTCTTTTATTTTTGAACTGATTTTTAAGTAACGATTTAAATTATACAGTAGCTATAGATATTGTTCAGGTTGAAAGTTCTATCCATTTTATTATATATATATCGTCTGCTTTAATTTATCTGATTACTTAATTTATTTGTTGATATATAATCGTTTGCTATTAAAGTTATGTTATTTAATTTGGCATCTTTTGTAATTATTCTAAAATTATGTTTGAAGAATTATAAATCGCAATCAACGCTGGTTGAACTTAATAAGTAATTATTTTTTGTGTATTTTTAAATTAATCCTCATTCATCTGCAGATCTTTTGGATCATTTGAGTGTTATAAGAAAAAAAGGAGTCCGTTTAATAAATTATGGCTATTATTATTCATATTTTCTAGCATCTTCTACGGGTCCTTTTGATTCAAAACATGTTTAATGTAGTTGAAGGGGGGTTTTTTGAGAGAAAACTTAATTTCTCAAAATTAATACTTCTAAAAAATTAATACTTTTTTTATAATAAAATTAATTCGATAAACGAATCATTCACTCCGTGATTATTTAAAAATATCCAATACCCTAAATTATATTGAAAGCAAAGAAGTGAGAAAATTCTCAACTCATAAACTGTGAACTTAGTAAGGAAAAGTTATTTAATGATAAATAATTAAATCTGTGCTGTTCAATAATAAGTTTATAAAAACACAAACGAGGATTCTAGCATTACCCATGGTGTAAATTGTTTTTCCACTCCATTATTATAATTCATCTATTTTATCCACAAAATAGAGCTAAGGAAAGTTTTAATTTCCGTTTCGCATTATCTTTGTTTCCAGTTCGAGGAGTTGGTGGCAACGCAGCCAGCGGAGGCTTCGGCACTCGTGGGGGGCAATGGCCATCAGGAGCAGCTTCACCCGGAAGCATGGGAGGTTCAGGAAGTATGGGTGGAAGCGGAGGTATGGGTGGTGCAGCTAGCTGGCCCAGCAGCGGGGGATCTAGCGGATCAGCTGGAGCATGGAGCAGCGGCGGAGGAGGAGGAGGCAGTAGTATGTGGAGTGGTGGAAGTGGATGTAAGTTTGAATTATTTGGAATTAAAATATGAATCTTTGGATATTATTATGAAATATAAAAAAAATTATTCCTTGGAACGCTACTTGCTTGAGATACATTTTCCTGAGCCCAAGGAATTTACATTTCAATCTAGCTGAATTATTAGAGCAGATCAACCAGCCAGTTACAGATTACATGAGTACATCATTAAAGCTCACCTGCCACTATATGAGCTCACACATGTAAAATTATAATTTTTTCGTTACAAAACAACGCCATCTAGTCGACGCTTTTGAACAGTATATCATATATTTGCACTAACAAAAAGGCTGCAATACACTTCAGTTGAGTTGAGTTGAGTTAATATTAACGTCGCACTGTTCAGCTACACGGGGGCTTTTGGCGACGGACCACGTAATTTTGGACCATGGTCAAGTGACGTGGACGACACCTGAGCTGGCACCCCCCTCTCCTAACTACCACACCACACCAACGGGAGGACGTTTCAGCTCTCGACAGATTTAACGTGCATCGCTGCCCTACACGGCGGGTCTTTAGTGGTACTGGGATCGAACTCATGACATGCCTGCCATGGTTGGATACCTTAACCACTGGGCTACCGCAGCCCCGCAATACACTTCAGAAACATCTTCTACAATTCAAGTTGGTGTTTTTTCTATTTATGATACATTCTAAAATTAAATCCATATGGAGAAGAATTAAACGGAAGAAGGGAGGGGGCAGAGATTCTCAGAAAACACAGGAAAAAAGTTTGTGAGAATCATTTAATTCATGTTGATCGAAAGAGAACTACTTGATTTAAAATAAACTTTAAGAGAGAGAGTAAGAGAGATATGCTATTTTTGTGAATAATTTATCTCAAAATTAACCAACTCAGAGCTCTTTGAATTTATTTTAAAATAAATCATTTTCTTAACACACACACACACAAAAAGAATTTAACATAGGGACATGTTTTTACGAATCAAGAATGTGCTTATATTTCCCAGTGTTTCAAGAATGGTGATCTAGAAATATATATTAAGGTCACTTCTAAATGTATGACATTTTTATGTACAATGCCTCGTTTACCCAATCTAAAGTTTTTTGTAATAATTTCGGTAACGTAGTTGTTTCTTTCATGTTGATAAACAAGAGAACTTCGTGAAAATATAATTAACTCAAATGAAATTTAATTAGCTTTAATAATACATTTCTGCTCACACATCCCATACTTATTTTAATATTTTTCTACTTCAATTTACATCCTGCATAAATAATTAGAAGCATTAAAATTAAACATACGTAATAAACTCCAAATTTAGTTTGAAACAATGTAAACTAACACAATATTTCTTGTAATCTGATGATGTGTAAGACATAAGCACTAATAATTGACTCTGAAAACAGTTACTTTGAGAATGCAACATAAATATCCTTTTTCTTTTCCTCTCTATTTTCATTCAATTTTTTTATTACTTCATCTGAATTACATCTTTATTTCATGCAACAGCCATGGGTGGATCCATGGGTGGATCCATGGGTGGATCAATGGGAGGATCCATGGGTGGTGCCTCTTGGCCTAGCAGCGGTGGAAGCTCTGCCTCCAATGCTTGGCCATCGGGAAGCAATGGTATGTCTGCAGGTGGTTGGGTGAGTGGTCCACCTGACGGATGGACCAGTGGAGGTTGGACGAGTAGTGGACTGTTTCCAAGTGCTGGAGTCCCACCACCTCCTCCTGGACCTGTTCTCCCGCCATGGGCTGGTGCTCATTTTGGATGGCCACCTCTTCCTCCGCTTATAGGTAATAACAGTATTGCTTTTTTTCACTATCAAATTAATCTCAAGGGAAATTCAAACTTGTTTCATATCATAAATTTATGTCATCATGTAATTCCATATGCCAATGATATTAAAAATTACAGTGAAACCATTTACATTTTTTTGGACAAGTACATTAAGAAAACTACATGAATGATTCTTTTTGTGGTGTTGATTAAAATGTCATTGCATGTAGTAGACGGATTTTGCAAATGATTGAAATCAAAGTAAAACATCCAAATATTAACTCAGATATTTGATCCTTAAATTAAAGCGAATAATATTTTTGAAAGTAAAATGTCTCATTTTATTTTTATTTTTGCTGATTAAATAGTCTCTTAGAATCATCTTTAAACTAAATTTTAGCCATTCTTATGAGATAATACAAATTTCTGGAGTACAACATAAAAGTTTTAACAAATCCAAACTTATAAAACTAACCGAATATAAATCGAATGTTATAAAAATAAATGTAATAAATAAATGCACAACTAAAATTCTTCTAATATATTTTTGAATATGTTAATTAAATTACATCATATTTGACAGATAATTCGATATCTAAGATCAAAGAACATTGTTGCTTTTTGAATGCTGTATGAAAAGTTATCCAAAATTAAATATATAATCTCATATTAAGAATGGATATAAATAAAGAAACATTTAAGAACTAATTAGTATTTTTACAGAATATTTTAATTTATATACGTATTTCAAAATACGATATTTAGGTTTAATATTACATAACTGTAGATATGTGCTATATTTAATACCTATTTGAATTCAAGCATTGATAGTATGATAGAGCCTATGAGCTTAATACATTTTTATTTAAATTCAGCATAATTAATGAGATTAGGAATGCTTGCTAAGTGATTAAGAAGACTAATCATATAAGATAACTAATTAGAAGAACATTCGAAATATATACAAAATGTCTATGATGAATTAATTCAATGGACGAAAACTATTCATGATTCAAATTTTTTATTTCTTTTGTACATAGGACCTCACAGTGCTCCTGGTCCCCATTTCCCACCTCCTCCACCTCCACCTTATCCACCCATCCCTCCTCCAGAGTTGTGTGGTAAGTCAGGTGGAATTGGAACCTTCAAGAAAATTGGATATGGGATGCGACTTAGGAGTCATTTTATTATTCGGGTTGTACGAGCAGAAACTTTGCCTGACTGTGAAAGAGCATGCATGGAAACCAGAGATTTTGCTTGCCTCTCATTTAATTTCAGGTAAAATAACTATATTTTACTCGTATTTTCTTTAAGTTGTGTGATCATTTACAATAGGTGTTTCTGTCATATGTTATTTAAATGCCGAAATTCATATCATCGCATACATCTCAATTTGTATGAAGTCTGTTTAAAAAAATCCGACCATAAATTTTTGTTCGTATAAATAATACAATTAGGGAGACGTGGGGCACGTATATAAGAGATGCTGATGGAAAAGTATGAATATTCCTTGACTGGAAAAATTGTGGGTCGTCAAGCAACTGCTGATGAGTGAAGAAGTGGAAATGAGAACCGACGCTTTTTTCATTTATGATAAAATGGCAAACAAACAAACAAACTTGAACAGTGATACCACATTGCATTTTGTTAAAAGCGTGGTGATTTCCGAGTGGAAACAAAAAATTCCCAGCCACCATAAAAATATTAAAATTCAGGGAATTGAAAGGGTCGAGAGAGAATTTCAGCTAAGAGCACCATGCTAAATGTAAATAATTAGTTGCACACAATCTCAAAAAGACAGACATATCCACAGTTTCATCTTTCCCTGCTTCCGACAATAGCAGATTTGATTAGATTGTTTATTAATACCATACTGTGAAGCTACATACGGGTTATCGGAGACGGACCTTATAATATAGAGTCATTGTCAAGTAACGAGGACCTGTGAGTTGCCCCCCCCCCACACTTTCCAAACTTGAGGACTTTCAATTCTCAAAAGATTAAACGTGCATCAGCTCTGCTGCTCGACGAATCTTCAATATCAATTCGATTCGAACCCAAAAACTTAACAGAAACAACACTTGCAGGGAATCCGGGATCATGACCAATTGTCTACTGTGACTCCAACAATGTCAGAATCGCTAAAAGTATGTGGCAGATCAAGGCAACTACTCTGAAAGGGATTTTTGTTAGACTGTTGTGTACTGAATGCTAGCATATTTTAAGAATTAATTAGATTTTAACTCACCTTCTATGTCCCCATATTACTGCACGTATAAAACGTGTAATAAATTTCTGATGGACTCCATATGTGATTAAGTAAATATCTAAAGATGGCAACATAGGGAAATATTAAAATTCGATTTATCTCACAATTTATGAATTTTTAAAATTAAAATCTAAGAATCTGTTTATATTATTACATTATTAATATTCCTCTTAATTTTTTACATCTCCTTTAGATCTTTCTTTCCTGATAATTGCGAGCTCAGTGATCAAGATAGTCACCTGGTACAAATCGGAAGTCCTTTATACTTCGAACTGGACACACAGTTCGATTACTATGAACGTGAACCAATAGGTGTCTCACCAGGATGCCTTGATGGTAAGCTCTCTTTAAGAAACATTTTAATATTATTGTTTTCAATTTTTGTAACATTTAAAAAAATGAAGTTTATAAATATCTATTAAATACGTCAAAATTCCCTATACTATTTTGGTTATTAAAAAGTCAAACGTTGTACTAACTTGTAACATTTATCTTACCTGTAAATACGTATATTTATAGAATAATTTTAATACAATCATATTGAAAAGATTGAGTATTAACTTAAAACAATTAAATATTAAATAAAACACGATAGTGTGTTTCGAGGAAATTATATAAAAATATAACTTTCATGTTGGGATAGTTAAATCACTTTATCTTATGGAGTTAAAATAAACCAGATATATGACAAATTAAATTTCACTTTCTATTTTGATAGTTAACAATCTCTCTCGCTCATTTTTTCTACTCAATGTGAAAGCATTGAGCAACAGCAATGTGAAGCATTTGGTACATACGCTAGTTTTTTCCTTTGTCTCCATATAAATTTAAATAAAATTTTTCAGTAAGCCAGTCATGTACGCTTGATGGAATGGAATTCACTCTTAAAACACCTGAAGGATTCTATGGCAGAATGTATACCTACGGCTTTTATGACACCTGTTATTATGATGGCAATGGAGGAAATGTTAATGTCTTACGCATTTCCAGAGCTAACGGTTTTCCTCGTTGCGGAACTCAACAAGTAAGTTCTTTGCTTATGTTTTTAGAGTAAAATGTTCCATTTAAATCTAAAAACAACTAAAAAAGTCTCACGGACATTAAAAATGGCTATGCTTCCTTTATAGTATGGTGATGTCATAACGAATATTGTCGTCGTTCAGTTCAATGATTATGTACAGACTTCTCGAGACAAAAAATACAATTTGACGTGCTACTTTTCGGGACCTGGAGAAGCAGTCGTGACATCGAATTATTTGGATACTAGGACAGATGGGTAAGTTTCTTTGAAGGACTTATATTGTTACTAATAAGCTTGAATTTCGAGTCGCTAAGCCTTGTAAATAATATTACTTTCGACTGAGAATTTTCTGCTTAGTCAAGTTGACCTCTATGTTAATAAGTCCTGTTTTTATCAAGGTTTTATGCATTCGAAACCTTTATGTATTGTTTTTTAAACTATGAACTCCAGTTACAAACTTCAGGTTGCTGCCATCATAAATGATGCCAGGGAGAATTTAATTAAGAAGAATTTGTCAAGCTTCTACTTAAAAATCGTAATGAAGTGCTTAAGAAAACTATGGATAGATAACATTGTCCGCGCTAATTGCTTGCTAATGGGCTCTATTGCCAACACTCTTAAAAAATTGCTCAATAATGGACTCTATTGTAGATCCTCTTTTATTTACATTTTGTACGTGTAAGGAAAATGTATTACCTAAAGTTAAATTAATTTAGAATGAAGGTAACAAAATAAAAAAACGATAGAAAAAAAACTTTTTGAAATATTTGAATAGAAGATTTGTATGAGGCATATTTACATATAAACATAGCGGAGTTTTACATAAGTTTGTTGACATTGAAGAAATAATAGATTGTGTGCGTATCTGAATTATACAATCTAAGATACTTATAAAGGCTCTTGAAAAGAGACATATGGAAGTTAAACTTACAAATAATCACATTAAGGTTATTATTTTATTCTTAAATTGAAACAAAATATTGAAAAAATAATCAGGAATGTCATAAGGCATGGGCCAACTGGGCCCAGGCCCAGGCACAGGGCCTCGACTTCAGTGGGGGCCTCATCTCGTTCTCGACCCAGCATTAATAAGATCTAGATTCAAATAATTTTAACAGTCAAATATGCTTTTTCCGGTTGTATTTTCCGAAAAACTGGGAATTTCAGACAATATGTCAATTGTCAACAGTGGCAAGACTACATTATTTTGTGATGACCATCGTCCATGTATAGGCCACAGCTTTCCACTATACATCATAATTATTCATTAAGTCAAAGAGTGGCAATTAGTGCAGTCGACTTGTGCGATTTTAAGTCATGTACATAAGTTTGTTTCGGGTAACTGCTAGTAGGGTGAGTGAGTGAATATTAACGTCGCACTGCTCAGCTACACGAGGACTTTTAGCGACGGACCTCGTAATTTAACTGCTTGTAGGAGTATTTCACAACGTATGCTATGTACTATCTACTTTTAAGAGTCATAGGCAAGGCCTACATTTGTGTAAGGGCCCAGGGTCTACTTTTATGTAGGGGTCCAGGGCCTCAACAAGTCTTAAGACGTCCCTGAAAATAATAGCTATTCGCGTGTTCACTTTATCCTAGTATTTTATACGAAAAGAATATACAAAGAGTTTCTTAATACAGTATATAAAGATAACTTACTTCTACGCTCATTTACCTCGATCGTCAATGACCCTTAGAAAGTACTTAAAACTGCAAGTCCATTTTGGCGGTTATTGACGGAAATACAAAACATTACGTGTTTCAGTAAATCTACAAACAGTCATAAATTTATATTTTTGGCTAATTATTTATTAAAATCCCAGAGTATAAGACAAAGAATGCAGTAGAATAACAAATGACAAGTACAGTTATAAATTTTTATCAATAATTAAGTCATTTTAAAATGATACATAATTGATGTATAGGAATGTTGTTTTATTTTTAATTTCATTCTTTTTCATTATAAAACGAGATAAAATTCATATTACAGGCGATATCCTACTCAAATAGAGCATCTTCCAGCCCAGAACGTATTGACATCGAGCGTAGTATTGAAAGTTCTGTACAGAGGAGCCCCTACAACGACTATCGCAGTAGGGGACCTTCTCACATTCAGACTAGAGGCCAGAGGCAATTGTAAGTTTCCTACGCAGTTTTATAATTATTATATTTGAACGCTTGTATCTTTCTCCCAAATTCTAAATTTTTTTTTTCATTTAAATGTTTAAAAACTTATGCTTCCTTAATCTATATATAAATTAATAGATTATTCGTCAATGTTATCTTAGTAGAATTTCAGTGATATCTAAAATGTCACATTTGAACTTTTGTATTCTAAGTATATTAAGGTATCCGACTACGTTCCGAACTGTGATTTTGCAAAAGCGTATAAATGGATAATACACTGCTGGACAATTGCTAAGGACGGATCACAAATTGCTATGTAGCATAACATTAAGCGAGACATGAGGCCTAGTAGGATAAAATATAGTTGCCATACTGTTCACACATTAGAATAAAGAATATTTATTGTTCTGGAAAGTACAAAAGCTGTGAAACATCTGAAAGAAGAAAAAAATGTTCATTTGATCTGCGTACGGAGAAATGGAACAATGCATCTAAAAGTCAGCAGGCACCTTAAAGAAAGGTATCAGTACGGGATATGTCCACCGTGGAGTGTGATGCAACATTCCACACGTCGTACCATACTTTGCACAACATTATCCAGCAGCTGTTGAGGCAATTTATCCCATTCCTCTGTGAGTGCACGGATGAGGGTGTTCTTGTTTGTCGGAGGATAGTTTCGACCAGCAACTTTCCTCCCCAAAGCATCCCACACATTTTCAATGGGGTTTAGATCTGGAGAACGCGCTGGCCATACGAGACGTTGAATACCCTCGCTGTCTAGACAATCCTGAACAGCGAGTGTTCGATGACATGTTGCGTTGTCGTCCATAAAAACAAATTTATCACCGACAGCACCACGGAAAAGACGAACATGAGGAAGTAGAACTTCATCAATGTATCGCTGGCCCGTCATAGTCCCATTCGCAACCACATTTAGGCACGTGCGGCCATTGATCATGATGCCGGTCCACACCATGATACTGCATGTCGTATATCGGTCCTTTTCCTGGATATTTTCTGGACGATAAGCAGTACCACTCTCGCGTCAGTTGGCGTCTACAATCCGATGACAGACTGAACCTACTCTCATCTGAGAATAGTACGCATGCCCAGTCCTGTTCAGTCCAATTGTGATGCTCACGACACCATTGCAAACGGGCAGTACGGTGCTGTCTGGTCAATGGGACACACACAACAGGTCTGCGTGCGTATAGTCCTCCTCCCCTCAAACGTCTGGAAACAGTTTTTCGGGAGATCTGCTTTACTGAGGCAACAAGAAACTGATTTGACACCTGCTGAGCTGTGGTGCGCCTGTTCCTTTTTGCTGATAGGACGATATATCTGTCTTCTGCAGGCGTCGTACTTCTAACACGACCTCCCCGTGCCGTCTACTACACATTCCAGTAGTTTTAAATGACTTCCACAGCCGTGAAACAACGCTGTGAGCGATGTCGAACTCCCTGGCAACATCTGTTATTTTTCGCCCTTCTTCGATCTTTCCAATAATTCGGCCACGCATAAAATCATCTATGTGATGTCGGGAAGACATGCCAAAAATTTTAAGTTCGTCTATTAAATCTTTCCTGTAAAACTTTGACTTGAAACAACAACTGTCCACACGCGTCAAAACCTTTAAAGCTCTTATGAACGCTATCACGTGATGAACAGACGTGGAAAAAAAATTTGCATACTCATACTTCTTCTTACTAATATCCCGCACTTATTCTAATTTTCCACATTTTGCTTCCTTTCATTTTGTGGTTGCTATGGATGATAGTGTTATCCGTCCTTAGCAATTGTCCAGCAGTGTATTTATGATATTTAGTGTCACTTAGATTAGAAAATGTATATAAAATTGTTTTAAGAACAGTATTACAATAAAAAATGATTTAAGTACAATATTTTGACAAAAAAATGAACATAGAATGGCCCATTTTCAAAATATTCTCCTTTTGGGAAAAAGGCTTCTATTATAATAATATTTTGCTTGTATATAATAGCTCAGATCTCTATACAGAGGGTCAACTAGAATTTTTGAATTATATGACTTAGAAGTGGGTTTATCCATGTTTTACGACAACAGAGGGAAGAAATTTTAAGAAAAAAAACCCGATAATTATTTCAATGGGTTGTAACTCTGAAAATAATGTGAATATTTCAAAATTCATAGTTGAGCCTCTGTACAGAGGTTTGGGCTATATACAGGCAAAATATTATTATAATAGAAGAATTTTTCACAAAAGGAGAATATTTTGAAAAAAGGTTATTCTAAGTAAATTTTTTGCCGAAATATTGTATTTAAATCATTTTTTTTTCTGTCAAAATGTCCTTAAAACAATTTTATACATATATTCTAATCTAAGTGACACTAAATATCATGAAAATTATCCATTTATGCACTTTTTTTAAAATTGCGGTTCCGAACACATAGTCTGATACCTTAAAATGAAGAACGTGTTAATAAGTTAACAATATTAAATAAAAAGATTATCTCTAATTTTAGAAAGGTTAATAACTTACGTTTTTCTGTTTCAGTCCATTGGGAATACTTCGCTGATATTTTTGCCACAAATGTAATTGCAAAAGATCCATATTCTGGCCGTCAAGTACATTTGATTGATGCTAGAGGGTAAGGAACTATATAGTCATTAATAAACAGAAGTCCAGATTAATTGTATCATTCTAGTACAGAAGTGATTGATTGTACCATATCTAGTACAGTTTATATCAACCCTTTTTATCCTTCATTCTATCTCAAAACGTGTTGCTACAGTCATATTCGTAGCTTAGAGTAACAAAATGTACAATAATAGTTCGAAAAAAAATGTTAGAACTGATAAACGTATTCATGATCAGTTACGAATACTGATTATATTTTCTAGAATATTGCTCATTGTTATTTGAAATGTTTTGATGGGCTTCAATAGTTTAAAAGTAGAATTTGCACCGGACATTTATTTGTATACTTTTCATATAAGTCCAATGCACCTGTAAAAGGCCCAGGGAGAGATTTTAATAGTTCTGGTTATAGATACAGAACAAATTTATGGGAAATATATATCTTTTATGTTCAAAGAATTATAGAAAAATTAGAGATTTAGACCTCCATTTCAACGAAAATAGTTGAATGGAATAAAAAGGGCCACTGAAAATGTACATAGGTGGAAAACGATTCTTAAATATCTCATTTACTTAGCTTTAATACTTAAATACCAGTTGAGGAGTCCTTCTCGTTATCAAAATGTATTTAAAAGTGCGATATCGGATATTGGTATGTATAATTGGTTGCTTAGTTATATATTAATAAAGTAAACAAATTAAAATTCAAATGGTGCAGTTGTAAAATTCCTTTAAAATTGCATAAAGTTATTGAATACTTCACCAAATATTGCAGTTTGTGTCTTCTATGTAAAATACATTTAAAATTACAGAACATAAACTAATGTTTTATAACAAGAACAATTCATTTGCATTAATAACATTAAAAAGCAAAAACTCACCTTAAAGCGATGTCTGTATGACCGGGATATTGAGATATTTCAAGTTATTAAAATATATTCATTATTATTGATTTAAAGAAAGCACGTTATATGATATTCAATTCATATTCCTAGGTGCCCGGTAGATTTGTACGTATTTCCAGAATTACATCGAACGCCGGATGGAGCTTTGGAAGCAGAATTTTATGCTTTCAAAATACCGGATTCTAACCTGTTAGTATTCCAGGCTACAGTTCAAACCTGTCGAGGACCTTGTGAACCGGTAAGCAAATTCAACAACTGCGATTATTTTTATATCACTTACTACTTTTCTTAATTCCTCAACTTTGTCAAAGCATTCACAACAAAAATAACCTGAAATAAAGCTTTAAATTATAATAGAAGATATTCCTCGAGAAACTGTTGTACATGATTTCACCGAAACCAATGTACTATGAAACATATAGTAGAATATACTTAATATATTTATAGCCTTCTATAATTCCATGCGATTTGAGATACATGAAATAGAAATATTCTGACTAATATAGACGAATCTACTTCTAGTATGGGTAAATTTAAATTGTATTTTTACCTAAGGTCTGAATAATTTAGACTTCTGGAAGTATCCAAAATCTCTTTTCAAACTTTTGTAATTTAAGTTTTTATTCAAAATAAGAAATACTGATGGGACTCCGCATTATTTTTAGTAACCTTACTAGAAAAAACTATTATTATGCAGGCTTTTTAACTCATACTTTTTCTATCAAAGGACGAATTTAAAATCATATTTTGTTTGGATATTGCTGAGTCTTTATTAATAGGAACTTGAGAGAGAGAATAATAGAATTATTCTGTTCTTACTTATGTAATAAGAGAGTAATTTAAAAGTTGATTTTTTAGAAACTTTTAATAAATACTTGTTAGCTCCTCATTAGGGCTTCAGGGTGAGTAACGTTATTTTACGATACTAACTTAACGCAATGTCTTAGCTTGTTTTAATTTAAACAAAATTCGAAAAGGAAGATGTGCTTAATGGAATTATAAGTATCCTGAGTAAGAATGTTCTATCGTATCTTATAATGCATAGCTTTCGACCAAAAGATATTTTCTCCTATAAAGTCAGTACATGGAGTATGAAGCTATGAGTAGTACCTATTGAAACCGCACTCTTCTCTTGCTCAATATTTTATTCCATAACTTAAAAAGTAGAAAAGCAAACAAAAAGATGTCTACTTTAAAATAATCCCCCTATTACTTTATTAATTCAATGCATTTATCGTAATTCTGAAGAAAAAAAGTTCTACATTTGAACTTCGAATAAATTTTTACTTGATAGGTTGTATGCAGTGAAAAAGCAAGACCCGGAACCTTCCCATCTTGGGGTCGAAAGAAGAGATCTGTATCCACCGAGAACAAAAAGGACGAAGCTAAACTTCCATCAAACTCAAACGATACGGATGTAATTGAGGAAGAAGAGCCCGAAGAAGTACATGAATTGCTGAAGGTTTACTTGTCCCGTTCCGACATTCCTCCAGAAGAAATCACTCCAGGTTTGGATACATCATTCATCTGTTTGCTCTTTAGTTTTATTCTTTTAGGAATTTTTTTTCAGAGAGAAAAGAGGTGTTTAAGTCTAACATTCACTATCTTCTTCCTAAATTCGATAAAATTCATGTAATGTCTATGATAATACATTAAATGAAGGATTGCACCGCCCAGATGATATTGTGGTTAGTCACGCTTCCATAGTGCCCGAGTTCGAATCCCGGATAAGGTATGGCTGTTCGTTTAAGTACAGTGACCGTAAGAACACTGGGGGCACTCTAAATATTTGTAGAGTGTTAAGTCCTCTCGAGAGATTGATGGAAGGGAAAGAAGGGTCATTTGGGTTGGCCACCCCTGCTCTTAACGTTAAATGTTTCTCTGAGATTTCACAACTCGCTTCCCTATTTATGAAATTTTAATATAAGTAATATACATTTAGATCACGATTATAATTTACTTGATTTTTTTCCAGTTAATGAAAAGGGTTCTACAGTTTGTGTTGCTCAAGCTGGCTACTATGGAATGATTGCGACAGTCGTCCTGCTGATGTGCTTGGTCGTAGCTGTAGTAGCTATGTCATACTTCTTCATCAGAAGGACGAGAAGAATGGTAACGAACCTCAATTAGTTTAACTCTGTTCCCTATCCTTTTTTTAAATTAAATGTTGCCATCAGCATCGCTCTTAAAGTCTTATTTTTTTAATTTTACTTAAAATGCCCCCTAAATTTCTCTAAGTAATTTCTTTAAAAAAATTTAATGGCTGGTTTAACTGGAATATTTCTTTTCCGTATTGAAAATACGTCATGCGCAACAAATCTTAAAGAAACAAGAATTTTCGAGAGTTTTAGCTTTTTTCCATTCCGTTAAATCACATTCATCTCAGCAAATTTCCTTTTTAAAAAGGATGGAAGAACGGAAAAAGGACTAATTGAATAATGATACAATGGAAATCAAACAGTTAATTTTCATAAAACTGTTTTGAATTATGATATTTTTAATAAGAATGATGCTTTCTCAAAGGTATTTGTTTCTTGCAAAGGCTAATTAGTATCATCATATGATACAGAGGGTGACCAAACAAAATAAAAATTATAGAAACAGTTGTACACAAAAACATTGCCGTATGAACAAAGACAATACATAATCTTCTGTCATTGAGAATCTCAAAAAAAGATGAGGTACATTAAAGATTTTAAAATATAGGCAACGTATTTGAAAGAAGAAAAAACTTGCACACAGTCTTCTTACTTAACACATTCGTCAACAAAGCTATTTGATGGAATAAAACATGGTATCTGGTCCAAGTTCACGACAAACTAAAACATAAAGCAATGTACCCCGCACATTTTGTACACACGAAACACTATTCAAGCAACTTAGGTGACTTAGCAAAACATATAAAAAGTTAGGATATTCTATGGTAAGCTACATGTCCTCGAACATGATAAATAACGTTATGCTGCAATCGATTATGGAAGCATCTAACAGATTACAGGAAATATCGAGTTTGTTTTAACGGGACTTGAATAAAATCACTAAGTGAATTTTGGTTTAATTTGATTAACACAGCTGTAGCATTGCAATATATAATTAAGTAAGGAATTGGTAAAATATGGCCAAGTGAACAAAAACACTTATATTTTTTCTTCTTTATACCATGTTCTATTTCTCTCTATTAGATTGCGCCATATTCGAAAAGCCTATTTATATTGCACCCTTCATAAACCCTCAAAAGTATAAATAGTTAAAGCTATTGAAAATTAATGCTCGATGTCCATACCATATAGCTGCGGTCAGTGGCGGCGCTTGGCGTCGGCGACCGCCGACGGCCTCGCGCTTGAGGGGGCCTCCCAAAGTTTTTAATTATTTAAAATTTAGTCATTCCTTTTTATTTATTTTCATACAGTTGCGTGAGTCAAGAGAGTGATTAGTACTTTACGGCCATTATCCAGATGATTAGGTACAGATGATTTAGGTACAATACTTCGGGAATGCGAAAACAGCGACATACAGCCTTTCGAACTATATGAAGAACTCCAACTTTTAAAAACGAATTCACTAGACTTTATCAACGACGCGAAACAACTCATTCAGTACATTTTAGAAAATAATTTAGAAGAAATATATCCAAATGTTTATATAACAATTAGAATCATGCTCACAGTTCCCGTGAGTACAGCTTCCGTTGAGAGAAGCTTCTCAAAGTTAAAATTGATTAAAATATCCGACTACGTTCGGAACCGTGATTTAAAAACGAATAAATGAATAATTTTCATGATATTTAGTGTCACTCAGATTAGAATACATGCATAAAATTGTTTTAAGGAGATTTTGACAAAAAAAATTTATTTAAATATAGTATTTTGGCAAAAAATTACCTTAGAATAATATTTTTTTCTCCAAATGTTCTCCTTTTGTGAAAAATGGTTTCATTATAATAATATTTTGCCTGTATATAGCTCAGACCTCTCTACAGAGGCTCAACTAGAATTTTTGAAAAATTCACATTATTTTCAGAGTTACCACCAATTGAAATAATTATTGGCGTTTTTTTCTTAAAATTGCTCCTCTCTGTTGCCGTAAAATATGAATAAACCTAATTCTAAGCTATACTTTTAAAAAATTCTAGTTGAGCCTCTGTAGAGAGGTCTGAGCTATATACAGGCAAAATATTATGATAGAAGCATTTTTCACAAAAGGAGAACATTTGGAAAAAAGATTATTCTGAGTTAATTTTTTGCCAAAATACTACATTTAAATAAATTTTTTTTGTCAAAATGTCCCTAAAACAATTTTATGCATACATTCTAATCCAAGTGACACTAAATATCATGAAAATTATCCATTTATGTGCATTGCAAAATCACGGTTCCGAACGTAGTCGAATACCTTAAGACCTACTTGAGAAGCACGATGAGTCGAGACTATCTGCGTTATCAGTTCTATCAATTGAAGCTGAAATAGGGGCTAGTGTTAGCTATGACATAATCCTGAGAAAGTTCAGTGAGGCCAAAAGCCGAAAAGTTCGTCTATTTTAATTTCTATTTGTGTAATTTTTGTCATCATTTGATTAGCAATAAATCTCGTTTACTATACATTAGTTTAACTATAATTCGGCTTATGTAATGTAACGTTTTCTTGACTGGAAAAAGAGGCTTCGCGAACCCTAATTTCGCCGAAGTTCACGCGTGGTCTAGCGCCGCCACTGGCTGCGGTATGGATAGACCATCAGTGACGTCTTAAGGCGGGGGCCAACGGGACCCAGGCCTAGGGCCTCGTTTCATTCTCGATTCTGTCTTAATAAGATCACGATTCGGACATTGATCAAATATAATTCCCTTATAATCTCCGATGAACAGGGAATTTCAAACTGCATGTCAATTGGCAAAAGTAGTAAGACAGTATTATTATGTGATGACCATGTGTCAAGGCCTGGGCTTAATATCATAAACAATTATTCAACTCATTTAGTAGAAATGCGACCATCGGTCGAGCTGGTGTGTGCCTAGGTTTTTGTGTGGAGTCGTGCATATTTATTTGTTTAAAATTACCGTTTGTGTACCAGTACTCGACAATGCCAGGGGTGACGAACCTTTATGGATCAAAGTGCCATTTTTTCTAAAGAAATGTTACAGACGTGCCGTCAAATAATTTTGACTGGGGACTATTGGAAAAATAACAAAACTAAGTACTAGCAACACACAAAACTCTTTATTTACTGTGAAAAAATGCCTTTTGCACTGTAGAGTTATAAATGATTCAGTTATACGTGTAATTCACAAATTAAAATAACATTAGTGTGACTTCTGTTGTTGCAGATTGGATGATAAGTAACATACACTGCTCAAAACAATTAGGGGAGCACATGATTTTAACAAAAGTAAGCAAAGATGTATACCAATAAGTAACATAAAATGAATCATCCGTAATGTAAAGACTACCAGGAAACGGAAAAAGAAAACTTTATATGCAAATCAAAGTTCATGACGTCAAAAACGAGAAAAAGGAGATAAGGGCAGAAATCGGGATGTTGCAAAAACGTCTGTTTTATTGCCGTAACTGTGAAATTCGATTGCGCAGTATTTTTTTTTTTTTTTTGAGGCAAGGTTACTTGAGAATGTCTGAACAACGTGATTTACCGGAATCCATGGCATGGCGTGTTACAGGCAGACTGGAATCCGGGCAAACACAACGTAGTGTCGCGGACACTGTTGGAGTCGCCAGAAGTGTTGTTGCAAGGATGTGGAATCGATTCAAAGAAACAGGAAATGTTAGACGTCGACCAGGGGCAGGTCGGCCACGTGCCACTACGTCAAGTTATGACCGGTATATACAGTTAACAGCCCGTCGAAACAGAACAGAGAATGCTACGCAGCTGCAAAGACAGTTGCTCTTGGCAACAGGACGAAGGGTGTCGAGCCAAACAGCACGTAATCGGCTTCATGAGGGAGGTCTCTATGCACGTAGGCCAATGGTCTGCATTCCGTTGACCCCACACCACCGTGCGGCCCGAAGAAGATGGGCTGCTGAACATCGAGATTGAGAGCAACATGATTGGAGCCACGTGCTGTTTACAGACGAAACCTAATTCAGTCTAGAGAGTGACACCCGACGTGTTCTTGTATGGAGGAACAGGGGCACTCGAAATAACCCCGCATTCGTTCGTGAAAGATCACAATACAGAAGAGCTGGTTGGATGGTATGGGGTGGAATCAGCATAGGCGGACGTACGGACCTGCATATCATTCGGAATGGCACTTTGACGGGCCGAAGGTATGCAGACGAGATACTTCGACCTTATGTCATCCCTTACGCTGTAGCCATTGGAGATTCCTTTGTTTTCCAGGATGATAATGCCCGACCGCATAGAGCTCGTCTGGTGGAGAACATGCTTGAAGCTGAAACAATACAGCGTATGTAATGGTCAGCGTGCTCTCCTGACCTGAATCAATCGAGCATGTTTGGGACATGCTCGAATGACGCATTGCTGCGCGACCAAGGCCGCCTGCTACTGTTCGAGTCTTGGAGATTGCACTTCTTGAGGAGTGGAACAGTATTCCCCAAAGTCTGATCGATAACCTCATCGCATCCATGGCAAACAGGTGTGCAGCAGTCTTAGCTGTTCGAGGAGACCACACGCCCTATTAAAACTCATGCATCATGTCTAAACAGTACCTTTTTTTTTATCGTTTACATGTAACCAAATTGTTGCCCTAAATCATCTTTTCATGTTTTTTTCCATATTTTCAAAGAATTAAAGCTTAATTCCAAATTTTTTTACACTTTTTTCTGTATTGCGCATTGATACGCGTGTACTATGCATTGTATGCCAATACGTGGCTGTCTCACACGGTTTTCTTCACTTTTTTGCTTGCTCCCCTAATTGTTTTGAGCAGTGTATATTAGGATTGTAGTAGAATACGTGCTGAATTGGAATCATCTGCCAAACGGTTTCTAAGCAATTATTTTGGTTGTGTCTCACTTTTTTTGACAAGAGGATTTGTAATTTGTTTCAAAATGCCACTTTACAGACGATGTTCTGCTTGATTGAATATTAACGTCGCACTGTCCAGCTACACGAGGGCTTTTTGACGACGGACCACGTGATTTTGAACCATGGTCAAGTGACGTGGACGACACCTGAGCTGGCACCTCCCTCTCCTAACTACCACACCACACCAACGGGAGGACGTTTCAGCTCTGGACAGATTTAACGTGCATCGCTGCCCTACACGCCGGGTCTTTAGTGGTACTGGACGATGTTCTGCATACCATTATTCCAGAACATAAAACACACACAGCTCTGTCGCCTTTACTAATAATGCCATGTTTCTCAGTCTACCAAATTTTAAATTCTCTGTTACACTTACTATCTTGCACTGTTTGTTCTTTTGCCGAACTAGCCATGTCAAATAACATTTAAAAATCTCAAATATAACACCCAGATAAACTTTAAAGTACAGCTGTGTCAATGAAATTGACTATGCTATGCGTAGACAAAATTTACATCATAAGCAATTGTAGTCTACGACGTAACTAAGGCAATACAATAACAAATGAGTTTGATCTCCCCCACCCCGCGACCGATCACTCGCGTTTGTTCGTAATACATCATAGTGAACTTAAAAATTTTGAAATAAAATGCAAACCATTTTGATCGCTGGCGTGCCAAAAATATGTCACGTGCCATCAATGGCACGCGTGTCACTGGTTCACCATCCCTGCTATATACTGTCTACCTTTTAAAATCGTAGGTAGGGCCTACTTTTGCATAGGGGGCAGGGCCTCAAAATATCCTATGATTTCTCTGGGCCCAGGACCTCAAAAAGTCTTAAGATGTCCCTGTTTACCATGTATCATACCTATCGTATATCTTATTTTTCTGCATACTAATAGTTACTTCTTTTATAAACATCCAGGTGAAGAAAATGACAGCATCCGGTATAACTCCTACGGGTCCTGACAACCCTTATGTATCCCAGTTTCAAGTAAGAAACTTTGCAGATCCTAGTGAACCCATTTACACAGATCCTTCACTATTCGAAAGACCAAGAAATACACTCCGAAGCATGACAGCTCGTACCTTAGGGAAACTGAACAATGACGTAGACTGATTTATCCCCTTGGAAGGGCCATTGAAAAGAGTGAAATAGAGATGAATGTGAATTAACTTATTCATACCTCCTGGAAGAGATAAGTGATAATCAATCGTGAGATTAGAACAATTGCTTCATTTCCTCCCCGCTTTGTGTCTTCATATGGAATTCATTGATATTGTCATAACTTTGCTTCAGTGCTAAAAACTACTGGGTATTTGAACAATTAACGTAGAATCTTTAAAGTGATATACAGTTTTGCTCAGGTGAATGTTTACAACAAGCAAGCTGTGCATATCATTTCGCAATGTTTATTTTATAAGAAAAATAAGTGTTTAGTTCATTTTCTTTCAAATTAAAATTATCCATTTATGTATATATGTTAATTAAGATGTATTTCATATTTAGATAGAAATTTATAAAGGGTGTCACAATGATTAATTCTAGTTTCAATTTTTTTCTTAAAGAGTATTTAACTCCACAAAAGAAAACTAATCATGAACCCTATGAAAAACAACAATTAAGTTATAGCTTCCTTCACTAAAGTTTTAATTTCGAAAAGTGAACTGAAAAACACATAAAAATTCTAATAACACAATCATTTTCTAACCATGAATATAAGAAGTGAGTATTAAAAGAAGCACCTCCAGCTTCTATTAATACTTGTTTAAAATTTAACTTAAAACTTTTTTAGAATGAAATATAAAATACTATAAGACAAATACAATTTGAAATATCAATGAATAAAGATCATAATTTGTATACATAATGAGACTATTGTTGTACAGATCTCCTTCTTTCTACTTAAATTTTTTTTAAAAATATTAAAAAAATTTTGTTTGAAGAAATTTTCCAATAAAATTTTCAGTGTTTCAATTTTTCCAACAATTTAGATACTGGAAAAATTTTCAAATGATAATAATAATCTATAAATACAATTACTATAATTAATTAGACTACACAATGAAATGAATTATTTCTTTTTTTCTATAAAGATAAGGTTGTAGTTAATGGCAACAAAAATTCACAAGAATATTAATTTTTTTTCAATCCAATATCAAAAACACACAAATCATACACGAAAAAGTTTCATTATTGAATTTTTATATCAAATTACAATTTGAAATTTCAACTGTTATGTAAATATTTTTTTTCTTTCAAACAAACCATTACAATTTATTTAACAAGAAAAAAAGAGAATCAGCATAATCTTTTTAAAAAAAATAGAAGTTTTAAATATTTCCTACATAAATATAATAATTCATTTAAACCTAATTAAAGGAAGATATAAAATGATATTCCAGCTTTTCACTATATAGCATTCTCTGTGAAGATACTTTATTTCTACTATTATTATACACTAAAAATCACTTTTAATATTTGAAAATATTTTTTCATTTGTGTGTTATGATACCATTTTAAAAAACTACAACATTTTTAAGATTTTGAACTTTGATTATTTAGCAATTTTGTGTGACACCCTTTCAGAAATAATGCTTTTACATTTGTTTTCTTAAAACCGTAGCCATTTAATGCCACTAATTCACATTTGTATAAAAAAGCACCAGTGCATTTCAAAAATTTAAAAAGTTAATAAAGAGAGAATTTTTCCAAATGTTTATTTGTTTTCAATAACAATTTCAATGCACACATTCATAGTTAAATAGTAATACTAGAATACATAGAAAAAACAACTACATATAGGTAAATGAATTTTACATAGGTATCTACTTTCTACAGGAAAACAGTTGTGAAATTTAAACATGGTTTTGTTTTAATAAATAATACTATTATTTAATAGTAACAAGGCAAAATCATTTTTATTCAGACAAATTGTTTTAAATAACTTTACTAAAAATTATTTCTTAAAGGAAATACTTAATGTATTTTTTTACAAATAGACAGGAAGTAAAATTTCTTTAAGACTATGAGTTTTGGCACTGTTATATAATATAACGTAAAACATAATAACAATAAACAAAATCTAACAAATCAAATAACAAAAACATATTGAAGAAAATATATAAATATAAAACAGCATTATGTATTTTTAACTTGTAAATTCTTATGCATAATTAATTTAGAGTTTATTTAAACCATTTGATATGCATCAATACAAATTTTAAAATGTGTTAGGAAATTTCATACAAAAAAAAAAGCTTTTCGAGAAAGCATGAAATAAATTTTAAGCCATTTGCCAATTAAATTTAGAATTTATTTAAAATTGTTTTACTTGGAATAGTTTTAGCATAATTAAATATTTATCATACAGTTTTTTTTAACATGATCTTCTCTTGGCTTAGTCAATATTTTTTTTCTGTCGTAAAAACTGTTACAAATTATTAAATTTTAAAAATCTTCATGAGATTTTGATAGGATATGATTCAAGAGGTTTTCATAAAGTATCTCAAGTTTTTATTATGCTTCTTGTTGCATAATTTAGTAAGATGCATATTTTTACATATTTACTTATTTCAGTAAAGAATTCCAAAACACCATATCTCTTTCGTAAGTAAACATATTCTATAAATAATGTTAGAAAATATTTTTTTCCAGTTAAAAAAATTATTAAATCAAGCAAGCGTAAGTATGAAACTCAAAACATTACTAATTGCAACAAAATGGGGAGGAAAATTTAATACAAATAAAGCTGCTATTTAAACCAATTTTAATGACATAAAAAACATATTGTTGCTTAGTTTAGAACAATAGATGATATACTAATTGATTTTGATCCATGTTCAATAATATGAACAATCCTCAAGTAAAAAATTAGTTTCAACATGCTAAAAATAGATACGATTTAGACCAGTCAAAAGGCAACAGAATTTCCTTTTAGATTGTCTTTAAAAGAGTGTCAAATAAAGAATAAGATCAAAGCACATAATAAGCATTAAATATAACTAATCAATCAGAATATCAAACAAATTAGTTTTGTTCAAGAAGTTTAATGCTCAAACTTTATTGAACCTCAACTCTAGCAGTTATGCTAGCACAATTCATGTGATTATAAATATTTAGATTATAATTCTATTTCATAACTGCTAGTAGTGAGAATCATCCAAATCAAATTTTGCATTGGATTAAATTTGATCTAGTTAGAAATGATATCACAGTAAAGAAGAGTAGCAGTAGATTAGAAAAGAATAGAAAAACAAAAGCTTATAAATCTGTTCATAAAATCTGAATTTGAAAGATTTTTTTTTAATGAAAATTTGAAAAATATATTGATAGGTTATAAAGATTTGTATATGAAAAATAAAAATTTAAAAAAATGAAGTGCAGTTATTAAAATTTTAAAAATTAATCAGTATTTTTTTAAAAGGATTTGGAAAATGTTGATAGATTATTAGCATTGAATTACAGCAAAATCAAAATAAATGTCAGCAATTAGGTGCAATTATTAAGTTTTAATCAGGGCTATAATATAAAATTATTATTAATCGCATTATTTATTTTTAAATTTATTAAAATATGAAAGTTTTATTTCTGATTATAACAGTATATAAATACCAAAAATATTTCAAGCTTATTTTTCCTTTCCAAAAAATTTTTAAGCAAACTTATAACTTTTATCACAGATTTTTTACAGATACACAAGTATTCACACACTGTGTTTATACATAAATACATTACATTCTAAACCACAAATTGTTTACCATATGTGGTACTTTAAACCACAAAATGATGCATTACATTTTCAAGGAATTAACCATTAAAGAAACATAGCAACAAAAAAATCAAAATATATATACAAGGATAACACAGGAAAATAAATTGAATTAAAAAAAAAATTACATTTTCAACATTTGTTGAATACATAAAAGTATTTAAGGATAGACTCATATAAAATAATAGATGCTTGTTTTATAGAACAGATTTTTTTTTAATAATTTGTATTCAATATATATATATATATATATCAAGAATTTTAAAGTGAAATATTTATACATTTTTTCAGCAAAAAATTTCCTGTTTACATGTTTTATCACACATGAACACATAATTTGAATATTTGATAAAAATTAATATATTGCAATTGCAAAATATTCTAACAAGTATCTTAGGAATTCAGCATTCTAAGGAGATAAATAGCAATTTGACCAAAAGACCACAAAACAGATACAAAAAATGAATCTTAACACAAACAACACAAAATGTTTTTCGAAATATTTATAAATGAATTACATTTGAGAGATTTAATACATGTTACAGAAATATAATCATTAATGAATTATCATTTAGCATATATTGTATTAAAAAAAGTTTCATTAGTATACTATGTAAAAGACCTTAATAAAATAAATAATTATAATTCTTTTAAGATTTATAATTTTTATAAGCCAATTTTTTTTTCTGTGTGTTTAAGAAGTTTTTATACGTAAAATCTCCAACATTTCAAATTGTTGATGTACTTCCTGAAAAAAATTTGGTTCTTTTTTTCACAACAATACATTTTAAAATAATGCAATATTTTACACCTCAAAATATTTTAAGAGCAATTTGAAAAATTATGCTTTTTAATCATTTTATGAAACTCGAGTATGTAAGATAGTACTACAGTTCTTTTAAAATTTTTAATGGTTCATTTTTGACTAACAGAATATTAAAAGAAAATCGTATATTAAGAAATAATATTTGTTATATTTTGTAGTTAAGATCATGAAACTCCATCATACAAACACTCAAAAGTATGAATATTCTCACAATTCATCTTTAAAGGATCTCTTGTGATAATCAACCTTATCAATTAAATTGTTCCATAAATTAAAAGCTAACAATGCAACATTTTTTGAGCCAATACAACTCATTTCCATTGCACTAGCAGCCAGCTCAATACCATTGATATAATATAATCCAGGATAAAGGAAAAAAGGTGGTAATTTTTCTGGAGGATTATAGTGAGGATAAGCTAACCAATCAATTTCCTTATATATATCAACATTTTCAAAAAGATAATCAATTTCTTTTTCTAATAGAGGTTGATTACTAAAAACTTTATACACGTCACTCGTTTCTTTCTCAACATTTTCATTTACAGCAGTAACTTTTCCAATGCTGTTAAACAGCAAATCAGGGTTAAATGTTAATATTTCATCTGGAACAAAAGGGGACTTAAAGGCTACAGGATTTAATTTCCCTTTCACAAAAGTAGCTGTCAGCTGGTGATATGTGGCTTCATACTGATCGAAATCTTTTTGAAAATTTGTGAATTTTATATTCCTTTTTCCCTTTATCAATGGAGCTGCTAAAATAATAATATCATAATCTCCTGTTACAGTGGTCGAACTGGATTCATCGACATGCGTTAGTTCATAAGATCCATCTTTTTTGAGTACTATCTCTGAAACATCACCATGTATTAATTGTGCTTTTGATTTTGTTAAAAGTTTAGAAGGTACTAGTTTATTCCCCCCATCTACACTCCATAAATCAGGATCAGCACCAGCAAGGGAGACAAAGCCTGAAACAAAAATAAAATATTATATTTTTTCAGAAAAATGTATTTTTATAAAACACTGTAATATGGCTTACATCAAAGAGGGGGCATAGGATTTAGAGCCCCATAATTATTAAAAATATTAAAACATGATTGGACATTTTCACATTTTTTTTTATCTATAACTGGACAAGTAAAAATTTAAAATCCCTATTCCAAAAGAGAAAAATTTGGCATATACTATACAGATTCAAACAGCCTGTTAAACATTTGAAACAATTTATTAGTACCTTTCATTCAATACAAAGCAACCATAAATATTTCAACAAAATAAAAGTTATCCCACACACACAATAACTCAAAAGGAGAAAATATTTTTCAAATATTGTTCCAATCTGTGTTAATAGTCAATGGAAAGTAAAACTATGACCACTGGCATAACTAGTCTTCAGTGCACCCTGTATCAAAATTCTTTATGTGCTCTTTTTTTGGGGCCTAATAACATTTTGCAATTTTTTACTTATACATGTTGAGGCCCTTGTAGTTTGGGGGCCCTGTATCATTGATATGACAGTAGCTACGAGCCTGGCTATGGTTAACAAAATAATTATAGCAACATCAACAGCTTTTATGGAGATAGGCAAGTTAAAAAGGGGGAGAGGACACTACTTCTTTGAAATAGGACCAAATAATATTTTTGATATGCCAGTAAATTCATTTTTTATATGTAAAAGTAGTTTGGTTTGATTAATGTCAGGCTGGAACATCATAAAGGCTATTAGCATCAAAATTAGTGATTTTGAACCATAACAAATGATGATTACATCAGAGGTGGAACTCCATCTCCTAACTTACACTGTGCCATACAGAACCTTAGAAGCCTAGTCCCACTTTAAAATACAACAAACCTATCTCATTATTTAATTTAATACAAATTTTAATGGAACTAGGATTAAAAGCTAATTGCTTGACAACGAATTTGCAAGACATAAGCTTTCAACCATAATTATATTGTGTCGTTGTTACATATGACTTTATTGGAAGGGTCAATCCAAGTATATAAAACAGCTCAAGTAGCACACAAGAACAATGATAAATAATAAAAAAAGAACAAACATTTAAAGAAAGAACCAGGACAAATTATCATGGGAACAAAAGAAAAAGTTAAAAATTTAAACAAGAGATGTCATCTTTACAAAGAACTCATGAAAGTTCTGACATTTCAGTATAGTTCGCTTATCTTGCCCCATTTTTGAGACTTTATCTAGGCATATAAGAAAATGCTCCGCATTCACGATGCTTGAATAACAAATTTGGTATATACTAGATGGAAAAATGCCTATTTTATTATGATGATGTGCCATGCATCATGGCCTGTTTGCAGTCTGAAGTTTGCCACAGCCTCTTTAAGGGGCTTTTAACAAAACTTTTTCCAAGTGTCTTAAATGTTAGCCCAGGATTTACCTATTGATTTTGCTGCCTGGTCAGATTTAAGAGTATTCACTAATTTCTCAAAACTATGTTTTTTAAGTGACCCTGGAGGAAGAGGCTTATTGAATCGTGGCTCAAGTGCTCCTCTCTTGGCAAGTAAGTCTGTCTTTTTGTTACTGTCGATGTGAAGAGGGGTCCAGTGAAAAATTGTTTTGTTGTATTTATAAAGAAAGTTCAAGGTTTGTCTCATTTCTGAGATAATTCGGGTGTCTGTGTCATGATTTATAAACTACAGCCTGGATGGCTGCTTTGGAATCAACTAGAATAACTGCTTTAGATAATTTATATTTATCTTGAAGTTTTCCAGAGCTAGTGAGATTGCAAGCATCTCTGCATCAAAATTTGACAAGTGTACTACAGGAGTACATTGGGAAAATAGTTTACTGTATACACTAGCCAAAGTGTTGTCTTGTATTTTAGAGCCATCAGTGTACATTCTAGTCCAGGGGAACTCAGCCTTTTATCCTGCTGGGCCGCACACACATAACAGAGATTTTAACCAGGCTGAGGATAATGGAAAAAACACACAATAAGACCAAAGCAACATTAGACTAAGCAAAACTGGTCAAAATATTAAAACTTGTAGCAGTGTGATAGCTATATGAACTTGTACCAACATCCAGCGAAGACGATCGTTTTGGCATGATGGGTTAAGTACTCGCATTTTCATGCGGAACGGAAGGTACCCAGAACGTACCTTCCTTCATTGGTGACCCTGGCCGTGCAAAAGAACCGCACCCTTCACGCGCTGCTGTCGTGGCGCCATCTACCCACCACAACAGCAACCAAATTGTCATACATTGACTCAAAATAAGCCGTTACTTCCCGAAGTCGTCAAACAATGACGTAATTACAACGTCACACACGTGCCGCTGTGACGAATCTGTACGGAACCTTTCCACTAATCTTCTTAGGCGTCTTTTTGGAGAATATAAATTCGCGTTTATTTCCAATCAACTCCAAAAAGATGAACAGGATATTTAAATTAGATACGGTATTTAAGTCGAACGTTGCGAGATAGCAAGTGAGTTGATGGAAGGCTATTGAGCCAGCAACTTTAAACATATTTTTAGAAGATTCAAGGAGATTAGATTCGTCAAGACATCGTGCTGCTAGACGTACCAGAAAGTTGATATAAGCCAGCGGTAAATATAATTTACGTACGCTTAAAATAAGCATCAGTTTAAGCAACTTAGTTAAAGTTACTGAAAGTTAAGAATTCGAGTATGTGTATTTCTCGGATCTCCTATTTCGGTAAACCTTACTTGAGCTTAATTATTAATTAATTGCATTCTTAGTAATTTAATTTAATATAAAGGCAAATTCCTTTAAGTGACGTAACATAATATTATTATATGTTATTAGAGATTTTTTTGAGAAAATTATAATAAATAAATATTATTATTATTTAAAATGGCTCTTAGTAGTTCTTTGCCTCAAATTAATCTTGGTATTCAAGGTGAGACCCAGGAGGGTCTTTATAACGCGATTCTCAAGCTGACACACACGAAACTGACGCAACTGCTTACATGCTCACCATGAATATGGTATCGTTCGTTCGCCTATTCGCCGACTCACTGGCATGGAAGTATGTAGCAGTGTGATAGCTATATGAACTAGTACCAACACCACGCGAAGACGATCGTTTTGGCGTGATCAGTTATGTACTCGCATTTTCATTCGGAACGGAAGGTACTCAGAACGAACCTTCCTTCAAACTCATTCTTGGCTTGCATTTTAATACCATACTAACCTTTCAATCAAATGCACACACACAAAATATTTACTTTTATGCATTTTTTACTGAGTAATATGGTATTTTTTATTTCTTTTCATCCATAACCAAACCTCTTGCTTACATTGTACTATTAAAAAAAACAAATTGATAATAAAATAGATTTAATTGCTGGAATTTCTTGCTAAATTTTTTAGTATATTGTTCTCTAATAATAGAATTTCTTAGTGCAATGGGACATGGCTGGGCCACTTAAAAAAGGCAGGTGAGCCACATGCAGCTCGTGGACTACAGGTTGAGTATCACTGCTCTAACCCATTCAGATACAGGGTATTTTTTTTTATTGAAAACAATTATAAAATCCCCGTGCACCACAAAGTATCACACGAGGCTTACAGAAGTATTAAACACACATTCAAGGGAAATAAACAATTTTAAAAAAGAGAAGTTAAGAAGGATTACAAACAGTTACAACAAATTTACAGAAATTATTGAAAGCACTTCTGGTGAAAAGAAATTGGTGAAAATTCAGTGGACAATTAATGTTGAGTCTCTTGAACGCCAGTCTTATGATCTTTCTCTCTCTGACATACTTGGAACACAGAAGGATCACATGTTCTACATTTTCCTCGCCACCAATATTACAGTTACAGAAAGATGAAGGAGCTAAATTAAATTTGTTCAGGTAGCTTTTGGAATTACCGTGACCAGTGAGAAATTGGGTTAATTTGTAGTTAGTGTAAAAATGATGACATGATAGTCTCTTATTAATGGTGGGGAAAAATTTCTTTATGCTCCCCTTATTAGAAATGAGATATTCTTGGTTCCAAGACTTCATCATTCTTTCATTCGTGATCTTCTTGTAAAACGATTTAGGAATATTAACGTCAATGTCAATTTTGTGCAGATACAGGGTATTGTCCATGTAACATACATAAAGTAATTGTTTTTAATATTGTATCATGAATGTTTTCCTTTCCCAAGGTATTAATATATAGCTGGCACTTGATATCAATATTTTTAAGGGGATTAACTATGACCTCAACCCCGATTATTGCTAATAAACAAAGGTAATGATTTTTTTTAAAGCTAATTATTTATGAAGCTACAAAAAAAATTGTGTATGTGGTTTAATTTTTGAAAACAATATAATCAATTACATTAAAAGCATATTTAAAGTGGTTATTACTGAAACAAATTCATATTAATGGAGAAGAAGGTTTTAAGCAAAATAATAATAATAATAATAAATAAAGCAACATGCCAAATTTGTAAACATAGAAAATTTTTAAGACAAAAAGTTCCTTTGGTAAAATTATAAAAATTACTAAAAAATCACAAACATTCATATGATATATAATAAAGGAAATCAAGTTTAGAACTCATGTAAAATAAAAGGCTTAAGGGAAAATGTTGTATTGATATATATATATATGAATTTAGAACAAAATTTTATAACACATGTTAAATAAATACTAATATAAATTAATATCTTGAAATAACTCTAACTAAAAAACAATCCTAATTCCTGAAATCATTTGAACTAAAAAACATAAGTTCAAATATTGCACAATGAGAGAAAAGAAAAATTTTGAAAACTTCATTATAAATAACTTTAACTTATTAGAAAAATTAGTTTTTAATAAAAATAAAAAAGTTTGCTTAAGTCTCAATTGAATAGGGGGAATCATTATGTTTATATTAGCAATATAAGGTTATACTTAAAAGTTTTACCTAGAAACTTTATCCACAAATACTATGTGGTACTAATAGAAAATATAAGAAACTTCCAAAATTACCTGCAAAAGCACTGATATTATTTGTTTGTCCATAGTTAACCATCATAATAGATTGAACCAGTTCATCTAAAAGACGTTTTGAATAACCTTTTTTCTCTAGATGAAATGTAAGAGTTTCCTGGGTCATATTCCTAAAACTAGGACTCATATATTCAAGTAAACCATTCACAGTAGTAAAAGCATAACTTTCTTCTTGCAGCCCATAAATACTGTAATCAGGAAAAAATATTTTGTTTTTAAAATAATACAACAGCAGTTGACAATATACTTGTTTTAAGGAAATTATTTACTTTATAATTGAAAGTATGAATCAATATACAATCCAGCAAAAAACAGAATTTTATGGACAAGCATAAGTTTAAAAAAATTAAATAGTAATATAAAAATTTTTTCAGTGTTAGATTACTTTTCTAAAATTAAATTATTGCATATGTGCAAGCAAGTGTGAATAGTTAAAATCTTTAAAGTGCCAACACATATCTTTGATTTCTTAAAATCAATAAAAAACAAAGTATTTTTAGAATGTACTTCAAAATACAAATAACCATAATCCTTAATTAATTTATAGAAAATACAAAAGTTCTAATAAATTTGAAAGAAAAAAAGTACTTAAAAATTGAATTTTTATTATTGAATTCTTCAATATAAAATGTCTGTCATCATATAACAAGCACTTATGTATAGTAGTTATAATTAATAATTTATGATAATATTGTGATTTGCAAGCAGAAAATATCTGACTGCTTAGAAACATCAGAAATTGAGATACATGACATTTCAATTTTTTTTATTCATAGTTTTTTAAAAGAACCTTAAAAAAAAGAAGAGATGTCAACTTTGCATATTTATAAAAGAGAAAGGGAACTTCTTTTGTCTTTTATAGTGACAAAAAATATATTTTTCTGAATTTAAAAAAATTACAGCAAGATTCAATTGAAAATCATTTGGAAAAAGAACAGAAAATATAACAGAAAACTGAACCTAAGTAATTCCCAAGACAATGAATCTAATATAAATACTGTCTTACTTTGTAAATCTCATACATTTGATGAATAAAAATCATTTGAACAGTCTTTTAAAACAGATAAAATAGTATAAAGAATATTTGCATAAAACTCAATAAGAAATGTTTTCTTTAATGAATTTAATTCTATATGCTAATATTCTGTTGTTCAATGTCAGCTTAAAATAATATGTTTTAAATTTAATAGTGTAATTATAGAGAATAAGATTCATAAGAACAACTGATTGATATATATATATATATTATGGGTTATAGATAATGATTTATGAACTCGAAGTAGCAACAGAAGCCAAAAAGTCATGGTTGTAAGCCTGTCATCAACATTGTAGCAGTCAAGTTGTAGGCTGGGGCCATTAAGATTAAAAGTGAAGTGGAGCTTTAAAACCTATTAAAGACATCAAGACAAATGCAAAACTAGTGAACATCATAACTGATATTGTGCCTCCTTTGTCATATGAACAAATTACATTTAGAGCTCAGAATAATAATCTCACATGATAATAATTCTCACATGAAGCGATTCAGTTTCTTTGTTATAAAAAAAAAAAAAGTGTTCTTCATGACACTTCTCTCAATCAACATCAAGCTAAAAAAAAAGTCAATTATTTTGAGCCCACATATTCATCAACATTAAAATCTGGATCATACTTGCCATATATTTCTGAATATAAACCAATCCAAGCATAAGCTAAGAAAGCACTTTTTCTTTAAAAATTTACCTAAAATTAAAAACTCCCATATAAGCTAAATTGGAAAAAATATTCCAATAACTTTCAAATATATCGATGTAAGGGCAAAAGTTTTGCCTAACAAATAAAATGGTGCAATATTTTCTAGTTCAATTGCTGTAAAATATTGGGTAGTCTGGAAAGTTAATGCCAATTTTTGGTATGTGACATAAGGTCAAATATGAATATATCAAAATGGACAAAAACAAAAGGCATGTGTACAGATTCGACAGTAGTTGAGGCATATTCAAAAAAAAGTTTGGTTATGATACGAAAGTCCTCAGTTTTATACACCTTGAATTTGGAAGCAAAAAATGTGCATTTTAAGCACTAAATGCTTTTCTATTAATGGAAAGGCAAAGCTGCCATACAAGTAGCAAACAAGATATACACTGTTTATGGAGAAAGTGCTGTAGCTTAAGGAACTGTAAGAAAGGAGTTTTCTAGGATTAAAGCAAGTGATTTTAACCCTGAAGATCAAGAACACTCAGGTAGGCCCTCAATCACATATGAAGATCATATAAAAATACTGATACAAGATAATGTTACAAACATCAAAAACCAACACCCACAAACATTTTGTGAAGCTTGGTTACATAAACCTTTTTGATGTATGAATTTCCCTCAGTTAAAAGGAGAAAACTTTGATGGCTCATATTTCCAGTTACCTCTACAAACATAACAAAGGGAAATAATTTTTGAAGCAAGTAGTGACAGGAGGTGAAAAATAAATAATTTAAGATAATGAATGTTCTGTGAAAAAGGTTTTAAAGAAAGTGTAATGAACTACCTTTAGCAACACCAAAAGTCAATCATCCAAAAAAGGTCATGCTCTGTATCCGGTAAGATTGGAAAAGTATTTTGAGCTTTTACCAAATAACAAGAATATAAATTCAGAGAAGTATTGTACCCATTTACATAAACTAGACAGTAATTGAACAAAAATGTTCAGGAAGAGTGTAGTGCATCATTAGGACAGTACATAGTCTCATATGCGTCTTTGATAACTCAACAATAGTTGTTGGAGCTCAAATGGAATATTCTACCCCATCCACCCGAACTTGTATCCTCTGATTTCCCCCTATTTCGATCATTACAAAATTCCCTTAACAGAGAAAATTTCACCTCTTTGAAAATCAAGAAGGATTTTTTCTATTGTAACCAATACAGCAACTCAAATCAAGTGCTGAACATGATGAAGCGATTTCAGTTTGTTGAAAGTAAGCTAATAAGTGTTATTACCTTCGAAGGATGGTTCAATTATTCCATGAATAGGCATAATTTGTGCATAAAAGTTCACTAAACTTGAACAATCAACAAGAAGAAAAATATACGGCAAACTTCAAGCTACAGATTATCTCATTTGATGAAAATTCTAAAAATAGCAATCTATAAACCTCCCTTCAGAGGTAGAGACATAAGTTGAAGTCTTTTAATAGCACATAATAAAACTATGAACAGAATATGGCTTCAGGTTGAGTCAAATTAGCAATATGGATGAAAATCCTGAGTCATTTGATTTTTAAATATACCATTGATATTAAAAACTCTACGACCATTTAATTGACGATCATTGGCCACAAAAAATGTCATTTTACAGTAGTTTTGTGCTGTAAAACAGCTGAAATCTATTTACATCCTACAATTACTATTAAGAGAAACTACCCAAGGATTAAAAATTTCCAAGAGGAATTTCAATGCATGTTCATGAAAAAGACTGAACGGATGAGTGTGACAATTTAGAATGGCTGGAAAAAACATGGAGGCAAAGAAAAGATGGTATGATTAATAAATCTTCCATGCTGGTTTGGAACTCATGCATAGCTCATCTCACTGATAAAGTTAAAAGATGCATTGAAATGAAAACAAAATTGACTAATACCATAAGGTCTGACATCAATGCTAAAACCATTGGATATTCAGCAAACCAGTCAAAGATAGGCCTAGATCTAAATAGATGGTGACAAAAAAACCCATAAAGAAAAGTGGAAATTTTGAAAAAGTAGATATAGTAAAAGCTGCAAAATGAATGAAAGATGCATGGGCAGATATTCCATCTGAAGTGATAGTTTGAACTTTCAAAAAGTACAGCAACAGTAACTGTATGAATGGCAGCAAGAACAATTTTGTTGATGAAGGATGTAGATTCCAGTATGCAAAGTTCTGAAAGTGATGATGATAGCCATCCACAAATCCAATGGGTGAATGTGAATTTTATGAACTATTTGAAAACTTGGATACTGACACTGATTTTGTAGGATTTAAGTATTTTTTTATTTTTGAATTTGGTTGCATTCAAAATGCCAAAAAGTAAACTAAAAGGTGCAAAATCACTTACAAACAGTTAATGGAAAATGTAGAAAGAAGTTTCTTTAAACTACCTTCTTTTTTCTGAGAATTAGCAGATCCATAAATAAGTTGACCACTATTCTTTAAAAAGGTTCAAAACATTCTTGAAATATATGGTAAACATTTTCTTCAAACCAATTATATTTTCACACAGGCCTTCAAATACAAAATGGTCATTCAAATGCAAATCATAATTCTGGGCTATAGTTTCAGAATAATCAATGATAGGAATATTCCAACAAAAAATTTTTAAAAAGAAATTTTAAGAAACACAACAACAAATTAGAAGTTAAATTTTTAAACTTTTCAATAAGAACTAAGCAATGTTTTCTTCAGAAAATAGTTCATCTTTTCAAAAACAAATCTGGTATTTTGCAATAAAATTAAGAACATATAACATGCAATTTAATCAGGATCATTCTGTATTTCAATGTATCAGGGTTACTAAAATAAATAGTTCACCAAAATAAAATGGTTATTGTATCATGAAATCTAAACACCATAAAATCTGAGAAGCAACCTGTTTGTCACTCCAAAGACAAAATTTTAATTAAAGATCAAAGATAAAAATTGTAGATATTTAATTATAGTGATGATACCATTCCCATTAATTTATTTTTACATTTGATGACTTTTACAAGACAAATAGCTGTTCATTTTGGTGAATGACAAAAGAAGAAATAAATTTCTAGGTATGAAATCTTAATGTACAAAGGAAAATGGTTTTTCTTACCTACTAAAATCCTCCAACATGGACTTAACATCTTTCCACAGTTCAAATACAGAAAATCCATATCTCCAGAAGAAATCAGCGATTGTTACAAAATACCAGTCACTTTCTTGAAATATAATTTTTTCTCCATTAAAAATTCCAAATTTACTTCCTTTTAATTTTTTCATATGTAATCCTGAAAGATTGGATCTGATTAATTATTTATTCAAAGTAATGCAATACATAGACTAATTTTTTAAAGAAAAGTAAAAACTAAAATATATGCATTTTTTACCTAATATTTTAATTGTTGAAAATGAAGAACAAAAACAAAAATATAACAACAACAAAAAGTATAATTAAATGATATAAATATTTTTTAAAATTTTTATTTTTATGACTATTACAATATAGTAATACGAAATTTAAAAAAAAAATACATTGATCAGTAAGTGTTGATGTATTTATTATAAGCAACAGATTTGTTTGAAAGCAAAATATACTATCAATATGGTTAATTTTCAGAGACAGTATTGCTAACAAGTATAACAAGTATAAATAAGTTATTTTTGATATACTAAATATCAATTTAAAAATTTTGCATATAGGTGTAATTCTTCTTGCCATTCCATGTACAGTGATAATATCATGAATTCTATTCACATAACTATTAACAATACATGCCAAAATAATAATAGCCCTATTTATTTGAATCTAAGTCACACCATCAATTCTAAGATATCCATCACATTTTTGTGAAAAGAATGTTCAAAGGTTTATCAATATCTGATATTTAACCCTTCTTTGCATGATTTTTTTCTTTTTTAGTGAAATTAGGGGCATGTTATAATTCATGCTCTAGATTAAAGGAAAAAGGTTTTTAAAAAATCCTAGTATAAATATACAAAATAATTAAAAAATTGCATGATAGAAATATTCATCATGCAAATTTACATGTTAAGCTCAGTAAAAATAAATAAAAAATATATCTTTATATCATTTTTATTCCCTGATGATTATTAAAAAAGCAATTATTATTATTAATAATAATATTATTCTAATTTCATCTGCATCGCGTTAATTGTCTTCAGAATTTTTGTCATCAAGGCATCTTCTGACAGCCAACTCCCTAGTAACTGGTCCAAGTAATTTTCAATGTCCCTTTCTTCTAAATTTCTCTACAAAAATAACATAAAATAAACATATAGTAAAAATTATTTTCATCACACATTAGAAGTGGAATGACTGCAAAGTGATGTAAATTTCTGTCACATGGGAAGATTATTTGCGGTATTCAACATAAATGCACAGGAAATAACATTTTTTCACTCATTATTGCTTTAATTAGCAAAGAATATTTAAGAAATCACACATTTCTTCAAACCACAACAAATAGTGGAATGCCAAGTTCAAACCTGCTGTACTGATTTTGACATTTGATTTTTTTTTTTGACAGCTACTTTCCTTATTACACAGTAGTTGTGGAAAAAAGTTGACAGCAACAACCAACACACTTGTTTCGAGCACAATTTTTTGTTCATTAATGTTATTATGGAAATTTCTATCATCATGCAAAGGGTTAAGAAATTTTTTAAAAAATTGAGAACAAATAGGAAGTGAATAATTAATTATTTTACTTGTATTAAAAACTTTTAAATACATAAATGAGCCTGTAATTGCTCTAAGCTGCACCCAATTTTCAGTAGCATTAACAATGGGGGAAAGTGTGGCTTAGATTCGAATAAGTACAGCAATAAAAAATTTGTATTTGTTGAAAAAAATACAAAATTCTAATAACAGTAGTAACAAAATCGTTTACAAAAAATACTAGAAGGATTAACGAAATGTATAAATCATCTGCACATGAATTAAATTTTTAATAATCAACTTCACCACAAAATGTTACAATGTTGTTAACAAACTATAGTAAAGAAACATTTTGTAAATTTACCTAGTGCTTCTAAAAATTGCACCATGTATCTATTTTGAGGGTGAATAACAGCACCACCAGCTTCATAATATTTTCCACCAATGTTTTGTATTTGTAATCTTCCACCAATGACCTCACGCTCAAATAAGGTTATGTTACACTTTCCTCCAAACACTTCTTTTAAAAAATATGCACAAGATGTGCCAGCAATACCACCTCCAACAATTCCTACAATCAAAATGAATAAAATATAAATATCAAATTTCATCATTACACAAGTTAAGCATTTGTATACATATTAAATTATTGAACAAACAAGAAATAACTTACTATAAATTACTTTCTAGATAATTTTAGTACTAATTTGATATTTGTACACTACCAGCCAAAATGTTTTGAAATTTTAGCAAGTAGGGTGATAACATTACAATTTGGTTACTTTGATTGTAATCATTTGGTGCAGTATTTGCAATAGAAATTTGGGTACTTATGTATTAGTACCACTGCAGCCAAAATTATGCCACGAGAATAGTTTATCTTCAAATGAAACACATAAGAATCTTCACTGTTTTGATGTCATAGCGCGATTTGTGTGGCGCAAATTTTGTTGCAATGATGCTAATACATAAGTACAGAAATTTGATACCAAATTTGGAAGCTTGAATTTTAATTCAAGCTCTCATTGGATATTAAACAATGTCGTGATTGAATTTTGCTGAGAGTTCCAGAGCCAAATTGATACTCAAGGGATCTTTTACATACCACATAATCATATTACATGTGTGCCTATGATTTTCACATCCAGAAAATCTATTCACTCCAGCAGGGATTGAACCATTAACCTATTTCCAAGAAAATACTCAGTAACAACCAAAATTTCTTATCAAAATTACCAATCAAAACTCATTTAACAGAACATGAGGTTCACTCCTAGGCGAGCCCACACCCTTGGCCCGATTTACTTTGGTTGGCGATAATTGCGCCATCTTGGTAACCCTACTTTTAAACACCACACATGGCAACCCTAACTATTTCTAGCATTTTCATATTTTGTAGGCGCGCATTTCGAACTTCATTTAGTAGTTGGGCTCCAGGCTGGCTGCGTGTGTGAGGGAATATACTTTAGAATTTTTTACTTTGTTGAATGTGAAAGGTAAGAAAGAATTGATTGAATGGTGTATGAAGGAAGGATTGATTGCTCCGAGTAATGAATGTCCTAAATGTAATGATCGGCATGATGTAACATGGTCGGCAATAAAACGCATTCTTCGAAATCGTACCAGCCATGCCGAATGTATGTTCGACCATTACCTCGCAGAATATATATGGCGGCGCTCACATGATCATTCGCTTAGCGATGAGACCTTTAAGTTTTTTTTAAAACCTGTTGTTACGCTGTACCCTCCACTAGGAAAAAAATCAGGAGTAAGAAAGTGTTTTTATATTTTTTTATCTCAAATGTTTAATTTCTGTATTGTTTACATATATTTTCATTACGCATCCACCTTATCCCGCTATATTCCCTTGCTGGTTTCGCTTGGCGCCATCATGTTCTGGCTTGGCACTTTTTTCGGTTTGTCGCCAAGGGTGTGGGCTCTCCTAGGATTTTACCGAACATGAAAATGAATAGCCAATTAGATAAATTTTGCCTAATGTAATAAAAGCATTTGTATCATAACACTCAATTTAATAGTTTTAATAAGAATGATATCACATTAGCATCTTTAATATTGATGTGTTAGAAGATAGAGAATATCTGAATTGTAAATTTTTAATTAACACACACACAAAAGGAATCTTCAAGAATTAAAAAAAAAATTAATGAAATAAATTATGCAGATAAGAGCATTATTATAGAACAAGGAAAATAATTACTTTGCCATCCTGATTTGAAGTATAATTATTTTAAAATTGAAATACACAATGAGAAAACTCTTATGAAGTTTTGGTACTCACGTATTATCACAACCGATTGGAGACATAACATGAAACAAAGCACATGGATGCCAATTCAGCGCATACCATACATAGGAAAACGGGGTTGCCAACTTGGTGAATTATTAATAGAGTTGGCGACTGTTGCAATACTAGCCAAGTACCAAAACTTTTTTATACAAAGTTAGGTAAAATATTTTTTAAAAAAAATTTTAGTTTAACAAAACTTAAAGAATTAATTGCAAAAGTAAAATTATTTATAGTGATTGAAAAAAGTTAAGCAAAACAATGAGATAATATGGTAATTACGTATTATCACAACAATCACAAATGTTGTTGTTGATGCTGCCATGTCCTTCCTGAAGGAAAGGAATGAAAGCTGTCAGAGCCTGAGACAGGTTAGACTTCTACACAATAAATGGCGACACCACCTACCTCCACCTCCACAATTTAGGCATGGAACTGGAGGGGAGAGAAATATTCTCCAGCCCCCTGTACCCATGGATTCTGCTGCAACCGCCCACAAGACTTTCAGACCCACTGATTTAGCAAGCACATACTCTGTGTGTACTCAGAGGGTATTTGGTGGCATGAAACCTAGGCCTTCCAGTCTGGAGTACGATGCTTTAATCACTAGGCTGCCCACGGCCCAACAATTACCAACGTTCAAGATAACTCGCGGAGTTGGCACCTGCAATTTTGCATACGTTGCATGCGCTAAATTGGCAATCACGGCTTCCTTTCGTATAATGTCGCCAATAGACTGCAATAATATGTAAGTACCAATAATATTACTATCTCCTTTTAAAAAAATTATTTCGATACATTAATTTGAATTTTCTCATTTCAGGATTAAAAATTTTGAATTTAAATTTTATAACACATAAAAATGCATAGATTGTTGTGATTTTAAGGTCATGGTTCATATACATGAAAATTATTTTTCAGTATATTTAGATATTGATGTGTAAGACAAATTCAAAAAAGAAATTCACCTGAATTCATAAAAGAGTTAATACATCAAATGATTCCTGATACAGAATCACATAAGGAACTTACATAAAATACACTTAGAATAATTATAAAATGATTAGTTGACGAAGTCTGTTAACAGTTTATCTTTTTATTCCAATTTAAATCTATTTTTGCCTTCACAAGTATGTGTATAAATTAAACAAAATATTTTTAAAGCTACATATTTATTCCATAATTAACAATGGAAGGGGTATTTTTAACTCTACATATACACACAGTAAAATAATAAAATAGTTATTACCTATTTTGGGAATACGTTTAGTGCTAATTGCGCTATGAAAAGCGAAACAGAAACAGCAAACTAATAGATATGATTTATACATCTTTTCGGATGCAAAGCAATACGAATGAAAAATATTATTAGAGTATATGGTATAATCAATTAAACATAAAACGCAGCCTTCTGGAGATAACTACTTTGATGACAGCTAGTTACTCCTTGTTTACCATCTTTTTCACCGGTTCCGTACCAATTGGTGCATTACGTTGCCAGTTTAAGATTTAGTTTTGAATATCCTGTTCTAAGGATGTTGATATACCAATCAAGCATGAGGTACTAACTGTTTTCAAAGATTCTGATTTAAGGAAGTGTTACAGCAAAACTGGCAACGTGTTTATGTTTTCTGTCTTCCTATTTTATGTTGTTATTTACAATCATGTCATAGAAATTTGTCAAAGTAATATTGAGTTCATTGAGTAATTCTTTTTGTTCCGTGTTTGAAAGTTTTTTTTTTTTAGTGTTTGTAAATTTGTTTGAGATGGCCTCAAATCAGAATTCTAATGATGCTACTAAGTCGGTAAGAATTGTTCCAAGTTTGTGCATAAAGCAACACAGGAATATTCTATTTTTAATTATTTAAGGAATCAAAAGAAAATTGGTGTTTGTGTGTATTTACTTTCAATGCCTATCTTTTATAGTGGGCAGTGAAAAATAACTACTGGTTATTACAAGTGTTAAGTCAATTATATATTCAATGATGCACGTTGAACTGCGCTTTTTGCTAGCTGTAACACAATTTTTTTTAAATTTATCTTATGAGTTATTATTAGCATTTTTACCTCAGTTGTAAAAACGCTTAAGTAAATTATGCTCTTTTTGCTTAGTACGTGTATATTGAAGGGAGTTATAATACATGCTATGAACAAAATTAGCCTTAAATCAGTAAAGCAAAAATTGAGTATTTAATATAGTGCTATTTAAACTAATTTGATATCTTAATGCTGTATCATTTTTTGTACGTTTCAAAACTACAGCAAAAAAGCCTCTGATGGCAAGTAGTTTTCTCTCTATAACCTCTTATTACTGAAAAGGAAATATGAAGGAAAAAGTTAGTGACTCGATGACTATACTTATATGATCTGTGAAAAGTGTGCTAAAAATATGAGTTCCAGAAGGAAAAAATCCTTCTAAAATATCCAATGGGCCATGAACCAGCAGCCTGATTCATGCTCTACAGCAGTACTCCTCAACCTTTTTATCACTGTGGACAGGTCAACGTTTGATAATTTTATTGCGGCCCACTGAGTGTGGGACACATTGATTGGTTATATTTTAGATTTTTTTGATTTAATAATTTTAATTTTGTTACATTTAAATATACCTTCAGAATAAAATATAGTTACACCTAAAATGAATAAAAAGTGATTTAACATGGAATATAAAGTGATTTCCGTAGAAAGTTACGCAAATCCGAGAGAAATGCACCACTTTAAATAAAATGGCAATAGTTTAATGTTCTTTAGGCGGCCAGGCACCATTTGATCTATGAACCGGTACCAGTCCACAGACCAGGGGTTGTGGATCACTGCTCTACATTACCAAAAACTAATGGTCTTTCAACAAAGGACCTAGTTATATTTCCTATTTACAACTTTGCTCTTCACAATTTTGACTGCTTATTCCTTCCCTCTATCTTATCTGTGTGAACTATAATAAAATCAATTAATACATTGGACGCACAATTGTGCCTAATAGCAACAGCTTGTGAAAAAATTGCGAAGAAATTTCAAAGGTTTAAAATTTATAAAAGTTTGAATCCCATAGGAAGAGTCATTGATATAATACTAAAAAAAATTGTATTCCTTTTCTGAAATTATAGTACATCTTTCTAAAATAAAGGAGTGCAATTTCTTAATTTATATGTGTATATAAAGTATCATTAACTTATTGTTTCTTTCAGAGTACATCAACCACAAGCAGTCCTCAAGTTGTTCAAGAATATATTGTAAAAATGCCTAAGTAAGTAAAAATTTTGGTACAAAGCTTTTGTAAAATTTAGTTGGAAAAAATTGTTGCTTATTCTTAAAAAAAATGCTAACTGTATATTATTTTTAGAATAGTATTTAGTATTTTTCTACTAATGAGTCAACAATCATACTACATGCAAATGCAGTCTTAAACCTGATGTTTACCTAGTATTATAGTTTAACATCTTTTTATCCGAAAGTAATTTTTTTATCAAGAAATTGACATTGATTCTATAATTTGAAAAATGTTGAATAATGGACATTAATTTCCTTTTTATTATTGGCTGAAACTTGAGTTATCATCATATAATACCTCTTTTATAGAAAAAGAACTGTAGGAAATTTTAATTTATATTTATTTTAAATGCATCAAACAGTGCTCTTTAACCTTTTTATCGACATGAACCAGTCAACGTTTGATAATTTTACCATGGCCTGCCAAGGGTACGGCATTGATTGTTTATATTTTAGATTGTTTTGATTTATTAATTTTAATTTAATTGTATTTCTATATGCCTTCAGAATAAAATACAGTTTCACCAAAGAATGAATATAAAGTGATTTCTGTAGAAAGTCACATAAACACAAGAGAAATACACCACAGTACGTAAAATGGAAATAATTTAATGTTCCTTGGGCGGATTTGTTTGGGGACCTCTGCATTAAAGTACAAAATCATTTATTGTATCTTTCATAGTTTGTAATTATTTTTCTCCTAATCTTTGAAAGGAAAGGGTAATTTTTCCAATATTTTTTTTATTTGCTAAATACTGAATTCAATTCTGCTTCTGCATACCAGATATGATCTTTATTTCATATTGTTTGTAAAATTCAAAATATATTATAATAAACCCAGCTTGATTATTTCAAAATTATTAACATTCAGTGAATAAATTCATTCAAAACAAAGATATTGTCCTAGTTAAATAAAACTTGGAATTCGTGTCAAATTGATCTCAAGAGATGATGCAAATATTTTTAACAAAGCTCAACATTTTTTAATTTTTAGAAAAATCAGCAGATTTATGCTGTATGTTTAAAAGAATAATTAATGAAGTAAAACTTTTTTTTTATTTGTGAATTTTTTTAATACCATTTATTTGGAATTGAAAAAAAAAACCATCCTTCAGTATATGAAGCTATATTTATTTAATTTATTATATTAATTTTTAGTAAAAGTTTGCAGCTTCATTATGCTTTGTATCAAAATTAAATGATATAGTATTAAATAAAAGTAAAAGGTTAGTTTACATTATTGTTTTTAATAAAATTCAACTTTATGCCCTTTAACAAAGCAGAGAAACAGACATGCCGATAAAATCCTGAAAATCTTTGGACCAGTAAAGCATAATGACGTGGAGAATATTATACAGTTATGAAATTTATGAAAAATATGGCAAACCTAACATTGTAAAGCTAGCCAAAACATCTCACATTAGATGGTTGTGTCACATATTTAGATATAATGACTCACATTTCCAACTAAAAAGATAACTTTTTTAAGAATGGATGAAAAATGAAGGAAAGGAATTCCTCCTACTAGATCACTTAATAATGCTGAAAATGACAAGTATAATTGGAGTAAACTGATGCAGGGCTACTGCATCGGAGAGTACCCTTGATCTGCGGTGCTTGAGATGAAGAATAAAGTATCAATAAGAGTTAATTCATGTAAGACATAATTTTATATATATTTCATGCATATCAATATGATTTTATATAATTTATATCTTTTACATTTAGGAACAAATCAAAATGTTTCAATGTGATGCGATTTTCCCATTCTCTGAAAGTAGACGTTACTAAATGGACTCAGGTAGTGTCAGCTTTTGAAATTTCAATGACTCATATTATACTAAGAATAATTTTAATTATAATTTTTCAAAATAGGTTTGTAATAAACAATACAATGCATTATGTTAAAGGTAAAAATGGAAAGAGAGAATAATTTGAAAGAATTTAAAGCTGACGAAGACTTGCCAAAATTTGGTGCTGGGAGTGAATTTGGGCGGGAACAACGAGAAGAATCCAGACGTAAGAAATATGGAATAGTTTCAAAGAAATATAATTCTGAGGATCAACCATGGCTTTTAAAATTAAATGGAAAAGCTGGAAGAAAGTAAGTTGTTTGCTTTTTATGGCTAAGTTATGAATTCTTATTCCTGAATTTTATAGTATTTTGAATAAAACATTTTTATTTTTAACTGTTCCATAGCTTTTCAATTCTGTAAAATATTTGTTATTATAAAACAGAGCTAATTTTTTAAAAATTTATTTACATCAAATTTAAAAATCAAGAATCTACTAAAGGCTCGTAGAATATATTATTAAGGAGAAAAGATTTGAGCTGCAAAATTAATCTTTTCTGAAAGTAGTATACGTTTATTCAGTGTTGTTTAAGTATTGAGAAAATTTTCCACATACTTCTAAAATTACTGTTTCAAAGTTCCATTATGTTTTATTATATTTCATGTTATTACTACATATAATATGAATTTTCCTTTTAATATTTAAAAAATTAAGAGATAAATTCTATTTCAACTTAAATAGATGTTAACTGATTGCATATTTTAATTATCATTGTAAGTTAGAAGTAACTGGCACTTTTATTGGCAACCAAAGTGTTGAGGAAAAAATGACTAAATTTGGATATCATTCTCAAAAAATAATTTTTCCATTTATAATAATCAATAATAGAATATTGACAATTTTGAAAATGAAACTTATTTCTAAAAATAAAAATCTCTATTTACTTTTGTATATGTAAAAGTTCAAATGTTTTCTCCTTGTAAAAAAATCTAGTTTTGGAAGTTTTTATAGAAATTGATTCAAGAGTGAGTGTGTGTGTGATTTCATGTACAAAGCGTGGAACCCACTTTAATAAACATACATAAAATTAATATATATATATATAATGTACCCACAGTTTCAATAATTGAATTCACGTTAAAGAATTTGCTAGATATATATAAATTTTTTTAGCTAATTTATACTGACCAGCTAAAAATTTTTCTTATTTTCCTTCAGCCCACTAGTTAAATAGTCTGCCTCTGTCACTGATTTAGAACGTTTTTTGCAAAATAATTTTTTTTTAGGGTGAAGGGTTGTTAAAAGGTCCTTTTTTTTAGAAGAGTCCAATACTATATTTTTATTTACTTATACTAATTATAAGTTTTTTATCATTTTGAATTCTCCAAAACTATTTTGTATGAATGAAACAAAAAAATTAGTTGACAATTATTGCATGTTTTAGTTTTGCTCTGTTTTTAAGTCTTTAACTGTTTGTTGTCAGTAAAATGATCTTAGTACCAAAGAAAGCTCTTTTTAAGAATTATAGAAATACCTTTGAATTAGGCAGAATTGTATCGTTTTATTAAGTAAGCCTTTTTGATTGTGTAAAACATAGATATATATATAGCAAAGTAGAGGAAATCATTTGAATCAAATAGATTGTAAAAAAAAATGTAGAAGGAACCAGTTTTTGCTTTCAATATGAAACATTAAAAAAAAATTAAACCTAACCAAGCTTCTATATTTTTAAAATAATATTTTGTTTTCTGTTTGTTTAATCAATTTCAAGCTTGGTATATCATAGAAATGTTTGTAATTTTTTTTTTCAAAATGTTTTCTGAGGGGAAGGGCTTCTTATATTTTTTTGCGGGTCATTCATTGCTCAACATTAATGGGAAAAAAACTGATTTATATTATTAACAGTATATATCTCATCATTTTTCTTTTCTTAATTATATATTTCCATTATTTAATTAAGGATGCAGAAATTTTTTATTGATTAGGTTGAAAGATTTTATTTGTAGGCTTTCGATATTTCAGGTTTGTGATGTAAAGTTTTGTGTTGTATATCATTTTTAAAAAGTTTAAAATGAAAATTATTTATGATTATTGTTTCAAAGTTAGTGTTCTAAAATTTCTGTAACTGTAATTGTGAACAAAAACTAAAATAGATTTGTGCTATTTTATTATTCATCATATATACCTGAACTTTATATTTTATTTCCAATTTTGTTATATTCCTAACCTTTAAAGAATGTATTATTGATTAATTAATTTATTTAAAAATTTTCTACCTTTCCTTTCATAGATATAAAGGTATCCGTGAAGGTGGTGTTACCGAAAACGCCTCTTATTATGTTTTCACTCAAGCTTCTGATGGAACTTTTGAAGCATATCCAGTTGCTGAATGGTACAATTTCTCACCCATCCAACGATATAAAGCTTTAAGTGCAGAGGAAGCTGAAGAGGAGTTTGGAAGGTATTTTTATAGATATGTTTTATTTGTCAAAATTACTGTGAGTTACTGATGTTATATAAGTAATATTTGAACCCATAAATAATCACTATGCATGAATAACATATATATAGTGGTGCTACCTATGGGTTCGGGCAGGGGTCGGCAACCTTTTTGAGTCAGAAAAGCCAAAAATTACAAATTTTTAAAGAGCCACAAAATTGGTTCTTGTCAACAATAGATAGTATTTGCATTAATAAAATTTTTTGATAAAAAAAAAACTAATCTACTTATTCATAAGAAAAAATATTTGTTTATTCGTATATAAGTAGTGTTTTTCACAACAAATTAGATAATATGTATATGGCATTATTAGATAATTACTTATTATTTAAAAACTGACATAGCCAGCGCAGAGGGGGCCCTGTATCAAAATTCTTTCTGGGCCCTTTTATAAATATGAGAGCCCTGTTAGTAGTGCTGTAGTTACACATTTTGGAGCTCCTGAAGCTTGGAGGCCCAGTATCATTGATATGGCTGATATGGTGGTAACTACGCCACTGTATTTAAGTAAAAAATTAAAATGATTAAACATTTACTTGCAACACTAATTTGTACTTCTATAACAAACAATTGAGCAAACAAATTCAATGGGACGATGGCTTTGCATGGTTATTCAAGTAGAAAATATAAACTTTACTAAACAATGTAACTTAAGGTATGTGACTACCCCAAAATCCTCGGTTTGGAGAAAATTTTCGAAATTTTTTTATGTTTTTATATTATAGCCCATACTCTTAAGATTCCAAAAATACTTTATTTTAGTTCCTACGATATTTAGAAGCTAAGTTATAGCTTATTTAGTAAACCGGAAATGGAATTTTCAAAACCGGAAATGGGTGTTTAAAGAGACATAAAAATGTAAACAAAAAGTTTGAACGTCTTTTTCGTGACTTTTAAGCAATATAAATATCTAATATTTATGGTAAATATAGATCAACGTATCCTTTACTTATTTATTAAGTATCCGTTACTTATTTTTTAATCTGGCAACTTTTTTTTAATTCAAGCTTGTTTTACTGAATGGCAATAATAATATCGTTTATAGTTTGTTTACATTGTTCATTCTAAAGCGTTCTTCTTAATTATTACTTACTTTTGATAATTTTTCAGTTAATTCATTAATTTTCATTTAATTTTAACGTTTTATTTGATTGTGAGTAATTTCAAAATGCCGAAAGCTAGATCGAAAGTATCTAGAAAGAGAAAATTTTATGGTAATAGGTTTACCAAGTTAGCACTTAACAGTAATAATAGTACGTCTGCAAGTGAAGCAAAATTGAGCACTTTTGACAGTTTTCATGTGCCTGAACCTGAATTTCATGGTTCTACAGGAAATAGAATTATTAATTTCCAAGCTTTGATGGGAATTATTTCAATCTTGTGTTGTCCGGAATGTTATGCAACTGGATTGAAACTGGCAGAAGATTCTAAGGAAGGACTTTGCTCTAATTTGTGTGTGGCTTGCAGTTGTGGGTTCATGACTGGCTTTACTTCTACTCTAAAGAAAATAAGAAATTCTCTCTCAATACTTTATTAGTATTTGGATTGAGATTGATTGGCAGAGGATTCACAGCTGGTAAGAAGTTGTTATGCACTTTAAATTTGCCATGCATTTCTAAAAATACCTTCAGAGCTCATGAACTCAAACTGCTGGAAGCAGTACAGTTATGTTCTGAAGAAAATATGAAAGCTGCATCTAAAGAAGTGCAAAATTTAAAAAAAAGTACAACTTGTGGTGTTTCGGTAGATGGCTCATGGCAGCGGAGAGGCCATATGTCACTTAATGGCTGCGTTTCAGTTATTTCCATTGATACGGGAAAAATTTTAGATCTGGAAGTAATGACTCAGTATTGTAAAATGTGTGAATTGAATGTGAAACGTGAGCATGTATGTTCAAATTATAAAGGATCCTCTGGAAACATGGAAGCTGTTGGAGCTTTTAGAATTTTTGAAAGGTCACTAATCAAACGAGACCTGCAATACACCGAGTACTATGGTGATGGTGATTCCAAGGGATTTTTACAAGTGAAGGATATATATGGTGAAAACAGTGTCACAAAACTTGAATGTATAGGACATATACAAAAAGAGTAGGCTCACGTTTAAGGAAACTAAAAAGAACACCAAAGGACTTGGTGGGAAGGGGAAATTAACTGATAAATTTATCGATAAACTGCAGAACTATTATGGGATTGCCATCCGCAGCAATGTTGGATGCCTCGAAAAATGCAATCTGCTGTAATAGCTGCCTTCTTTCACTGCTGCTCTAGCAATCAAAATCCCATGCATGGGCAATGTCCAACAGGGAAAGACAGCTGGTGCAAATATAAACAAGCATTAAGTGATGGCAAAGTATATGTGGACAAAACAGCAGGCCTTTCAAATTACGTGATTAAAGTGATAAAGCCTACTTATTTAGCACTCTGTGATAAGGAGTTACTAAAAAAATGCATCCATGGCAAGACTCAAAATAATAATGAAAGCTTTAATAATGTATTGTGGTCTGTTTTGCCGAAAGAAATTTTTGTTCATAAAAAAACTTTGTTTTTGGGTTCATACATGGCTGTCCTCTTATATAATTCGGGTTATTTAGGGCTATTGCCTGTATTTAATTATTTAGGTATAGGAATTGATCCAACGACACTTAAAAACTATATGGGAATTGACAAGGAGAGAATTCAAAAATCGAAACGCCAGTCATTACCCTCAACAAAACTCTCCAGAAAAAAACAAAAATCCAAGAAAAGTCCAAATTAGCTAAAAATGAAGCTAAAGAGGGCTTAAGCTATAAATATGGGGAGTTTTGAAAATGTTTAGTGAGTAGAAAAGTAATTATTTTGAGTTAAAATTATTAAATGTGTTTTACGAGAAACTGTTATTAAATATTTTTATTCACGATAAAGCTCACTACACAAAATATTGTTAAGATACTAAATCTAAATTTTCAGAACATGTTTTATATAGTTATATCTGTGTTATGAATCAAAATCTAATCTCTGTGTATATATTTATGTACTTTATTGCTTTTTTATGAAAGAAAAAGCATTAACTTTTAAAATTTGAGTTTTTGCATAAAATTTGGCATATCTAAAAACTTTCAAAAACATTACAATTTTTTTTTATTCCTATCACACAGATAAAGATGTTGTTTATGTACTCTATAAATATTATTTAAATACTTTTATTAGAATTTTGTGTACAAGATTTGTTGTAACTGCAATTTTTCACCAAAATTTCGGTAAAAACAAAAAATTGTTGTAGTCTACAAAACTCTCCAGAAAACAACAAAAGGGTAAAATAAAGGTCAAATTAGCTTTACATGAAGCTAAAAAGAGCTTGAGCTATAAATATAGTGAGTTTAAAAAGTGTAAAATTAGTAGAAATTTTTTCATGTAGTATTAAAATCTTTAAATGCATTTCCTGAAAAACTATGTTTTTCAATTTTTATCTTCACGGTACAGTTCACTACAGAATTTCTTTTTAAGATATTGACTTGAAATTTTTAGAAAATGTTTTATTTAGTGTTATCTGTATTCTAGACTATAGTCTAATCTCTGTGTATATATTTATTTATTTTATTGCACTTTTTGTGAGAAAATAACATTAGTGTTTTGTAAAAAATTGAGTTTTTGCATAAAAATTGACATATCTCAAAAACTTTCAGAAGTATTTACAAATTTTATAGCTATCAACACAGATAATGATGTCATTTATGTACTGTATAAATATTATAAGAATATATTAATTAGAATTTTCAATACAATCCTTACCGCAACTGCAATTTTTCACTAAAATTTCACTCAAATTTCCCAATATTTCCAAAATTACTTTTAACTTTGTAAGAACTGTATTGGAATTCTTACTTTTATGTCCCATTTCAAATAAAAAAAGGTTTATTTAATTGAAATTTTATATATTTCAAAAAAAGTGCTCCGAAGGTAGTCACATACCTTAACTTAAATTTTTTTTTAAAAAAATATACATTTGAGCAAACAAATTCAATGGGAGTGTTTGCTTTGCATGGTTTTAGAAAGTTTGGACAAATTTGGCTCATAACTTTTTGTTTTAAGTTTCAAACACGAATCTATAAATTTTCATTTGTTAATTGTCTTCTTACTTTACTTTTAATTATATTCATGTAAGAGAATGCTTGCTCTTACGAATATGTCAATCCGAAGATAGTCAGCACTCCAAATGCCAACTTCTTCACCTCATTGTAGCAATCTGGAACACTATTCCATGCTTCGAATATAAGTGCCTCAACTTGCTGTATTTCTTTTAAAGCTGTCTAACTTTTGTTGTGTTACGTACATACATTTCTGGGCCTCCAACTCTTCCAACTTGCTTTTCAAATCTGTAAATTTTCCACTCCACAAAGCTTTACTTTTTAAATCGATTAATTGAATTTCTAGAGATCCACTATCAACTTCAAATGGCTCAATATGAATTTCGTTACTATTTGTGTTGAGAGAATTTACTATGAATGCTAGAGTGTTTTTGTTTGTTTTGAATTGCTGAAATATATATGTCAGCAAATTCATCTTTAACTTTTTATAACTGTGCTGAAGTAATTCGTGTCAACAGTCGTACTGGGTTTATCACGATATTGCTTTAGGAATTGAAAATGAAGTAATTTACAGCTCTGAGAGAGAGAGAGAGAATATCTTCTGCAAAAAGAATTTTTCTTCGAAACAAACCAATTCTACCAAAACTTAGGCTGGGTTTCCCTTTCCTTGCAGTTTTAGATTCAGCTCATTTAATCTCGCTGTGATACCCACCATAAAGTGAAATTTTTGCAACCATTAGTTGTTCTCTAATTCATTAATGATTAATGCTTTTTTCATTGAGGAATATATTTATTTCATTCAAGCATAAAGCAAAACGTTTCAACACCTTACCTTTGGAAAGCCATCATGCATTATTGTGAAGAAGAAGGTTGGAATACTGAGTGTCCATTTCGTTTAAGACTTCTTTGAACTGACGATGGTAGAATGCTTTTGACAAGATGCTGTTGACAATCTTGATTACCAAATTCATGACCTCAACTATTTCGGCCGGAAATGCTTGAACACAAAGCGCTTCTTGGTGTTGTATTGAAACATAAGAGTTTTGTAGTTTATTTTACTTTGAAGAATCGCTGTTGCCCCTTCATTTTTCCCTGTCATGCTTCTGACTCCGTCAGTTGCTATTAAAGCGATTTTATTCAAATCGATCTTATTGTCTTCCAAGACATATTTGCATGGCATTTGCTATATATTCCCCTCTTGTTGGTCCCGAGAGCGGTAGCAATCCTAGAAGCTCTTCTTTCAAACCTTGGGAAGACATATACCTGAAAAAAGAGAAACTTGTCTTGTGTCTTTTATGCCGCAAGACTCATCTATAGCAAGTGATAAGGCATAAGAAAGTGGTATATCTTTCACCTGAAAATATGTTAAATTTGAAAACATTTTAGTTATTCTATCTTGTACTGGTTTAGTGGAAAGTGGCAAATCTTTGATTTTTTTTCAAGATTTCTGGTTTGTTTTTGAAATCACGTAGCAGTTCTTCAGATGCACGTATGAAGCAATCTTTCACATACTGACCATCTGTGAATGGTTTGCCTTTTTTTGCAATTTCTAATGCCGCGAAACTTGCCAGATTAACATTACTTGTAAATTGCGTCCAGTTACTTAACATAGAACTTGATTGCTGTTTTTGTTTTTGGAGCTCGTTGACAGCTTTTATTTCGTTCTTCGCTGGTTGGATATTTGCTAGCAAACTGAGCATCTTTTGTAGTAAAGTGTCTCTCTAAATTTGAATTTTTATTGTGTGCGGGTTTTTCGTTGTAAATGAGGCAAGTCGGAAGGCCATTTGAGTTGCATACGAAAGCGAACGACTCCATCCAATCCCAATTGAATTTTCGATTCTCTTCTTCAGTTCTTTTTTTTTTTGTATATGCCATGCTTGTGGTTAAGCTGTAAGAAAGAATTTTTAAAATTATTATTTAGGTATCCAAAACAGCAGATGACAAGTTTTGCCATTATTTACAATGTCAATGTATACCTACATATGTACATACGAGAAGCAGGCATAATGAAATATAGTTTATCGAAAAACATTTTATAACGTTATTTCCCAATTAAAAATACTTTACATAAATAAAATAAATAATTCTCTAATAATTTAATTATTAAAATATATAATTTAGGCACGAAGCACTGTTTGCCTCACTCCCTCACGTTCTGATTGACTACATGTAAATAGTTTCATCGCATCTGTGGTCGCCTCCTGTGTGTGGTGATCGCCTCGCCAACTGGCACGAACGGACTTGTTAGAACGTGTTTATCACGGCGCAATCTGCACATTTTAGATTTTTTTAACTTTTGGCAAATATTTGATACTTAATTTATGAGTAAAGGTGTTATGCCCAGCAAAGCTGAATTCTATAAAAATTGCCAAACATATAAACAATCTAAATTGCAAATACCTACCTACTTTGACCTTTAGAGTTCAAAAATAGGTCTATTAAATAATAATTTATAGGTACTTGCACTTATATAATTATTATTTTAACACTAATTTTTAATTAGTAAAAGTTATAAAATAGATAAATAATATAAAATAGGTAATTTATAAAATATATATTTTAATATATAACACTTTCGTGGTAATATCCAACAGTATAGTACTTTGTTTCTTTTTTGACAATTCTTATTGACTTTTCAAAAAAGTAGTTAGGTATCTTATTTGGAAAAAAATATGCATAATATGGGTTCACACCTAGGAGAGCCCCCACCCTTGGCGCGAATTATTTTGGTTGGCGATAATTGCGCCGTCATGGTAACCTTGCTTTTAAATACAACATATGGCAACCCTAACTTTTTCTAGAATTTTCGTCATTTGTGGGCGCGCATTTCAAATTTCATTTTGTTGTTGGGCACCGGGTTGAAAGTATGGCTGCGCTTGTAAGTGAATACACGTTAGAATTTTTTACGTTATTGAATGCTAGAGGCAAGAAAGAATTGATTGAATGGTGTATGAAAGAAGGATTAATTGCTTCAAGTTATGAATGTCCTAAATGTAATGAGCAAATGGGATTAAATGAGCGAAAGAGTGTTGTTTTGGATGGATTTGAATGGAGATGTCGAAAAAAAGGTGTGAATACGCATTGTTTGCAGAAGTATAAGAAAGAATTCGTGGTTTTCCAATAGTAAGTTAATCGGCGATAAAACGTTTTCTCCGTAATCACACCAGCCACGTAGAAGGCATGTTCGACCATTACCTCGCTGAGTATTTATGGCGGCGCTCTCGCGATCACTCACTCAGCGACGAGATTTTCCAGAATTTTTTAAAAGCAGTTGTTACACTTTATCAACAATAAGAAAGTAAGTGCTGTTATGTTATATTTTTTATCTTAAATGTTAAATTTCTGTATTGTTTACATATATTTTCATTGCGCATCCATCTTATACTGCTATATTTACTTGTCACCGTTGTCGGGTTTGCTTGGCGCCATTTCGTTTTCGCTTGGCGCTTTTTCCGGTTTGGCGCCAAGGGTGGGGGCTCTCCTAGGAGTTTACCCATAATATGAATTTTAAAAATATAATAATTATTATGTAATTAATAATAATTATTACATACATACCTTTGAGAAGATAATTTGCTTCTAACTCTTTTATTTAAAACAACAAACTAAACATCACAGCCAAAGCACAAATTGTCTTGCTTCAAAAGCGAATTAAATCCTACATAGAAACATCTGATGACGTTGTCATTCGAGAGCTTACGAAGTACTGACAACAGTGACGACGGGTGTCACGAGGGAGGGGTGCGGTGAAAGCGAGTACAAGTGCCTGAGAGGTATAAATGGTGCTTAATCCTCGTTAATCGATTCAGAGCAATTTTTAAATTTTTTTTTTTGATAAAATAAATAATATCTGCGTATGGAACTAAAGAGCCGCAGATTGCCGATCCCTGGGCTAGGGGGTGCCATGCACCATGGCCCTGGGACTCTGACTACCGAGCAAGCTGAACTTGCGATGATTTCTCCTACATTTATGATATAAATATAAAAGGTTGCAACACAACGATTATCTTGGCTACTTAGTTGAAAGTAATGTTGAACATGTAGGAAATTTCACTAAATTATTTTTGTTGTTTGTGTAGTGTTGTAACTTTACTAATTGAAAAGTTTATATTATTTTAATTTTTCATTTTTGTATAAACTGTTACATGACAATAAACTTCAAGCTCCATGAAAAATCTTACATTATATCTTATTATGACATCTTAAAAAACTACACAGGAAGCAATTCCTTCCTGGTTAGATTCTATTTTTAATAAAATATGATTCATAATAAGCTAGTTTCCTGTTTTAATATTTCGTAATCTACTCATATCTGCAATGAACTGATGCAATTTTCTCCTCCTCTGCTCTTTTGCTAAGGTGTTTTTTAAAAGTAATTATAATGTTACCGAGCAGAAGTATTTTCAACGAACAGAAGTATTTTCCACAACGTTATTACTCTGTACAATTCCTGTTATTTCCGCAGCAGTAGAAAGATCAAATTACAATTTGACAGGGCTAGGTACTCTGTCATTCTCCAATGAAATTTAGCAAATTTAAAGTTATTTAACAAATGGTGTGGGCCAAGGTCGACTCCGACATTTCTTGCTAATAGCAATCGAAAACAAAGTCGCATCAAGCCTGGATTTAAATGAAGTTATTGAAAGTTTTGTAGCTTTGTATATTTAAAATATTCATACATTTTTATTTGATAAAACACAGCCAAGATAGAGCCTTTATTGTTATTTTGTTTTTTTTTTTGGGGGTGTTTTTTTTTTGTTTTTGCTTGTATTGGGGTCTTTGGATACCTAGCTATGCCACTGCATATATGTAAAGTTTTCTTACTTTTAAAATCTGTATATATACTTATTATTTGAAAAAGTTACTTTGTGTATGTTTTTTTATTTATTTACTTTGTTCATACAAACAAATGTGAAATCAATATTTTTAGTTTATAATGTTCTTAAAAACTGTCCATTACCTAAATAATTAAATGTAATTGTTGCATGTGTGTGTGTTTGCAAGCCAGCATGTGACTTTTTCAATTGAAGTATATAGTAGAAGAATTCCGTCCCCTCCATGGAGAATGATTGATTTTTATACATGATTAGTATCAATAAAATTAGTATCAAATATCAAATAATATCATGATTAGTATCAAATAATTTTTTATTATGTTATATATGGTATTTATTTGATTTTAACCCACCATTGATTCTAAGCTGTACCCCAAATTCTTAACACATTTTTCTGAAAAAAATAAATAATAGTGTAAAAGGGTTTATCCATATGTAATACAAGAATTTAAAAAAAAAATTAAAATAAGAAGTGAATAACTAAATTGTTTAATCAGTATACATACATGTACCTGTTATTGCTCTAACCATCAGTTTCATGCTCCCTCATCCAACAAGTTTTTCAGCATTCGATTCTAAGCCGAATTTTCAATAGCAATAACAATTAAAAAAAGGTGCAGCTTAGATTTGAATTAATTTAGTTATTGAGCATAAAGAATCTTTTGAAATTTTAAGGCATAGTCATTTATGATATTTGTTTTTCACTCTTTCTGTACACATTTCATTCAAAATAATTTAATTAAAAAAAAGCTTAGGTTGAATTTTATTTAGTTATTTTAAAAACATTATTTATTGGATGTCAAATAATTCTTTCATCTACTACATAGTATAAATAAAAGTAATTTTTAAAATAAAGATATAAATATGTGATTCAATCTGCAGAATGATATGTGTTTCGAATTTCATTATGCACCATTTTATTGGAGGCTAAACTGAAAAATCAGTGGTTAAATACTTAGTATTGTTGTAAATTGTTTGGATATGTAAATTAATTTTCCACTGCTTCTTCATTGCACTTTTTTTCTCTCTAGGAGAGATAAAGTAATGAATTACTTTTCAATTATGGTTAAGAAAAGGTTACAGAAAGAAACTGCTGAGGAAGAAGAAGTTGATGGTGAGAAACCTACCAATAAGAAAAATAAAAAATCAGCTAAAGATTTTGTAAGTTCCTTCTGCATCTTTAAAAGTTTTTTCTGCAAAATTTTTTAAAAAAACTTGTTTTGTTTATATTTTAAAAAGTTTAGTATGAAATTTTATTTGCCCTCATCTCTTAAAAATAAACTTAATTTTTTTCAGAAATAAATTACAATGCATAAAACAATAAAAAAAAGTTTAAAATGAATAATATATTAGTGGTTGCAAACCAGTGGTCCATGAAAAAATTTTGATGGTCCACTCAAAAATTGAGACATTTATATTTTTTACGAAGATTCAATTTTAGAAATGAAGAGTAACAAGACGTTTTGTGGAATATGGATAATACTTTTATTAAAAATCTTAGCAACTACTTTTAGGTAAATTCATTCTGAGTTTAGTAACTTTTTAACTATTTTTGTCTGTGTTTCTCATGATATTATAGTCATTTCAGTGCTACTGAAATGCAATCAGAAATGTAAATAAGTGACAGTATAACTGTTGGTCAATAATGTCAGTGTTCTGTGAAATATAAATTATACTTTTAGTGATCCATGATGTTCTAAAGGTTGGTGACCATTGCTGTAAAAATACAATCATCAGCATTATGCTTAATTCATAAAAATATTTATGCTCATCTTAAGAAAATTTCTTAGCCTTAAATATTTAACCCTCTCACTGCACATCCTGCAATTTCTACTGGTATGTATATTTTGCAACTTTTTAGCTGTGCAACCCATCCTGTTCCTGTTTACACTTATGTTTTTATGTTCATATTTTGATGATCTAAGTCTATATTTTAAAATAAAAACTCTTTTACAAATTTTTTTTGAATATTTAAAGTCTAAATTGTAGATTTAATATGTAGATTTGAAATACATAATGAAACAGTACGCAATTTTTGAACCTACTTTGATAAAATAGCTACACAGTGAGAGGGTTAATATTTACACATATATGCATAGGGAGATGCTCAAGTTGTGGAGCAATTCCAAGTCATTAAACTCTGAAGGGGAGTTGTCAAGTTCTTAAGCATATATTTTGCTTTTTTTATATATTTTTAGATAATTTGAAATTATACCTGATCAAAATAAAATAAAATTGCTTAAATTATATTAAGAATTAGTTTTGCTTGTTTCTTATTCTCATTACTGAAATAGTAAAATCCTTCTTAATTTAATTATAACCATATCTTGAAATTTCGTCATTGTGTATACATATCTGTAATCATGTTGTTATATCAAACCAATAATATGAGAGAGAATATTTCATATAAACTAAAACAATTTTTAATAATTAGGAGTTTAAAAATTAGTTCAATTTAAACATATTTTCTTGTTTTTGTATTAAGTTTGTATTGTGAAATCCAACTGATGCATTGTATTTATCACTGATCATGGTTCAGAGCTACATTATTCATAGCACATGATTACATTAAAACCAATGTGCATATCTACAGTGCATGCCTGCAGTTGGCATACTCCCCATTCTTTACCATCTTTCAAATATTTTTTCATTGTTACTTAAGTATACCGATGATTATTGTACTTACTCTAATTATTACTATTTTCAGAATTGTTTCTTTTCCTTCCTTGTGGTATAAATCTGATCATATATTTTTGTTTGAAATAAATGTATTAAACTTTTGAATATGTTTATTATTGATATATGTATTGTTGCTGTGTATGTTTTTGGTTGGATTATATTTTAAATTTTGTTCTCAATGGCTAATTAATTTTTAAAAATAACTATCACAAATTAGTCAAAAATTATTATTAAATGTATGTACCTAATTTTTTAATATAAATTTTTTTTACAGGTGCATATTTATATAACTGTTTAAAAGCAGGTAATTCCAGTTATTGTGGTCTTTGATTACAATAAATGATAGAAAAGCTACAATTAGAATAAAATTTTAAATAATTACATTTTTGTTTTTATATATACTCATAAATTAACACTTTTAATTAAAAAAATTTTAATTGTTACATAATCATTATATGTTTTAAATGTAATTGTTGTATAATTATAAAAATTAAACCAGTAATTTGAATCCTACACCCTAAAAATAAAACTTTACCTTTAATGTCTTAAACTTTTTTATCATGTCATAAAGATGTTAATCTTTGCTTTAATGCAGTGTTCATCAAAAATAAAACAAGCTGATCAAAATGCAGTTTTTTTTTTAACTATTGGGTTGACACGAAAGTAGTTTTTGAATTTTTAGTATGAAATTTTTCTTCACCAAAAAAGTAAGTCTAATCTGTCAAATATCTTCCATTCTGTTCAATTACCTGTTGCCATTTTTATGATAACTTAATGGATCCCCTCTCGTTGAATTTCTGGTCCTTATCAGCAAAAAACTCAACCAAGTGTGATTTGAGGTCATTGTTAATGTTAAATTTTTACCATTTATAAAAATTTGTAAAATTTAAAATAATAATCGCACAGGTGGTGCAAGGTTTGAGTTATTTGGAGAATGTGCCATCACTTCCCAACAAAGTTTGAATAATTTTATACATCTTGTTAGAGATGCATGAAGTTTAAGCCATGGTCTTTTTCAATCAATGATTTTGTAGACGATCTATTTTTCATCTCTGACCCTGCACCATCCAACTATCATTTTTATCAAAGTTTGCAAGACTTTTTAATTTCAATAATAATGATGATCTCAAATTTGCTCTTGGTTAAGTTTTTTGCTAATAAGGACCAGAAACTCTACGAGCTCAGAATTATGAAGTTGCCAGAAAAATGGCAACAGGTAATTAAACAAAATGGAAAATATTTAACTGATTAAAGCTAATTTTTAGTGTAAACTAATTTTACACTTAAAAATTACAATTACTTTCTTGCCAACTGAATACTTATTTACTTTTATGTATCACATTTAGTTTGCTTATATCTTATTTAATTTGTGTTATTTTTCCTTAGAAAATTTCCGATATGGATGATTGGGCAAGAGATTCTAGTGAATCAGGAGGTGAGGAGGAGGAGGAGGAAGAAGATACTTCATCCAAAAAACCTGCAAAGAAAGGTAAAGATAAGAAGAAGAAGAAGAAGAAAGAGGTCGAAGAGGAAGGCCGAGAAGAAAGTGATGAAGGAGACTTTGATGATCGAGAAGTTGATTACATTACTGGCTCTTCAAGGTGGTTGAGGATTTCTTTTAATGCTCTCTTTTCTTATCTTAAGTGTTATATAAAGCTCTTACATATCCAAATTTTATCTAAATTAATTTCAAATGACATATTTCTTATCAATATTGATAATATTTTCATTCAATATTGCAAGTTATGTATTAAATCAGCTTATCTTTCATTGGCTATTTCATTCAAGGTTTTAAATATCTCCTTGGAAACATTACATCTGTAATTGTTAAATTTTAAATGCATTACAAACCTTTTCTGCAAACTGTAGTTATATTAATAGAAACATTTTAATGTTGCAAAAGTTAACTTATAACTGAATCTCCAACTCTTTTTTTTACTTGATTGTTATTATCGATTTATGATAGCATAACGATAATCATAATGCACTTAAGCCCAACAATATACTTATGAATATTTTGATAGATATTCATGTAACATCCCCCCATATTCTCCTTTTCTACTTAACTGAATTAATTTGCCAAAGATTTTTTTTTAAAGAAAGGTATTTAAAAATTTGTATTATATTTAAATAAAAAGAGATAAGAACCTTTACCTTTGACTATTATAGCATTAAATTGAATATTTGCTCTTAAAGTAATGCTCAGTGTTAAAAGGTAGGTAGTGGTATTGGGAATTACTTAACAATCTGCAACTTAATCTTTTCATTATCTTTCAAACTAATCAAGAAATCTTTATTCTTAATCTTGCAGTTCTGAAGATGAATTGCCAGAAGAGAAAATCAATCGGGAATTGAAAGGCGTGGAAGACGAAGAAGCTTTACGTAAACTAGATGCTTCTGAAGATGAAGAGGAAGAAGAAGAAAATAAAGAAACTGAAGAAAATCCAGATCAGGAGAAACCAGCTGAAGCTCAAAAAACCAAAAAGAAGAAAGAAGGAAAGGGTGGTAAGTGAGCAATATATTTTGTTATTTTCGGAACAAATATTTGTTATTTCTGACATAAACTTGAGTGTAGAATAATTATATCTTTATAGCTATTATAATTATAGCATACATTTAATAAAGTATGATTGAAAGATGAATTTTTGTATTTTAATTAATGAATTACAGTGCTATTCTGAATTGGGGTAAAAGAGTTTAAATTAATACAAAGAATTAATCTTAACACCTTCCGAAGAGATGTTTCTCACGAGATATGTGAACAGTATTGCTAGATTTACAATTAGAAACTCTTCTATATCTTTTAAAAAATAGTTCTCGATTATTTTTGCACCTGGGATTCAATATATTCTCATTATAATTTTAGATTCTTCCAATACAATAGTTTACTTGGGTCTTTTTAAGTACTTTTCTTCCATCATTTGATGTTAGGGTGGAGTGGAAGTTTGGAGAGTTGGGTACCAGTTCAGGTGTCATCCTTGTCACTAGGCTGTGGTTCAAATTCATGAGTTTCATCACCCACAGCCCTTGTGTTGCTTTAGAGTATGTTGTGAATTAAAAATCAAATCATTCATTTAATGTTTCTAATGTTAAGCAAATCATAGATTCAAATAAAAAAATTCAAATCATTGTTGGTGAACCCTGATAGATACTTTGATTTATTTTATTGACTCTACATTTTAGGAAAGAAATCTTTTTAGTATTATTACCATCTATTTAATTTTAAGTCTCAATATTTTATCAAACAATTAAATAGTGGTTCACAATATAATTAAAGTATTTACAAATTTGGTAGGTCAATTTTGGCATTTCCAAAGCTTCTGATTTTGTCTTAATGCAATTAGAAAGCAAATTGTTGGCAATTAACACTTAAAGTTTTCCTGAATAAATTCTAAAAATGCATCTTTTTTTCTTTAAAATTACTTTAAAATTATTTGAATATTTACAAAATGTACTATAAAAATATGTTTATAAAAGCTTATAGAAATATATACCTCATTGTGTAACTTACATTATATATCCTTTATAATACATAAATTTTTCCATTTATACTTTAAATCAGTGAGCAATCACTATTTATGATGTGTAAGAAGGGGTTCAGTTGAGAAATCTGGAATCATATGTATTATCTAAATTTTATAAATAATAAAGCAAAAAATTTATTCCGAGAAACTTTTAAATTCCAAATGACAATTTTCATTTTTATATTGTACTTTATTCACTATATATATATACTAGCTGGTATACCCGTTCTTCGCACAGGTGAACTGAAAATTTAAACACAGATTGAAGGATAAAGAAGTTTTTAATGAGTTAATTTTAAGTGAATTGCAAATTAAACAAAAAAAGCTTTTCGCATTTCTCAGCTGAAGGAAAAAGAAATACCTTCATTAAATTTTAAGTCTGTAGATCTAATAGCTGATAAAAAGGATTTTTTTTATATTTATATATAACTCCCTGTAAACACTCTTGAGGGTCCATTTTTGAAAATACCTCCCTAAGCTGATCTCTGCTCAGCAAAAGTAACACATTGTTAAAAGTTTTGTGACGCTTAAAATATTGTAAATAATTTATATCTGAAAGTGTCATACATTAATATTACTTTCTGTTGAATTTATTTATGTTAAAATTGTAATATTTGCAAGCAACGCCATTTCTTAAATAACAATGGTGATTCAATGAAACACATAGCGAAATGTTGAAGATAGAGTCAAGTTGGCAAATGTCTAGCTACTTTCATAGCTCAAGCTTTATTAGAGCTTTGTAAGACCCGCCGTGTAGGAGAGCAATGCACGTTAATGCTTTATCTACCGCATTATGATTTACAGCAATTTTTTTTCATGCAATATTTTTTTAGGTCACTACATTGAAAATTAAGGGACATACATAAACAAAATACTCCACTTAGGGAAATTTAATCTGTTAGAGCTAATAAATTAATTAAAGAGATTCCACTGTAAAATTAATTATATACACCGTTCACTTAAAATAAGTAGTCAAATCGTTTTCTAAGGTCTCCATAAACATACAAAAACATAAGACACTTAAATTTTGACATTAACTATTTTTGGGGGACAAAAATGATAATCTTTGCAATTCGCTGAAAATGCCGCAGCTGAAAACGCAATATCTGCTAAAAACTATTCGCCTTCCCCTCTAAAATACTCATCATAGAACCCGTGCTGTCATATATCTTGGAAGAGTGGATTTCAAAGAATATTCTAGCTAAGTATTGGTAGAATATTCCTGCTAAATTGGTGTGGCATGGTAGTTAGGAGAAGGGAGTGCCAGCTCAGGTGTCGTCCACGTCACTTGACCATGGTTCAAGATTACATGGTCCGTCGCCAAAAGCCCTTGTGTAGCTGAACAGTGCGACATTAATATTCACTCACTCCAAAAAATACAGTACAGTAGTTATAATTATTTTTATACTTAAAAATGCAATATCTGCCTATTCAATTAAAATTATAGCATTATAATTAACTACTAATTACACAAACAAATTTTGAAAATTTGTCCAAATGATGTAGTGTGAAAGAGAAAGTTTATTCAGACATACAACAAATGTGTCTTATATGTATATAGATATAGATCATTCTCATAATAGTGTAAATAAATATTAGCTAGACTATTACTCTCTGGGCCAACTTGTGGCAGACCATTCATTTTTTGATAATAATAGTTATTAAAAAATATGTAATTTTCTTTCAAAACAAATTGTATAATAGTATTAAATTTATCATAATTTATCAATTTATTTAATGAATATTTAATATAAACATTTTTAAGTACTTTAATCATATCCTCTATATAAATAGAGTTGAATAAGTCTTCGAAGTCAAAGCTATGCAAAGATTTAATACTCTTACCTTGCATGTTCTCATAAAGACATCTCCCTCAAGAAAAGGCACAACAATACTGAAGCAACATTAATATTGTTTTAACCATTGTGTATTCTTTATAATTAACAAATGTGGATTCTCCTGTGATTGTTTTATTTATTTATTATTCAGCGTGTTCTTTATAGTCTTTAACTGTTGTATTTAATGACATTAAATAAACTGACTATAGTTATTATTTCTTGTTTGATTTCTAACTCAAATGAAATAAATCCACATTGAGTGGACAAAAAGCAAAAGAATATTTTATATTTCTTTAATAACAAATAATAATAATAATTCAGTTAGCCTATAAATGTATCCATTTATTGGTACCTTTACAAATTAGTGCTCTTGTAAAAGCTTTCTAGTAGTCTGGTCACCAATAAAAAACAAACTGAAAATAGAAAGGAAAAAAAAACTCAAGAAAATATTTGAAAACATCTCAATATTCAGGTATATTATTAAAAAAATCTAAAATTGAACTATTAAATCTAATTTTATGTTGTGTTCTGAGATTTTTGACTGTAGTAAAATTTTGAAAGTTTATTTAAAATTTTGTTCTGTTTTGTTCATATTTAACTGAATGAATTATATTGAAAAGTTGATCATATACTAGGAAGCATCAATGACTAAATATTAAAACTTATTATATAACAATTTTGATAAGCAGTATGTCTTAAAACTATTATGGAAGATGCATCAAAATTCTGTGTATTTATAATAATAATATTAATTCATTCTTTCAATTGATCTAAAACTTGTAAAACTTGATGCATTTTTAATTTTTTTTAAGAAAAATCCATCTTTAAAAGGATCTTCCAGCATAATAATTATCAAAATTAGCTCCACGATCATAATTTATAAATGGGTTCTGATGTGTGATTCTTCAGTATAATTTTAGATAAACACAATTAGTGAGTTTTCATTTCAGTGACCTTTCTAATTGTTAGAAGTATATTTTTCATGGCAGCATTGACACAAAACATAAGAACATGCAATTTTATTTAGAAAATGTAATGTTGTATATTTTCCTTATTATAGATTCATCAGGTGATTCCTCATCTGATACTTCAGACTCAGATTTCGATGATACTAAAGTCCATGCTGTCTTCATGCAGGTATGTATAATTTTTAAAGAAATAATTTAAATAATATTATAAACAATTGAGAGAATTAATAGTCTTAAAGAATCTCCATGAGTGTGCATGCATTTAAATGTGTATCACATAAAATTTATCAAAAGATTTAAAATTACCTTAATAGAAATATCTGATTTTCAACTCAGTAATTATTTTGAGTAAGGTCTACATTGTCACAGAGTTTATTATATCACACAACATTTCATTTTTAGTTAAATATTTCTTAAGTTGAATGTTGTGTATTTAGTGCTTGTTAATTATTTTAAAACTACATTTTTATTTGATACAATAATCTTACACAGAATTTTTGACAAAATATTTTAAATAAACATTATTAAATTCTGAAATATATTTATCTATTTTAGAAATGTTGACATATTTGTTTGGCATTAAATATAAGTGTTAACAATTCAATATTTATGTATGAATAGTAATTTAAAATAAAAATTTCTTATAATTTCTTTTCAATATCAAGTTATGTAAAGTAGAATTTTATATGCATATTAAAAACGTTTTGTCATTTATAAAAGTAAGAATTCCTACAAGGTAAAAACTTTAAATGCAGTATATACGCAATGGTTTAGTTTTGGATATCCATTACTTATTTTGTTAGTTTTGTTTAAATAATATTCAATATATGTTATCTTCTTTTTTAAAAATAGTAAAATATTGCAATTTATTACCATATTGATGGTCAGTATTGTCTTTGAATATTGAGTAAGATAGATTTTTAGGATTAATTTTTACCTTAAAATATGAACTTCTTACTAAAGCTTTACTTCCCAAGTACATTTTATTGGTATTCTTTTCTTAAATTAATTCACTATTTAAAAAAATCTCTGCACATTTAGAAAGTAAAACTTGGAAATTGTTTCTTTTTAATAAAACTCATTTATTTACTTCCCTATTTGTTACTTGAAAATGATGTAAAGCAACTCCAAAACAATTTTCTCTTTAGAAAAATAAACTGCCTACCCATTTATGTTCAATTAGGATTCTACGGTTTAAACAAATGAAATATTTGGTGCTTTTCTGTTAGCCGGGTGCAAATGTTGCCAATTGTGAACCAAATGCGAGCCAAGTTGCCAAGTAAAGTGATTGATGAAGCAGTCAATGGAATAAAAGTTGAAAAGGTTCAACTATAAACAAATATTAATTAATAGTATGTATTAAATATCAATATTAAATATTAATAGGATTGCACCGCCAACGTACTCTTGTCACAAAAAGACTTTCATTTCATGATTCTGATTGCATGTTGCATCCTTTGCCAATGTACCTTTCTCTTGAAAAAAAAAGACTGCAGTTCTGGCTAAATCCCAAATTTTTGTCGTTTTTTAAAACAAAAATTAAGATGGAAGAAGGGGGGGGAAATGTGCTTTTTGTTTTGAATGAATTCAGAGAATAGAGCCCATTGCCCCAAACAAACAATCCCCTTATGGTTGTAAGAAATTTGGCTGAATTCTACATTATTTGGTCATTTTTTGCTTGTGCCTGGCTAATGGAAAAGTACCAAATATTTTCTCCTTCATGTTCAAATTTCTTTTAAAAAATTATTTTTTAGTTATTTCTATTCTCAGTTACTAACACTTTATTATTTATGGGTATATAGAAACAAGCTAAGAAGAATGGATCTGATAACAGTGCAAGTAGCAGTAGAGCTAATACACCTACTCGTTTTATTGGTGAAGGAAAAGATGGTAAGTCTCTACAATAACTTTTCTAAACTAAAGAATTTTTCAGTGTCAAAAATCTTATTTTTTCTTCTTTTTAGAAATCAAAGTCTATGAAATTGAAATTTGAAAAAATAATGACTTAAATTCTTTTGATATGACTAGCATATAATTAGTATATGGAAAAAGAAACATTTCTCGTTCTATATTAATTTATTGCGGTACTCGTCGCACATCGGCTTAATGTGTTTATATTTTGTGATCGTCTGCCAGGTTAGATTCTCAAAACTATTCTTGGGGGTTACCATATTCTCTTCGGGATCCATGTTCAGGTTTACCACAAGTAATCCAATTATCTAAGCTTGTAATTTATAATCAAATTCACGTTTTTACATGTGTTTTTGTTTTTTTTTAAATTTAAGATATTTTAAAATAACTTAATGTTTCCCACCCTCATTTTTATTTGTATGCAATCAAATATTTGTGGAAGACACTCTCATTTCTTTTGTTTACTGATAATTAGAAAGGTTTATGCACTTTTAATTTTATACAGAAAGTTTTAAATTTCAATGCCATTAAATTTATAATTAAATATCTGTGATTTTCAGGTAAAGCATCAAAAAGGAAAATCGGTGACATGTCCACTTCACCAGCCAAAAAGGCTAAAACAGAAGTTCATACTGGGAATACTACTTTTGTTAGGTAAGTAAAATTGCATGTTAATTTTTTTTTTCGTGAAAGAATTCATATGTATTTTGACTAAGAAATAATACATTATGATTTAGTTTTATTATTTAGTGAGTTCGGAAAAAATAAATTTCTTTTAGAAAAAATTATATTTGATTTTAAAGTATCGTGATGTTGAAAAAATTAATTACTCTGAAGTGTTTGAATCATTTTGGAAATTTTGTTCCCCATATTGTCACCTAGATTGTAATTTTTTGTGAATTTAAATATAAATATACAGTTGTAAAAAATTTTAAAATTCAAAACTTTTTTCTTTTTGTTCCAACATTTTTCTTAAAGAAAAGTAACCTATATATGTGTGTGTTTTTAGCATATATACAGTCAAACTTTGCTATAATATACTTTGTCTTCTGTTGGTAATAATGAACGATAAATTAAAGTAAACATTTCCCATTGGTCTCTACTGAACTTCTGATAACCATCTACTTATAGTGAATTAGAGTTTCCCTTCCATGGATATTGTTTTCAAGATTTTTAAAAATAATTTTACACATTTATTAGGATCTTCAAAAATAGCATTCTAAAGCTTCTGTCTTAAATTCTACTCTTTAAACCCCCTAGCTATTTCTAGGAATCCATTCGTCCATTACATAGATTTCACTCTTTACACACACCCTTGCAAAAAAATTGGAATAATAATGAAACTGATCATTGAGACATATCTGATCTTCCTTCTTTATCCAACTGTTGTTTTCGTATCCATATGAATGCTTCGGACTGAACAAATAAATATTTTGCCATCTTTCCTGAAAAAAATCAGGGAAATGGCACAATCGATAAAGAGGAATGCATTTTTAGTTGAAGGTAAAGTAAAAATAATAAAATGCATTTAAGAAAGAGTTGTTGAAATGGAAGCATAAAACAAATTTTTCTTATCAAAATCTACAGTTTACAAATCAGAAAATAATTATCATTGTGCATGAAAAAACTGAATTGTGCAAAGAAGCTACATCTGACTGAAAAGAGGAACATAAAAGTGGCAGGAATCATGCTGCGAAACAAAAACAAATGAGTTGGCTGAACATTTTGAAGGAAAGCCATATGAAATAATGGCTGGCTAGAAAGATTTAAAAAGGAATGAAAGAATATTTCATGTGCTAAAGTTATAGGTAAAGCAGCATTTCTGCATCAAATCTAGAAAACTTAAAGGTTAAGTGTGACTCATTGTAATCCAGGGTTATGAAGAGAAAAATGTTTTTTAATCTAATGAAGGCAGATTATGTTACAAAATTATTTCTTCCTAGTTTTAAAATTTAAAAGAAAAAAATACATTAATGGTCGGGTTTCGAGTTTAAAGTAACTGTTCCTATATGTGCAAATATGCATGACGCAACGGGGGGAAATAAAACTGCAATAGCAATTCTCAAAGCTTAGATCAGGCCTCTGTAACCTATGACTCATGCATCAATAAGTGACTTATTTCATGATTTCAAGTTATTCATTTGAATTATAATTATAAATATGAAACAAATATGTAAAGAATGCATACAAAAATTATGTGAAAATAAAGTAGTAAAATTAAGTTGCAGTAAGGAACATGTATTTTTATTTTTAAGAAATAAAAATTATAACATTTTAAGGAGAAACCACTAAGTTTAGCAATGCTGATCCACATTTCTTTGATGGATATCTGGTAACGCTGGTGTCGTTCTCTCAACTGTAGCTCTTGTTTGGTAGCACAATTATACTTGCACATTAAGGTAATAATCATTATTTAAAACAAATCACCATGGACAAAAAAAAAAGTTTTGAAAATAAATTATTTTGAAATGTGATAAGAAAAGTTGGAATATGTCAAAATTTACAATTTTTAGTAGCACTTTTCTTCAAAATATAAAAAGTAAACCTGAATACATTGCTAAATGGATAGAAAATTTTTTTGAGTGGGGGGGAGGATTGATAAAGAGACGGGCGTAGCTACCACCTTATCAATTATACTGACCTTTGCTACAGAGGCTCCAACTTGACCCATTTTCAAATAAGTTTTATTAATCTGTCATTTTTATTTATTCAAGAAAAGGCTCCTAAGGAATTTCAAGATAGGGACCACTCACGATTAGTTTAGAGAGTGTAAAGATATATTTTGCCAGCCACAATAATACTACATCTGCAAACTTTATTGTAGCTCTCAGCATTGATACAAACAGAAAACTGTTTAACTGTGGTAAATTTTTGAAAAATGCACTCATAGATTTTTCTGAATTCTTTATTTATGGTTTCACAAATTAAAAAAAAAAAAATTGAAGAAATGCCATAGTTGTCTAGAACAGTTCAGTGCCACGTTGAAGATATAGCCAAGAGTATTGAAAAATAGATAAAAAATGATTTGTTGTCCAGTGATGTAATCAATAATGCACTTTATGGAAGTACTGATGTAAATAGTATGGGTACACTTGCAGTTTTATTATTTACTGATCAAAAAACAATGAGACAAAAATTATAACTTAGCAAATATACTACTAGTCATCCAGATTGGCATGTTGGTTTTCAGTGTAAGCACCATTGCTTGTCATGTACTTGTCCTATTTGCCACCCACATTTCGAAGACAACCTGTTGAAAATGACATCTACTGCTTTGAGGCAAGAAATGTTGTTCTGAAAATTTCATCCTCCCAATGGCTTTTTAAGTTCTGAAAACAGACAAAAATTCTAAGGAACAAGAACAGAGATGTAGGGTGAATGAGGAACAGTTTGGACTTTTTCTTTTAAGGAATTAGTATTTTGAAAGAAAATGTGGGGACAAGCCTTAGCATGGTGTAACTTGAATCCATTCTGTTTCAAAAAATTCATTTGTTCTGTACTTAGCTCCACAATTTCTGTAAGATTTTAGCTTATTAAAATCCATTTACAATTTTTGCTGCTTCAACTGCATGTGTATGTACTATTGCTTCATATACTATCACTTCATAATCAAAGAAAATGATTATCTGCTTGCCCATTGACCTCTACTTCAACTTTCTTTGGGAAGTGGAGGAAAAGAAACAGGGTGCTTCCAGTGTATTGCTTGGTTGTAGGATAGCCATGCTTTGTCAGCTGTTATTGTCTTGAAGAACTCATTATCTTTGGTCTCATAGTATTCTTTCAATTCCTTACTATCATTTGATGCAATTTTTTCTCTGTTGTTAAAAGTCTATGAATCCATTGGAGTAACATACATGATGCATTCCAAAGCACTGATGGTTTGCCTACTGTCATATAAATGTTATCAAAATGATTGCCTCTAACAAAACCATTATCAACAATTTAGAAACTTTTATTGGGTCTTTGATTGCTCATTATAATGGAATTATGAAGTTGACCTTAAATCTTTCAGAGTATTTTTTTTCAGGTATATATTTGTTGTTTTACTTATTGCTTTTTTCCCTTCTCTGTTTTTAATAGTTCTCTGGATGGCATTACCGAAGAAGCAATCCGAAGATACTTATCTCGAAAACCCATGACTGCATCAGAGCTTTTGCATAAGTTTAAGAGCAAGAAAACAAAACTGGGCTCTGACCAACTAGTCACAAGAATTGCAGATGTATTGAAGAAAATGGACTTGGTGAAACGAAACGTAAAGGGGAAAATGTACTTATCGTTAAAATCTTAATTATGCATGTGTAGCTGTGTAATTTTTATTTTATCCGAAATAAAATGTGTTGTACTATTTGTTTAGGAATATTTTTATCATTCATTTTCTTGATAGTTATTTATAACATATGTTTTTGTTAACTTCTTTGCTTCCATTAATTTTGACAGGAATTCTCTCTGAAATATCTTCACTATATGTATCAAATTTTTCAGAGGAAACAACAAATGCAAAAAAATGAACAAATTATTACTTTTTCTGTTAGTTTTTTCCCCTTGTGTTCCATGATTTCTCTCTCTCTCTTTGTACTGTTCATATGTTTTATTTTAGAAATATGTTTGAAAAAAATTAAGTGAAAAATATTTGTTTCAGCATAGTTTTGTTTTTAAAACAAACATTTCTTCTATTGATTTTTTAAACTTTGTTTATTAATTTTGATACTTAATTTTAGCATGCAGATATTTACCTCATTAAATAAAGTGTGTTCATGTTGTTTTAATAAGTACTGAATTATATCTGTTAAAATTTTCAGTTCTTCATGCAGTATGTATTTAAATTAGGTAATTTTGAATTCCTTATATAAATTAAATAAATTTCTTCAATTAAAAGTATTCTTTGAAATACTTGTAGAAAATCTTTTGAATTTGTCAATTTATCCTGTCTGCTGTTTAATCAGCCATTCGCCTAGAAAAGATTTTTCAGTGTGTTTGTTGATTTTCTACTCTTTTATTGAATACTGTACTTCTATGAGCTGTAAATGTGTTATTAACTAGTGTAAGTATTGTACAGTTTTACTTGAATTATATAATGTAAAGAAGAGGAGAAAAATTCTTATATAAACTAAAATGTTATAATGGTATTTAGTAATGTCTTAATTAGTTTTTAAAGAATATGATTTGGTAAATATTTGTTAGTTTTTTGAAATTTTTCCTACTTCTTATTTATGAAATGATATTTTTGGTGTTAATCCTTATTATTCAGTTATTTTTTAGCCCATAATTGATGCAAAGAATTAAGTAAACATGTAGTTTATTGTAAAATTCCCACATAAGCCTTTTCTCACTTTCTGACTATAAATTATAAAATAAAAAGTGACTGCATAATTTCTAAATTAAATATTTATAGTTGTTTAAATACAGTTGAGATATATAAAAAAATATCTAAATTGGGTATTTTTTTGGCTGAATATATAGTTTAAATTTTTCTCTGTGGAATTTTAAATTGAATATTGTATAAAGAATTTTTTTTTACTGGGCTTTACAGATTCATATATTTTTTAAAAAGGGCTTAGTATTAAATTTTGATGCTCAGTATTATTATATTAATTAATTCATAGTGTTTTAGACTATACACACACAAAGATTTGTTTTAAAGAAGAAAAATTATTCAAATTTATAACAAACTATATAATTCACAAATACATATTGTATTGATGTATTATGACATCTTAAGTGATTTTAGTAAAAAGATTGCTAAAATCTCTAACTATCTTTTTAGATTATTTGAACAATAGATTTGTGTTAAAGTGTATTGAAGTATTGATAAAATTCAATATATCTTGTCTGTGAAAAGTTTCTTTTCAAGACTTCCTTTTTTGTATGATTTTTTTTTCATTTTTATGGAATATTTTTTGATTTAAGTAAGAAGTGAGTGTATTAGTGTACTCTACGTTTGAACACAATTCATAGGAAGATTCACTTTTCTGCTTCCATTTGAAAATAAATCAACTAAAGGTTATCTATTGCTGTATGTTTTTAATGGGGATTGTGATCCATCAATTTCAGTTTAAGAGTACTAGTTTATGCAGTTAAAAAAGAGATGGTTTTTTTTTTACACGAAGAAACGTGACAGAAGGCCAGAAACGGGAAGAGATGCAGAATTGGAGGCATTATTGAACAAAGACGGCAAATGTTGCCTGACAAGCAATTTCATTGTGTCACAAAGTCAAAATGGTAGACAGATTCGCTAACAGTATGAGCAGACGCCATTATTTGAGAGATGTGTGCAATTAGACTAAAGGAAACAGAATGGTCAAATCGTAGGATAACTTGATATTTCGGTCAGAAGATGTCATCATTAGACAATGTTGACAGGAATTGGTAATTCATGGCAGTCTGAGCTTCAAGAAGGTAGCAGTTTAGGTAGGAAAAGCAGGTAGGACAGAGTGATCCGACGATCACGGCTCCAGATGCGTCAAATAAACTATTCAATGCATAACTAGGACACCAATGACTGCAACGACCATTGATAAGTAACTTAGTGAAAGGAGGCTGATGTGACTTCCCCTCACTGTTTCTTAATGTCAGGCGAATTTACATTTGTCCTGGGACCTGAAATCTCATGACTGGTGTAGAATTGTTTTCAACAATTAGCCTGCTTTGAATTAAATTCTGATGACTAGTGAAAACTTTCCAGAGATGTCCAGGGCATCAATAGGATTCTCATCTGACTGCTGTCTGGTTGTCCTTCATGACTTCCTTGCAGCGGAAATATCAACATCCCATGTTACCCTTTCCTTTATGGATCTCTGGCCTTGTTTTAGTGCTTTACTGTCCAGCACGATCGCCATTTCGGTGTTCGACAATTTAATTGGCATGGTGGAAAGTGGATGCATTTAATGCATTACAGTTAGGAGTGAATATATTTCTTATTAAAACACATTTGTTCAATATTTCTACTGCATTTTTCCAAAAAAAATGTGATGAACTGTTCTCTTAGGATGGACTTTTCTTACTAAGAATGCCCCATCCCCACTTTTTTTTTTGTAAATCATGTCTGCTAAGCTTATGTAAATTTCTGTGTAGGAATAAAAGAGCTTTTTAGGGCATACAAACTACAATTCTCTTGTTACTATGATCATTCATTTCAAATAAGACACACAAAACAACAGGTTTTACCTTACCATTTGGAGGGCTATGTACATTATGCATATCCTTTCTTCTCTCTTTCGTCAAAATCACAGGGTGAGGTTTCTCCATCTATTTCTTGTGCTTGTGGTATTTCATGTCTGGCTTGTTCAGATGTAACTCAACGAAAATCCATTTCTTATACCCGGGGAAAAAACTTTACTTCCTGTTTTGTTGTTGTTTCCAATCAATCCCCTTGGAGCAGGAAAGCCTGCACCAAGTCCATTTTACCTTTCTGCATAATAATCTCACACACCAGGTCGTGATCTTCAAACAACTGTCCCAGGGAAATGCCCCAGCAGTCCAGAAGATGAACAGGGACAGGTAAAGAAAGACTTTACCCCCTGCACAAAAGGTCATTCTACGCAGGTGACCGCTTCTAAGGCGCGCCAAGGCCGTCTCATGAGCCCTGGAACTCCTGCTCTGTAGAGATAGGCCAGGGCTCTTAGCTGCGTACCAGTGTTGAGCAGGAGGGTTTCGCCAAGTCAAATTCATTTTAGTTCAATGAATTTCCGAATGGCTTTAGACAGAGAAACTGGGGTTAGAGAGTTCACAACCCCTCCTTCCAGCCAGCTCATCAGCTGCTTTGTTCCCAGGCACACCCACATATTATGCTATCCACTGGAGACATACTTGTTTCCTCTGACCAAGCCTAGCTAATTTGGATAAAATATCTCGACCAGTACTGTTCATAATTTTTGGCCAATTCTTCAAATATACTTCCTGTTTTACATACACAATTGCAATGCCAGACTATTTTTAATGTACTTGGGAAATATTTGGTTTATTTTCAACTAGTTTGTTGTGAACTACAATTATTTTTTTACTTAATTTTCTTGAAAAAGGACATTTTTTTATTGCTTCCTGGAAAAATATGTGATCTTTAAAAGATTAATACATCTCTTAGAAAATTGGCTTCCTGAAGATAAAGAAGTTGGCCAAAGAATGAAGTGATCACTTTATGTAGACAATCTAGGATATGGAATTTTCAAATATCAACCCATTGACTGCCAGGCAAATGTCGAGCGTCTGGCCCTGGGTACCAAGGTTTTATTTTTAAGAAAAGATGAAATTTTACAAAATATAATATCAAGTTATTGATACAATCTTGTAATAGCATTTATAGTAATTTTTATTTAAAAAAAACACTACAAGATAACTCGTACCCTGGCTTCATTGAACAAAATTTCTGTGCTGAGACCACTTTCAAGTTATCTCGTAGTGGTTTTTTTCAATAACAGTCTTCATAAACAACGTTTTTCTTTTAGTTTTGCTTGATTTTACCTAATTTCATCTGGAGACAGTCAGATGGACAATGTTATGTCAGATTTTCATACAGACGTGTAATGATCTCCGTTGGGAAAAACCAATAAGGCAATGGTAGTTTTAAAGAGTTGCAAAATAATAAAAATGAACTGATAAGGAATAATTAGCAGACCGCAGAAAAACCATCTGTTAATACCAAAAAAAAATCGCTCTTCTCTACTTCAAAATCTTCCTTCAGAATGCATATCTGTTCTGTAACCAAAGAAATCGAGGTAATTAAAAAGAGAGGATGCGTCAATCTAGGGAATCGGTTATTATGCATTTATATGCTGGCGATGCACGAGAAAGCAGCAACTATAATACAAATGCAACTTTCATTACTTAGAACATCTTTCTCCCACAGAAGAAAAAAAAAGGATGCCAACAAAGCCATCACATCTGTTAATACCAAAAAAAAATCGCTCTTCTCTACTTCAAAATCTTCCTTCAGAATGCATATCTGTTCTGTAACCAAAGAAATCGAGGTAATTAAAAAGAGAGGATGCGTCAATCTAGGGAATCGGTTATTATGCATTTATATGCTGGCGATGCACGAGAAAGCAGCAACTATAATACAAATGCAACTTTCATTACTTAGAACATCTTTCTCCCACAGAAGAAAAAAAAAGGATGCCAACAAAGCCATGCTGAATCTTTGCAAAGCAAAAGAAAAATACGTAAGGAGACTGAGTATTTTTGTCCAGTGTGTCCAAACAGCCCGGCACTTTGTGCTGGTCCTTGCTTTTTTAATTTTTGGAATACATTCACACACACACATATAAATAATATTATAATCTAAAGTCTCAGTTATAATTTTAATAAAAATTGATAATTAATATTTTTTTTGCCCTTTATAAATTTTTCATTCATCCTTTCTAATAAATCCTAACTTAAATGGAGATATGTAATTAATCTAAAATTTCAACCCAAATTACGAGATATTTCGTAGCCGGCAGTTTCAGTACACACGCTTACTATGAGATATCTCGTAGTTGGCAGTGAATGGGTTTGTGGCGGTGGTATCTATATAAGCCAGTGTTTCTCAAAGTGTGGGGCGCGCCCCCCTGGGGGGGCGCGATGACCCTACAAGGGGGGCGCGAGCGTATTGAAAATTTAAAGATTTTTTTTTAAAAAAATAACCGGAAAGAGAAGTAAAACAAAATGCTTTCTTCCATAATAAAAAAAAATACACACAACAACACTAACATAATTTATGTTTATTATCTGGCTTTTTTCCGTCATCAAATAGCTATCTTTGATCCCAAAACCAAATTAAAGAAAAAAAACATTTTGTTTTATATGCTGTATTTCCTCAATGAGAGATTTTTTTATTACGTTTTAACATAAAATATTACTCGTTAAAAGAAAAAACGAAACCCAGACCCTGAGAAAAATTCTAAGAAGATAAACAATTAACCACTGTAATTATTATTGAAATACTGTACATTAGTTGTAGAAAAAGAAAAGGAAGTCATGATTCACTTTTCAGCCAGGCTGAAGAGTACGTTTCCTAATCATTTGATTGACCTTCAATCTTATGGTATGGTTATTATCAATATTAGTTCCCTCCCATCTTTTATGCGTTTGCTTTTCGCTTAGAGAAATTGTAAATAATAGAGTTTTGCGATATTTGGAAAAGAATTGATTGGTTTAACATTTCTGTAGGATAATTGAAAAGTGTCTGATTTGCGTCCTTTATTATGGTCTTGTACTTTTGAATCATTTTAGTTCAGTTTTTATTGGATTTTTTCTCAAATCATCAAAGAATTGAATAGTCCTTGAAAGAAGGTAAGTATACTTTCTATAAATTAAAATATTCACTAGAATTCCGATTTGTATCGTGTACAGTAAAAATAATTCTAAACAAATGATTGGGGTGACTGAGTCCCCCCACACTACCATTAATATTAGTATCGAGTACGCGCCTGCTCCCGGGTTAAAACATTTTGAAGTCTTCTCGCTTTAAATGTTAAAAAGTAACACAATTATTCTTCATCGGAATTTTATATTCTTTTTCATAATTTAACATTAATTCTAAATGCTAATTGTGTGAGGTTTAAAATTACAGTTCTTTTAAACAGTTATTTACAATTATAGCATTTATCTAAAAAAAATCATTTTACATTTTTGTATACATTATAGCATTTATCTAAAAAAAATCATTTTACATATTTGTATACAATGTCGTGCACACAGTTTTACTCTCCTTACAGTTCAGCTATTATATCAAGAATAATGTTTTATTTTTTTAAAAAATGAACTCGTGCGAAGAGTCGGTGTTTCAGCCAGTATACGTTTGATGTATCAGTACTGAAGAAAGTATTTTATAAATAATTTCTCTTATTACTGAATTTGGCCGTGGTATCCGAGTGGTATAGGTATCGGATCGTGGCTTGCCTTGTCACGAGTTCGAGCCCAGTACCACTAAAGACCCGCCGTGTAGGTCAGCGATGCACGTTAAATCTGTTGAGAGTTGAAACGTTTTCCCGTTGGTGTGGTGTGGTAGTTAGGAGAGAGGGGTGCCAGCTCAGGTGTCATCCACGTCACTTGACCATGGTTCAAAATTACGTGGTCCGTCGTCAAAAGCCCTTGTGCAGCTGAACAGTGCGACGTTAATATTCAATCAATCAATCTTATTACTAAATTAAGAACAAGTTTAATAATTATTAGGGACTTCCACGGGCTTGTCTTGTAGAGGAAAGTTTTTCAAAGGAAGGTTTAATATCAGAAATTGACACTTAGAGTTTTTTTTCTATATTTAGCTGAGATCTATATTTTGTCTTCAAGGCATCCACTGCAGAAAATCCGGTTTGACAAAGGTAGGATGTTGAAAATGGTAATAGTATACGAAGTGCTTTTGTTTTCAGTACAGATAATTCCTCATCCACCTCTACCCCAAATTCAAAGAGCGATTTATTACAAAATTGCCTTTTAATTTTTCACTGGATGTGAAATCTATGAAGATTTCCTCTTCGGAAGTTGAGAGCCCTTCTGGAGTATCTTGAAATAGATCCCTAATCCACTCGTAACTTGCTGCCAAGCTGTCCTCATCCAGAAAATACTTTTTAAAATTCTTTGCCAACATAGCTAAATGATTTTACATGTTTTAAAAACAACTTTCACTTGTTGTTCTACAGATTTGTAAGTTTTAACACATATCGAGCTGGGGCTTTTTTTCCATCATTTACTTCAGTAGTGGTAAATTCAAAATTTAAGTATTTTTGAGAAGATCGCCTTGATTTAATTTTCGGAACCATGCTCGTTCGTCTGTGTACTTGTTGATTCTTTATTACGGTCGAATGTTTGCTTACGACTTAAAAATGTATGTATGATATTGTTTTAATCTACTGCCGTAAATACTTAATTACCGTGAATTACAATTATCGTGGAAAATAAAAAAAAAGGAACATTCAAGCTAGATTCGGTAGCTATAGGAGTATCGAGTCGACCAAAACTGACTGGAATTGTACGAGGAAAAGCATTTTTACATGTTTTGCGCAGACGTCCGATAGCTTGCCTAGACTCACGCAAACGTACCCTATAATGCCAGATGTGATGAATATGATAGAGAGCGACATTGACTAGACTATTTTTCTAATGACATTTGTACTTTGAGAAATGAATGCTGAAGGAAATAAATCTTTAATTAAATACATCATTTTGCGATCTGTTCCAATTTAAAAATTAGAGAAAGAAAAATAACATAATTCTAAGTAATATATATTTTAAGTAATTTTCTTAAAATATATATTACTTAAAAGCTAAATATATACAAATTTTAATACACTTATCGTATTAATTTGTACGGTTTATAATTAAGATCGTATTGTAACTTTTGCGTCTCTCTCTCAAAGTGCATTTTTATTGCAGTAATTACATTATTGTTGTACAGGGGGGCGACAAAAATTATGTTTGAAAATTGGGTCGCCAGTATTGAAAGTTTGAGAAACACTGATTTAGTGCATTATTAATGTATAAGGGGGCGATAAAAATTGTGATTGAAAAGGGGGGCGCCAGTATTGAAAGTTTGAGAAACACTGATATAAGCCAGTAACAGCCTCCGTACTAATGTGATCATTTTAGTATAATGTTATGTGCTTACGGATCGGAAGGTACCGAGTTCTAATCTCCTTCAGGTTAATGAAGTAGGACACTACCAAGCAATCAAATGTGTTATGAATATTTGAGAGCAATGTTGATTATAAAAATGTCAATCAAGGGATACCTCGTGACGCGTCGTCCGCGACCATGAACACTAGGGTACCGGGCCACAACATGTCCCAAAGAATATGAACATATTAAATATATTGTCACAAGGATTTTTCCTCTAAGAAAAAGTACATTAATTCTACATGGTAAGAGAGTGACCTTCTTGGTTTAAAAAATTCCCTGGAACTGACTAATAAGTGAAACAGACGTATAGACAGGAAAAAGATTGATATATGAATACTGATTTAGCAGAATTACTGACGCACTTCCTTTGCCGTCTGATTAGTATATCAAATTATGGTAAAAGTTTTTGTTTTATTATGAGGTAGTAGAAAATATTTTAGTAAGAGAGAGTATTGAAGTTTCTTAATCTGAAATTGAAAATTGTGAAAAGCTTTTGACTCGTTTAAATCAAGGATGTTTTTTTCCTGACGCAAGGTCAATGGATGTCAGTACTCTGATAGATGATTGATTGATTGAATATTAACGTCGCACTGTTCAGCTACATGAGGGCTTTTGGCGACGGACCACGTAATTTTGAACCATGGTCAAGTGACGTGGACGACACCTGAGCTGGCACCCCCCTCTCCTATCTGATAGATGATAATCACATCTATCAGTGTAAATCTAAAAGTCTCAAGGTAAGTCTAAAATTACTCATCTAGGGTATGAAAAATCTTTTCCATTTAATACATCATTGCTTGGACAGTATCAATTTGTTGGTCGATTCTGCATTAATAAAAAATTTCATTTCCAGAATTCAAATGATGCAAAGATTTATAAAAGAAAAGCTTTGGGATATTTAGAAAACTGTAAGAAATTACTATAAATTATATTTACACTAATTGTTGCACTACACTTAATTGTTGTTCTCGTGTCCATGGATTTGGCAAAATCAAAACTAGATTTTACTGACGGTGGCAACAACTGCGGCTGCCAATTCCGAAACGTTCTGGCTATAGAGGATCTGCATTGGGTCCATAAGTGGAGTTACCCGAGTTTTAGTGCTCTTGGGGTAAAAGCGGGGTGGTCAAAGATATGTTTTGGTGTGAGAGGCTGTGTGTATTTCCGGTTAGTTTTTATACTATATGTAAGATCTTGTTTCATCAAGATGAATTTTCCTTGCCCTTGTAATGATGAGTTCTTAGTCTTACGATTGTGGCCCCCAATGTCTTTCACGGTTAGTGCAATAATTCGTGTAATTTTAAAACGTGAACGGTTAAGGTATCCGACTACGTTCGGAACCGTGAATTTGCAAAAGCGTATAAATGAATAATATTTATGACTTAGTGTCATTTAGATTAGAAAATGTATATAAAACTGTTTCAAGAATATTATTAAATAAAAAATTATTTAAGTACACTATTTTGACAAAAAAAATGGACATAGAATAACCAATTTTCAAAATATTCTCCTTTCGTGGAAAAATGCTTCTATTATAATAATACTTTACCTGTATATAGACCAGACCTCTGTACAGAGGTTCAACTAGAATTTTTGAAATATATGACTCAGAAGTGGGTTTATCCATGTTTTACGACAACAGAGGGGAGAAATTTTAAGGAAAAAAAAACGCCGATAATTACTTCAATTGATTGAAACTCTGAAAATAAAGTGAATTTTTTTTAAAAAAAAATAGTTCAGACTCTCTGAAGAAGTCTTTACTTTATATAAGCAAAATATTATTATTTTAGAAGCATTTTTTATAAAAGGAGAACATTTTGAAAAAGGTTATTCTAAGTTCATTTTTTGCCAAAATATTGTATTTAAATAATTTTTTTTTTGTCAAAATGTCCTTAAAACAATTTTATACATGTATTCTAATCTAACTGACACTAAATATCATGAAATTATCCATTTATGTGCTTTTTAAAATCACGGTTCCGAACGTAGTCGTATACCTTAATATGCCAAGTCTATGTCAAACGTACCAACCCATTTATCTCCTGACCAATGGTAAAGTGCATAAATTTTATTTGGCAGTATCCTATTTCTAAAGCAAGGAAAAGTATAGTTGGTGTTATTTATTCACTTGAGAAGGTTTTCACTCTGCCAACCTCAAATTGATACGTTTTTTTTTGTTTTTTTTGGTATTATTATTAGTCCTTTTGGCGTAGTTGGTTTGGCACTGACCAACTGCGCTCAAAGTTTGCAGGTTCAACCCTAGCCTAAGTCGGTGGATTTTAATGTAAAAAATCGACAGCGTCAATGTCGTATGATTATGCGGCCTGTTAAAGATTCCTAGAATGCCTGTTTGGCTTGTGTGGTTTCGGTGAAGTTTAATTCCTAGGGCAATTTCGCATCGTCAGATCTCTTTTTAAGATATGAGAACCGGTATCCTAAAAAGTGATATCAGTTCTCGGGGAATGTGTATTAGGTCTGCAATTGAAAAACCAATCCGTTCCCCCATCTGAAAGAAGAAAAAAAATTTATAAATTTTTATAACTGTGCGGAACAAACCTTCTATTATAGTACTCGAAGAATTTTTTATTCGTCCATGCTTAGTTTTCTCTCCTGGAAAATATTATCTTATATTTTTAATTGAAAAAATGTGATTCATTATATACGTTTGAACTCTGTTCTTTAGAATCAATTCGTTTTTATTTAAATTCATTCATTAGAAAATTATTAGCTTTTCAAAACATTGTCCATCACCATGCTTGAGATATAAATAGCTATTAATTCTTAAAACCAATGCATTCATTTTTTTCGCTGTTATATATATAATTTTTTATAATACACTCATTCAATATATTTATTTCATTTAGAACAATAATCATGTTTGCTAAATAAGATAAACTTAACAACCATACAGTGCCGGTTTATCCAATGGATGCTTGGGACCCATGGGCCCGGATAACCTGGACTTAACCAGATTTTCTGGTTATAAATTTTGATCCTCCAGTGCCAAGGGGGCTGTAGATTTTCTGCACCCAGGGCCCGAAATGAACTTAAACTGGCACTGCAACCATATTTCATCCCATAATTATAGAGTACTCTGTTATGACTTGATTCATTTAAAATTAATCTAAATTCCAAATGCAAAAGCAGGGTTCTATATTTTCTGGATAACTCTGCTCATAATCAGGGCCGGCGCTAGGGGTGGGCAAGCCGGGCCCCTGCCCGGGGCGGCAAGCTTAGGAGGCGACAAATCGGCTGTAAAATTTACTAGTTTATGAAGAAAATAAACCAAGATTATCCAGGAGTTCCACGAGTCAAAATAAAAATTCGAAGGAAAAAATTAAAAATGTTTTTTCAAAATATTCACTTTTTCTATGTAGTCCTAGAGTTTTTTTTTTTTTTAACGAGTATGCATTGGTATTTAAAGCCGTGTTTCCCGGCACTGGTCCCATGGGGGAGGGGGCGATAAAGAAGAATTTCGGCATCCGGTTCCTTCTCTTTCAACTAATTTCCTACAACTGTTACTGCTTTGTATTCGGGTACTATTGAAAGGGAGAGATTTTTTGGCAGAGATTAGTCTCAACAAAAGTGATGAAAAGCACAGTCAAGTTTTATGAATGAAAAGATAGGGGCAGAATGATCCTGAGAAAAAGACCCTTTTTCGAAGAAAACTAAGGGAATCTTGTGTCGATTTGATTTCCGAACTAATTTTTTTAGCTTCCTGTGCTTATGCAGACAAGGCAAAGTCGGACAACAAAAAAAGTAACAATATTTTCATTTTCAAATTCTTTATTAGATTTTTAATGGCCAGGAATTTTAATCATTGAAAGTGATCATGAAATGAAAAGAAAAATTTATTTTGCTGCATTTGTACTTTTTTGATTTTATTTATTTATTTATTTCGTTTTACATACATAAATATAAATGTCATCAGTTTCGTAGAATATTTTCCTGTTGATTAACATTTTTAAGGATGTGTGCTTTCGTAGCTTTAAGATACCGTAATCGTCTTAAAACATTTTCGATTGACATTGTTATTCAAATGAAAAAATATTATTTGCCTCTCGAATAAAAATAACTTCTTTAGTCGCTTATAAAGGACGATAGTAGGTCATTTAAAATGCAAAACATTAATGAGCTTTTGAGTACGTTCATTAATTATTTGCCACACATAAAGGACCCTAACAGCAATAGCTCGAAATTGAAATATAACGTGCCGCGTTGCGTGGTTAGACATTCTTCACTACAACACGGTTGAATGAAATAACAATAAACATTTATTAACTTTAAAGATAAAAGATTAAATGAGCAATTAAGAGGTAAACTTCTAAAAACTACAACACATGGTGAATCAGGCACGCTACAAGAATAACAGATCAATTCAGTTCAATTTTGGAGTCGTTATGTTGAGCTGTAAAGTCGCTGCATACTCCCCTTCCAGTGTCAACGATACCTAGTTGGAAGATGAACTTTGCGACCAGAACGTGTAGATGGCTGGGTAGGCGTTGAAGCTATTGGATCAGATTCCACAGTAGCAGGTGTTGAAGCTGTTGCATTAGGTTCCACAGTAGCAGGTGTTTCATTCTTGGTTTGAGGTAGTTGCAAGTCCTCAGTGTTAAGAAAGAAGGCAGGTTTGCATCTATCAATAGATACAGATACCCGTTTACCATTGATGTCAAGGAAAAACACTTTATCCTTCCTTTGTAAGACTTTGAAAGGGCCATCATAGGGTTGTTGAAGAGGACGGCGTAACATGTCTCGGCGAAGAAAAACATGTGTTGCTTCCAACAGTCCTGGATGGATAAAAACTGGACGTTTGCTATGGTGTTTTGGTGGTTTAGGGTGAAGTGATTGTATGTGAGACTTAAGTTTCGAAACAAAATTCACAACATCATCGTCTGGCTTGGAAGAGTCAAACATATCCCCTGGCAGTCGAATAGTGGTCCCTAATTCAGCTGGGGTACACAGAATATCTTCTTTAAGAGAAGCTCGTAGACCTAGTAAGATGATAGGGAGTACTTCTGTCCAACGCTCAGTAGCATGGCATTTGATTGCACTTTTCAATGGGCGGTGCAATTCTTCGATCATCCCATTAGCTTGAGGGTGGTATCCAGTTGTACGACACTTCTGAACACCAAGTAGTTTGCTAAGAGCTTTGAAGAGCGAGGACTCAAACTGCCTGCCCCTGTCGGTTGTGAGAATTGCAGGAGTTCCAAAGCGAGACACCCAAGAGGAAAAGAAGGCCACAGCCTCAGCAGTTATGTCTTTGAGAGGTTGGACCTCTGGCCATTTCGAAAAACGGTCAATCATTGTCAGGCAATAGGTGTAGCCATTTGATGGAGGTAGAGGTCCAATGAGATCCAGATGAACATGATCAAAACGTTGGGAAGGTTCTTGAAATGATGAAAGAGGTGATCTAGTATGACGATGAATTTTGGATTTTTGGCAAGCTAGGAAGTGTCTTGCCCACTTAGCTACATCTGATGAGATTGATGGCCAAACAAAACGCTGCTTCATCAAATGCACTGATCGACGTATGCCAGGATGGGATAAATTATGCATAGCAGAGAAAACATCTTGGCGATGCTGTTTTGGGATGTAGGGTCTGGCTGTGCCCGTTGATAGATCACACATAATTTCAGTAGACGAATTGGGAAAAGTTACCTTTTTGAGTTCCAAGGAAGTTCCAGATGCTAATAGGGTGTGAAGCTCCTGATCAGTCTGTTGTGTCTCAGCAATACAGTCATAGTCAATTTGACTTGGGAAGGTGATTGCAGAAACACGAGAGAGAACATCAGCAGCAATATTGTCAGATCCTGGAATGTGTACAATATTTGTGGTGAACTGAGAGATGAAATGCAGCTGAGACGGATCTGCCGTGGAGAACACTTGTCACTTTTTTGCCTAAAAGCATAAGTGAGGGGCTTGTGGTCAGTAAACACTGTGAAATCTCTAGCTTCCAGCATATACCGAAAGTGTCGGATAGCCGAGTAGATAGCAAGGAGTTCACGGTCGTAGGCACTGTAAGACTTTTCAGATGAAGTAAGTTTTCTGGAAAAGAAAGCCAATGGCTGTAGCTCAGAGTCCACAACTTGGTGAAGTGCACCTCCTATGGCATAATCAGAGGCGTCCACATGAAGAGCAAGCGGGGCAGAAGGTGAAGGATGAGCAAGAAGTGCAGCATCAGCAATAGCTTGTTTACACCTCTGAAATGCTCTAATTGCCTCAGAAGACCAGTTTAAAGGCTTTGAGTCCTTCTTACCTTTAGAACCTTTTAAAAATTCATTTAAAAGATACTGTTGTTCCGCTGCTTTGGGCAAGAACGTCTATAAAAATTTAACAGTCCTAAAAATTTTCTCAGGGAGCCAACAGTCTCTGGTTGTTTGTAATCAAGAACTGCTTGAACTTTGTCAGGCAATGGCTTAATGCCATCAGGAGTGATAAGGTGGCCAAGGAAAATGAGTTCAGTCACACCAAATACACATTTAGAGATATTTAGTTTTAAACCATATGAGCTCAGTCTTTGGAATATAGTTCTTAAGTGAGAACGATGCTCCTCAGCATTTTCTGAGTAACACAAAATATCATCCAAGTAGACAAAACAAAAAGGAAGTCCTCTTAGTACTTCATGCATGAATCGCATAAAGGTTTGTGGTGCATTCACAAGGCCAAAACACAAATGGGTATATTCGTAAAGACCCCATGGAGTTGTTACAGCTGTCTTAGGAATATCACACTCAGCTATAGGGATTTGGTGGAATGCCTTAAAAATGTCTATTTTGGAAAATATCCTCTTGCCATGTAGTGCATGAGCAAAGTCATTCAAATAAGGCATGGGGTAGCTGTCGAACTCAGTAACAGAATTCAGCTGCCTGTAATCCCCAACAGGTCTAACTGTAGAATCAGATTTGGGCACAACATGAAGAGGAGAACTCCAGGGACTTTTGGAAGGTCTAATAATGCCTTGAGCAAGAAGAAATTCAAATTCTACCTTCACTGCATCATACAGTTTAGGGTGTAGCCTTCTAGGCCTGGCAGTGACTGGTGGGCCAGTAGTAATAATATGGTGGACTGTGTCATGTGATGCTGATTTGGAAATTAAAGAAGGGTTGCTGAGGTCTGGATATTCCGATAAGATGTTTTTAAAATTAATGTTTGCATCTACAGTGAGGATTGAGGGCTGTACAATATTTGAAAAACACACGGAGTGAAAAAGAGAAGTTTCCACATCCACCAACCTTTTTTCTTAAGGTCGATTAAAAGGTTGAAGTGCTTTAGAAAATCAGCATCAATTATAGGAGATGAGACATCAGCAATTATGAAAGTCCAGATAAAAGGTCGCCTCAGACCCAGGTTCAGTTCTTTACGGACCATACCATAGGCTGGAATTTTGGTATTATTAGCAGCAAATAAGGAGAAGTTAGACTGAGGTGATTTATTCATAGTTGGAGAAGGTGGGATGACACAGATTTCACTTCCAGAGTCTATGAGGAATTTCTGGCCAGACTTGCGGTCTAATAAAAATAACCGGCTGGTATGTTGCGAGCGCTCTGCCATTCCAGCTATGACAGAGCTTACTCGTTTTTTGCACAAATGCACAAGGTGAAACACACTTGCGGGCCTGCTCTTTATAACGGCGATGATAGTAGCAGATGCCACTTCCTCTATTGACACTCCTAGAGCGTGAATGTGATCTCCGGCGGTCAGAACTATATCGTTGGTGGCGAGAAGAATTGCGCTCTCTTGTCAGTTCAGCAACTTGTAGAGACAGCTCTTGGATCTGCCTGACGAGAGAGTCCATGGTTGGCTGAGCACTGCATGAAGATGACTGGGATGGTGGAGGAACAGTTGTGGCAGCACAGATAGTCGAGGACGCACCAACAACCTCAGAAACTTTATCAGCGATGATAGCCAGTTTATCCAAAGACTCTGAGGATGCAGACAAAACAGTCTGGATATGTGGTGGCATTCTTTGAAGCCACAAACTTTGCAGAAAGTCATCCTGGAGTTGGCCATTAGACAGCTCTTTCATTTTTCGCAACAGGTGGCTGGGCTTCTCATCTCCTAGCTGAAGGTCAGTAAGCAGTTTCTTAATTTTTTGAGTCTCCGAGTCGCTAAATTGGGTGATGAGCTGCTGCGAGAGAGTGTGATATTTGTCACTGTTCGGAGGTCTTAACACAATGTCCGACACGTAGGAGAGAGTTTCAGCATCCAGGTTCGCAACCAAAGCAGAATACTTAGTATCATCACTGGAGATACCACTGAATGTGAATGCATGGTTGCATTGCGCAATCCATAGACGAACGTTGGATTTCCAAAACGGCGGCAGCCGCAACGCAATACGAGCGACTTCAACGGTTTCACTAGTCATATTGTTGAATAAGCAGGAAGCGAAACGAATCTCCGAGCAGATGCTTCAAGTGGCCTTGAGGAGAAGGAGAAAAAAAAATCTTTCGCTACGTACTGATCATCCGTAGTAGAAGAATTTGTATTGCATTCGCCAGTAGAACAGAATAGCTTACGTGTTTTTAAGTCCAAAAGGGGTCACCACTGCCGCGTTGCGTTGTTAGACATTCTTCACTACAACACGGTTGAATGAAATAACAATAAACACTTATTAACTTTAAAGATAAACGATTAAATAAGCAATTAAGAGGTAAACTTCTAAAAACTACAACACATGGTGAATCAGGCACGCTACAAGAATAACAGATCAATTCAGTTCAATTTTGGAGTCGTTATGTTGAGCTGTAAGGTCGCTGCAAACGTAGTTATTTATTATGATGATTTTGTTTTCGTAATCGTAATATGTTGTGATAATTTTGTTTTGTAATAAATGTACTAGTCTATAATTGCTAAATATTTAATTTATATTGCTTCAAACTGTTAAAAGAATTTTCAAAGAAAAAAATAAGTTAATTTTACTTATATATAAACACTCTTTTTCTTTTTTATTGAATGTAACATGTGAAATAAACAAATAATTTTTCTAATCTATTCTAAGACTGTTAAGATAGCCATTATTTTGTAAGATTAAATTTTAAAAACTTGAACAATATGTATCTTTATATATAAAAATCTTCTGTGCGTGTGTTTGTCACTAAACTCCTCCTAAACGGCTGGATCGATTTCGATGAAATTTTTTGTGTGGGTTCAAGTAAATTCGAGAATGGTTTAGATTCACAATTCGGTCCGATATCGCAATTAGTTAAAAAGATATTAATTAAAAACATTCAAAAAATACAACTCAACATTCCCCTGCATTGTTGTAACAACGCTATTGTTATAAACAAGTAATATAAAAAAAAATTTTAATCAATTCCTACTTAGATCAACCAAGAAAAAATTTATTTTAGCTACTTTTTATTAAATAGTTGCAATTAATGTAAATATGTATATACATATGACAGAATCACAACATTAAGTGGTAATTAATTTTTATCAAATATCATTAAAATATCGTATTGTCATCCAAAACAATCGTGTAAGAAAAATTTCCTTTCAACTGAATGCTTTAACACGTGAGAAAAAAAACCGTTTCAAATTTTGACATCAGTCGCCAAAAGGGACTGGCTGTATTTGTAATTTTTTAAATAATTAGTTTTAATCAATTAATTTTTATTAATTATAATTAAATTATTGTATTGTCATCCAAAATAATCATGTACATTACATTTCAGCTCAATTGAGTGCTTTAAAATGTATTTTATTAACGATTGAAAATTCCACCAAGATAAATAAATAAATAAACAAACAAACAACTAAAATATGTATAGAGATCGTGAGCTAATAGTAGGAATTGAAAAAGACGCAAGTTGGCGTCGAAAATTGATTTTCAGCCAAACCCGGTCTTTATTGTTACGAAAATGCAGACGCGCGATTCACGCTTTTTAGCGTTTTTACTTAACATCTTTTCAAATAATCTTTATATATGTAATTCTTCTGTGCGTGTGTATGTTACTGAACTCCTCCTAAACGGCTGGACCGATTTTGATGAAAGTTTTCGTCTGTTCCAGTGGACTCGAGAATGGTTTAGATTTATAATTCGGTTTAGAAATGTTTATTTAATTAATTTTTTATTTATAAATTGTTGATCTTGGAATGTTTTACATTGGATCCGGCAGACTGCGCTACGATCGCAGTATCGAATATTCGAAATTTTTTATAATAATTCAAGTTGGTCCCGACAGTTGGTGTTGTGATCATTTCAGGAAAATATTTTGTCACTTCGTGTTATTACTTTGTTGAAATAAATCGTGTGTTGATTAAATTATTACATTCAGATGTAATTAGTGTTTGAAATTTTACTCAATTTTACTCAAAACGGTCCAGATTGTTAAAGCTTAATCATAAAAATTTTGAATTTTTGAATTTAAGATGTGTGTACAGGACAACGTCAGACGGATCCTCTAGTATATATATATATATATACATATACACAAATATATAAACGAAAATATAAAAATAAACAGATAGTTATAAACCTAAGATAACTATAATTAGTAAGAAGGCACAGTAGTATAATGACAAACTCCTGGCCTTAGGAACCAGGATTGCAGGTTTAAACATGTTTCGCGGCCAACCAACCTTCACCTGTAATTTGTCATACTATGTACCAAGAGAAAAGGAAAGAATTATATATGTAGAATTTAAATATTAAAAAATCCAGAAACTAAATAACAAATGAACAAAAACATAACCTACTTTTATTCGGAGTGTAGACGTAAGTCGGGAGTGCATCAACTAGTAATGTGTTCCCGCCAAATACAAGGGAGTGAAAGAATATCCGCATAAAATTAATTGCGATAGGATATTAAGAAATTTATATATATATATATATATATATATATATATATATATATATATATATATATATATATACTTTTAAAAAATCATAAAAATAATATTCACATAAAAATTAGTGTAAAATATAAATGAAACGCAAAAATATAATATTATTAAAATTTAATAAGCATGTGGCGCCATCTATTTAATAATTGTAGAATAAATTAGATATTGTAGAAATTTAAAAATCATTACAAAACATAATAACAATAAATAATTACAGTAATACAAATTGTATCATTAAAAACCATTATAAATATAATTACAAAGAAAGTTAGCAGGATATCCATGTTCAATACAGTGATTAAAAAATTTTTAAGATTTAAAATATTAGCTTTATCGCTAACTAATACATTATTGCGATAAATATAGTTAAAAATAATACTTCTATATATAGATATTGATAAATTAGAATTCCAGTAAGGCACTTTGATGATATTAAAATTAAAGGCATCTCTTTTATCATAAATATTACTATGTAGTTTCAAATCCTTAATATACAGTGATACATCTAGGTAATTTGTTTTGATTGGATTATTATTAATTTTAACTAAGTTTAAGTAAGACGGATAAAAATTAATAATGGGATTTAAATTATCATTTTTACCAAAAATAATTAAATCATCAATATATCTAAAAATGTAGTAGTCATTATTAATAACATAATTATATTCATAAAAATGTAAATAAAGATTATCCAAACTATTACTAGCTGGGCCCCCTTATGGGAGTCCTTTCTCTTGTTTATATAAAGAACCTTTAAAAAAAATTGATGTAATTTTCTTTTAAGACAAAATCTATGAGAGTTTTAAATTTGTTAAAATTAATATTAAGGTTATACATACTGTGGTTTTCTAAAATTACTTTAATAATATCATATAAATCAATGCAATTGAAAAGATCTTCAAAGTCATAACTATGAATTGAATAAATATTTCTATTATTAAAAAAATCTATAATCTCTTTACTATTTTTAATTATAGCTTTATTACATTGCTGATTAATAAAGTTTTGTATAATATTATGAAGTAATTTGTCTGCAGTAGTAATATATGTTCTAAAACCATTTGTCACAGTTCTAAATTTAACCGGACTTTTATGGAATTTCGGAGTTAAAGAAATATATGGATACTTAATTTTAGGAATACAATAACCTAATTTTTTATAAATAGCAATAATACGATTACTAATTTCATTATGTGACAAATCTAATTTTTTAAAAGAACCATTATTTAGAAAGTGATCATAAAGAATATTATTATATAAATGCTTACAAATACCAGCATAGTTACCAGGTAAATTATCAATGTAAACTATGATAAAATTATTTTGTAATTCATAAATTTTCTGTTTTATATCTTTAAAAGTAGTTTCATATTGAGACTGGTAACTAAAATTCATAAAGTCTTTTAAAATATTTTACTTATACTCATCAAATGCCTCAATAGGTAGTCCAAATTTAATTGCAGATTTTGTAATAAAATTATCTATATCTTTAATAATTTGTTTTTTAACAGTATTGTTGTTATTAGAAACATTTAATCTAAAACTAGTGCCTTTACTCATTATGTGTTTTAAAATATTATTCTTGATTATGTCTAAGTTGCCAGTAACTACATGTTTATGATGACCATCAATAAAATCATTATAGTTTTTACATATACAATCTTCTATATTAATAGAGGGTGAACTATTGTTGTAATTAATGATAAATCTGCCCATCGTTTTGTTATATTTAAAAGCTTTCTTTGCAACCACCTTTCTAACCGGAAAAAGCGACAAATGTCTATTAAATACATTAGAAAAGTTAATTTTGTCAAAAGTTTTATTCATGAATAATAAAGTGCAGTACTCTGTAATAGGTTCATTAATTTTCTCAACATTAATATTGAATTTATTAACTAGATAGTTAAGAATGTCTTTAATAATGTGTACTGCATGACAAACCTTTAAGGAATCATTATTTAAGGTTTCATACAACAATGCAATTTCATGTTTATTAAGACCAAACATGAAGTATTTGATCTTCTTGATATTAAAGTTTTTTTCAAAATCATCAATAAGAGCTCTAATATTGTCATTTAATGAATTTTTATCTCTATTTTTCCTTTTAGTTCTATTACTTCTAGATTTTCTTTTAGAATTATTGTTTAATTTATTGGCATTATAGAAAAATTCTTTATTATTATTCTGTAACATTATTTGCAAAGTATTTTTAGCAAAATACAAAACATTAAGGCCATATGGGTAGATTGTATTAAAACTCCTAATAAAGTGATTTTCCCACCATAATCTGTGCTTAGTAATTGGAGTAATTTTAATGATAGACAGTTCAACATTTTTGAAATCATGCATATGAAAGTGTCTAAGTTCAATTTTATTAGAATTATTGGAATTATTAAATAACTTATCATGTCTATGCTGATTAATCCTTAAGTTAATAGTATTGGAGGTCTGTCCAATATATTTATATTGACATACTTTACAATTTAAAAGATAAATACAATTAAAGGTTTTACAAAGGTTAAATTTAGAATCACAATCATATTGATCCATATTTAACATAGTACATGTCTTACATCTACTATCTCTACATTTATTGAATTTTAACTTAAGACTATTATAAGATTGAGTGTTATCAAAATTATAAGATAAATTATCAATAATTCCATGTATAGCAGGACTCTTAATGTAACATTTATTAATATTTTGAGAAATGTGATTACTAGAATCTAACAAGTTTTGTTTAAAATGATTATGATGGTCATTAATGAATTTTTTGTTCCAAAAAATTCTAGTCTTGAATAGTTTAATATTAGAATTACTATTACAAATATTTAATTCTTTAACAGAACTCAGATCCTTTCCAAAATTGTTATTGGAGAAAGAGGGGGAGAGTTATAAAATTCCCTCATCCTAATAACTAACAAGTCAAAATAGATAGATATTTCTGTAAAATACAGAAGTAGATACCCAGTCAAAAGAGAGTGTACCAAAGCAAAACAAAAACAAGTTAATTTATTAAAAAAACAAACTTGAAAGTAAGCTCTTAAAAGTAAGGTCAAAATAGATAGAGATTTCTGTAAAAAAATCCAGAAATTGATACCCAGTCAAAAAAGAGGGTGCCAAAGCAAAACAGAAACAAGTTAATTTATAAAAAACAAACTTGAAAGTAAGCTCATAAGAGTAAAGTCAAAATAAATAGAGATTTCTGTAATTAATCCAGAAATTGATACCAAGTCAAAAAAGAGAGTGTGCAAAAGCAAAACAGAAACAAGTTAATTTTTAAAAAAACAAACTTGAAGTTAAGCTCTTAAAAGTAAGAGAAAGCTATGCTCAAAACTAAAACCAAAGCTAAGAAAAGGCTCAAAAGACGGCCATCCACCACACAAAAAAACAACAGGATACAAATAGGTAATGTTATAACGATGCTGTACTTACCTAATCAGTACACCACCGAGCAAAGATCAGCTATAAACTAACCTAATTGCCGGTCGCTAATACAAATTGTACCAAAATCATAAAGTAGATAAATGTTAAGGAAAAATGAGTGCATTGCTAAGTAGACATAACCATCAACACCTCAAAATACCATAAATTAATACAAACAAATATGTATTACATGATAGAACATATTACATAAATAAAAATGATAATATAAAAAAATATAAAAATATATAAGTAAAAAAAAAGCTAAAAAACTAGAATATACTAAAAAAAGAATAAAAATATATAAGTAAAAATTAATGCACTAAAAACCATAAAAATACAAAAATAATAAAAAGATGTAAAACAATTCTTGAATATGAAAACAAAGAGTTAAAAAAACATTGATATAATAGAAAAGTAAAAGAGTATATATAAAAGCCAAAATTAGAATCTGTTAAGAAATCATAATTAGGCTCTAAGCGTAATTGCTTACAATAATGAAAAACAGCAGTAATTCATAAATTTCTTCTATATTTAGGCGCAATGCAGCCAAGAATATAAAAGTAAATATAATCCAATATAAAAAAATTTCAATATATAATTATATACATACACATATACATAAATTTATACATATATATACATATACACAAATATATCAACAAAAATATAAAATAAACATATAGTTATATACCTAAGATAACTAAAATTAGGAAGAAGGCACATAGTATAATGACAAACTCCTGGCCTTAGGAACCAGGATTGCAGGTTTAAACATGTTTCGCGGCCAACCAACCTTCACCTGTAATTTGTCATACTATGTACCAAGAGAAAAGGAAAGAATTATATATGTAGAATTTAAATATTAAAAAATCCAGAAACTAAATAACAAATGAACAAAAACATAACCTACTTTTATTCGGAGTGTAGACGTAAGTCGGGAGTGCATCAACTAGTAATGTGTTCCCGCCAAATACAAGGGAGTGAAAGAATATCCGCATAAAATTAATTGCGATAGGATATTAAGAAATTTATATATATATATATATATATATATATATATATATATATATATATATATATATACTTTTAAAAAATCATAAAAATAATATTCACATAAAAATTAGTGTAAAATATAAATGAAACGCAAAAAATATAATATTATTAAAATTTAATAAGCATGTGGCGCCATCTATTTAATAATTGTAGAATAAATTAGATATTGTAGAAATTTAAAAAATCATTACAAAACATAATAACAATAAATAATTACAGTAATACAAATTGTATCATTAAAAACCATTATAAATATAATTACAAAGAAAGTTAGCAGGATATCCATGTTCAATACAGTGATTAAAAAAAATTTTTAAGATTTAAAAAAATATTAGCTTTATCGCTAACTAATACATTATTGCGATAAATATAGTTAAAAATAATACTTCTATATATAGATATTGATAAATTAGAATTCCAGTAAGGCACTTTGATGATATTAAAATTAAAGGCATCTCTTTTATCATAAATATTACTATGTAGTTTCAAATCCTTAATATACAGTGATACATCTAGGTAATTTGTTTTGATTTGATTATTATTAATTTTAACTAAGTTTAAGTAAGACGGATAAAAATTAATAATGGGATTTAAATTATCATTTTTACCAAAAATAATTAAATCATCAATATATCTAAAAATGTAGTAGTCATTATTAATAACATAATTATATTCATAAAAATGTAAATAAAGATTATCCAAACTATTACTAGCTGGGCCCCCTTGGGGGAGTCCTTTCTCTTGTTTATATAAAGAACCATTAAAATTGATGTAATTTTCTTTTAAGACAAAATCTATGAGAGTTTTAAATTTGTTAAAATTAATATTAAGGTTATACATACTGTGGTTTTCTAAAATTACTTTAATAATATCATATAAATCAATGCAATTGAAAAGATCTTCAAAGTCATAACTATGAACTGAATAAATATTTCTATTATTAAAAAAATCTATAATCTCTTTACTATTTTTAATTATAGCTTTATTACATTGCTGATTAATAAAGTTTTGTATAATATTATGAAGTAATTTGCCTGCAGTAGTAATATATGTTCTAAAACCATTTGTCACAGTTCTAAATTTAACCGGACTTTTATGGAATTTCGGAGTTAAAGAAATATATATATACTTAATTTTAGGAATACAATAACCTAATTTTTTATAAATAGCAATAATACGATTACTAATTTCATTATGTGACAAATCTAATTTTTTAAAAGAACCATTATTTAGAAAGTGATCATAAAGAATATTATTATATAAATACTTACAAATCCCAGCATAGTTACCAGGTAAATTATCAATGTAAACTATGATAAAATTATTTTGTAATTCATAAATTTTCTGTTTTATGTCTTTAAAAGTAGTTTGATATTGAGAATGGTAACTGAAATTCATAAGGTCTTTTAAAATATTGTACTTATACTCATCAAATGCCTCAATAGGTAGTCCAAATTTAATTGCAGATATATATATATATATATGTATATATATATATATATATATATATATATATATATATATATATATATTGCATGTTATTGCTATTTTAAGAGGAATTTGCACGATACCTTTTTAATTAAGATCTTTTACACCAGTGATTCCCAAAGTGGTCTATATAGAATCCCAGGAGTCTATGATGACCTGCAAGGGGTCCCCCCACGTCAGGAAAAAAATAATTTGGGCGTAAATTAGGTGTAAGTGAGGGTCTATGTGGTATTGGCTCTCATTAAACTAGATCGTGACTTTAATTTTAAAAGATAATTTAATCAAGTCGCGTGAAACCAAATTTTACTTATTTAGTGGATTTATTTATTAAATTTAATGATGTGTTAATTTACCTGTACAAGGTGACAGCATAATTTTTTTTAAAACGCTAACCATTTCAGCGTTTCTTTCCAGAGTTAAACTAAAGAAGTATAATACTGGAGGTCCGGAGTTTTCTCAAATTAACCCAAATAATCTGTCTGCACGTTTTAACCTACGTTCAATATTTAACTGCCTTTTATTGAGATTTTGAAATCAGGTTTGAGAATGCTTTGACTATGGTAATACCACAGAATGAACAATGAATTTATATTGGTCATATTGAAAAAAAAATGTCACTATAATAGGAACTGATCGTGATATCCACCAATGGAGATTTTAAAGCTTAGAAATGGATGCCAGCAATTTTGGCTTTAAAAAGGCAAGCCTGTTATTTGTCCCGAATTATGGAGTATCGTGAGGAAGTTTTTAATTATTTTTCCTAGTAAGAAGGAGTTTCAGCGCAGCTGCCAATCTCTAAAACAAAAAAAGAAACTGGACACTACTAACAGAGGAGATTTAATGTTAAACTTGGCAAGATTGATACTAAATGTTGAAAATGTGTTATTTTAGCGCTAGATTCATCCCTTCCATTAAAATCAATTGCGTGTTGTTTGGTTATTTTATTTAACAATTATTTTATATATTAACTTTTAATTTAATGAATTAACATATGCTTTTAAACTTTAAACTCTATTTTTCATTAGTTCTAAATTTAATTATTTTTAAGTAGTAGTAGTAGTACTCGATTTCAAAAAGACATTTAAGTCCATAAATTGGCAAACATTCAATATTAATTAGGCAGGGGGTCTACCATATACCGAAAAACATAGCAAGGGGTCTGTGAGACAAAAACGTTTGGGAGCCTCTGTTTTACACGGACAATTTGAAGGAATATTTAATGTCGTCTAATAATTAACCATGTGTATAATTATTTGTATAATTAATTATATATATTATGTGCACAATTAATTATAAATATACATAAAAAATGTATAAAATCTTTAAAATATTGTACAACATTATGTATGCTACTAATAAAGTTCATCAAAATGCATACTTTGAAAAATTTAGAAAATTGAATTAATAAATTATCTGCAGTTTAATATGAAGAAATTTTAAGAAAATATTTAAAAGACTAAGATTTTAAACCAAAAAATACAAATATTTTAAAAAATACAAATATTTAACTCAATGCAAAAACATTCTTCAGATAAATAAATTGCAAAATTTCAGGTGTAAATTTTAAATTTCAAAAGATGATTATTAAATAGCTAATCAATTTGAATATATGGTCTTATCAAAGTAAAATAGAATTAGCACACACAGCCCTAATAAGCAAACAACAATGACTTTAAGCCTGAATAACTTCCAAAGCATTTTTAAAATTAAGTTTCAATCTTATTAAAATATGTTTTATTTGTGATTAATATATAAAGGCTTTAATTCTTAATAGTTTAATTGCAACGAATACAAATATAAAATACTTGGAATTCCTATTTCAATATCTTACCAAAAAAAGTTTCAGAACATAACCACTCATCCAAGACATAAACGAGAGACTCTTAATCAGTGTTCCGTAGAACACTAGTGCAGTAAAAATTAAAAAGTCGGTGTTTTCAGTTTGCAATAGTTTTTATTTACTGTGTCATTTTACTATTATATTTCTCAAAAATCCTTTAAAATGTATTTTTCGTGATTATGAAAGAATTTAAAAGCGTTTATATGTATATTAAAGAAAAAACATTCTAGTAATAATAGGTTCCAATCTATAGCAATATTTAAAATCTTTAAAAAAGGCAACAAAAGAATGTCAAAATTATGACAGAAATAAAAAGCAACAGAAAAAGGATTTAATTAAAGTTTTATTGTTACACAGAGAACAATAATTAATGTGAAAGAGTATAGGTACTATTTTTTTTGCTTGTTTCTAGTATAAAACTATTTAATTAAAGTGGAAGCAAAATGTGCATTGCAGAAATAAAAATAAGATGAACACAATTTATAAATTAGATAAATGATATCAGACAAAATCGTTGGGAAAGCCGAATAGATGCATTAAAACCACTAAGGTATCAAGAAGGAGGGATATACGATGCTTTACTTGCTGTGTGTTATAATTCGGAGATTGACGACTCTATAAGAGTTGAGGCTTTTGGATTATTGTGTTAAACAATTTAAATTCTTCTGCTGCATTGTAATTTAGTACAAAATCTCTCTTAAATTGTATCAATCCTATAAGTAAGCTCTTGCAGACAGAAGAGTATGATTTACCATCTGCTATGGGGCTCTTTAAAAATTGTAAAGATTTTTTCAAGGATCTTAGATCGGACACAGCCTTTAATGAAATGCTTTGTGATGCTCGAGAACTGGCCGACGAAATTGACATACTGGCTAATTTTGAACTCACCCAGCCACGTCATAGAGTTCGAAGAAGGGATGTTAATTTCTACTGTGAGGCACAAGATGATCCGATAAAAGATCCTACTTTGAAATATAAGGCAGAGTTTTGTTTTTTCACATTAGAGAGAGATAAAGCTATCAATGCACTTAAATCCAGGTTTGATTTGATCAGTACCCCACAGCAACTATTTCCAATTATTATACAATATTTGTGCTTTAAAATAAACTCATCAAAACGACAAACTAAAGTATTGTAAAGATCTAGAAACAGTGTTAACTGATGGGAATTCATCAGATATAAACGCGATGGACCTGGCAGACGAGATAGTAGCAGTTTTGTGGCTTTGCTAAATAAAAAAGAAAGTGCAATCGAGATTTTAAAATTCATATCAAACCTGGAATTTGCTCCAACTCTCGGTATATTTTTAAGGATATTACTTACTCTCCCAATAAGTGTGGAAAGTGGAGAAAAGAATTTCTCCAAATTAAAACTAATTAAAAAAAAATTTCGCTCCACAACTACCGAGGATCGGCTAAACGGCTTGACAACAATAGCCATTGAACATGAACTGGCTGAAGAAATTAATGTTAAAGAAATTATAAAAAAAATTCTCAGAATTAAAAGTGAGAGAAAGAGAAATACTCGATTTAAATGTATTTTTAATATGCAATTAAGTTTTAATATTTAGTGGTTTTATAATTTGTTTTAGTATTTTTTTAATATCTTTATTTTATAATTTTACACTAGAAATGACTCTTTTTCTTTCCCTTTTTTTGTGCAACCCTAATTTTAATTTAGTGCCCAAAACATAAATTAATAAATTAGAATTTTTGGTAATCAAAACTTCAACATTATTGATAGCAAGTATTTTGCTCACATTTTATTTTACCATTAAGCGTGGGAGGGTTTAGGTTATCCCTTTTAATTTTTATTATAAACGAGCGGCATTTTACCTCTTTGCCCGGGGCGGCGAAACTGCTAGCGCCGGCCCTGTCATAATAAAGCAAACAAACTGGAATTTAATTATCTTGCTTTTATAAAGCTTATCGTTTTCACAGCATCATTTAAAATGTTTTTAATATATTCTTTATTCATTTTACTTCTATCATACACTATTCCAAATAAGATGTAATGACTAAACTTCATTTTTTCTTTCTCTCTCTCTCTCTTTTTGTATGATTATTAGAATCGAAAAGGGGAAATTGGCTCTCATGTACAAACAACATACGATTCCAATAAATAGAACTAAGTTGTAACTTAATCTTTTAGTAGCCAAATCTGGAAATGGGACTTGAAATTAGTCGCCAGATGCGAGACAGGATCTGAAAAGGGAAAATCGTTAATCCTGATCAGGACAATGAAACCAAATTATTAATTTATTGTATTGTCATCGATTCTGGACAAGTGAGCAAAATTTATAATTAATATGACCTTTTAAATGAGTAAAAATTGAGTTCAAAGATTCTGTTACAAACAAGTGAAGCTTATAAAAAGGTGTTAAAAAGGAAAATATTGATTGAATTTTATAGAAATTTTTACTAGCTCAAACGCAGATTCTTCACATTTCTTTTAACTATAAATCTTTTCTTTTTCAACTCCAACTATTAGTTCACTCTCTATATATATTTATTTATATATTTATCTTGTTCAAATTTTTTCAATCGTTAATAAAATACTTTCAATTCATCCAATGAAGTCAAATATTTTTTTTTTCAAACTTGTAGTGGATGACACTTGATGTTAATACAATTTTTTCAAATATTAATTAATAAATTTAATTAATTACCAGTTTTTGACGCCAACATAGAATCGTCTCTATTGTTGAAACAATGTAACTGTTAAAACAAATACAAAGGTTGGCGTCGAAAACCTGTTTTTCATCCGAACCGGGTGTGCATTGTTAGAACAATGCAGACAAATCATTTTCTTTTTTCAATTCCTACTATTAGTTCACTCTCTCTCTCTCTCTCTCTCTCTCTCTATATATATATATATATATATATATCTTATTCAAATTTTCAATCGTTAATAAAATACTTTCTGTTCATGCATTCAAAGTAGGGATTGACTTAATTTTTTTATATATATACACTCTCTCAGGAACATTGAAGATAGCGACCCAAGAAGGAAGCTAAGTACAATCGCGAAACTTTGCAAATAAGTACAGCGTAATGGGATATGCAAATGATCTAAGTTTTGTGCCAATACGCATGCTCATACACGCCGAGGTGGCGCTACAATCAGGAAGAGGGTGCTATATAAGCCAGCGCAAATTCGAAGATTCATAAACGTGACAATTACCCGCCGATTGTAGGAAGACTTTGGTAAGCGAAACATGTCAGGTAAACGTGCTAGAAGACATTCCTCACAGTTAAGCGAGTTTGAGAGAGGCCTGATCATCGGGATGAAAACTACAGGCTGGTCGACGCGCCGTGTTGCTAGCCAGGTGGATCGTTCACAGTGCGCCGTTAGAAATTGTTGGGATCAGTAGACACGAGAAGGTACCCACACGCGGAAAACCGGGTCTGGAGCGACCAGAAAGACCACGAGGTGAGAGGATCGAAGGATCGTGCGGCAAACACTTGTGGACCCCACAGTGACTCGTTCAACGATACGAGCAAACGTAGGCGTAGCAATTGTTCCACAAACAATTTCCAGACACCCTGCAGAAACAAATCTTAAATCCAAGCGCCCTTTCCGTGCTTTCCCTTTAACACCGGAACATCGGTAACTGCGGCAACAGTGGTGCCAAGCCAGATCAATGTGGAATGTCACAGATTGGCAAAAGGTTGTGTTGAGTGATGAAACCCAGTTTGTTTTGGGGACAGATGATAACCGTGTACGGGTGTGGAGGCGCCCTGGTGAGCGGTACAATTCCCCCCACACTGTTCTACGTCACACTGCCCGCACAGCTGGTGTAATGGTCCGGGGGGCCATAGCCTATGATAGCCTGTCCACTTAAAATGTGATGTGTGGAACCTTAACGGGCAAACGTTACGTTGATGATATTCTTCGACCCCATGTAGGACCTTTCCTAAATGGTCTCCCAGAGGCAATTTTCCAGCAAGATAATGCTCGTCCGCTTACAGCAAGTGTTGCTCAAGACTTCCTACGTCGTTTTTAGACTCTTCCATGGCCGGGCCGCTCCCCAGATTTGTCCCCTGTAGAGCACGTGTGGGATCAGCTAAAACGGCAAATGCCATTTTGTCCCTCTGTACATGATTTAGAGTTGGCTGCTCAAGATTTGTGGGCCCATCTGCCTCAGGACTACATAAGGTGTCTAATCAACTCAATGCCAGACCGTGTGGCGGCATGTATTGCAGCCGGAGGTGGTCCAATGCGCTATTGAAGTTGCCTAGTATTTGTGTCGCTGCACACCTTGTATTCATTTAATTGTCTTGTTTTTGAGATCAAGTGAATCTCTCATCGGTGTCATTATGTGTATTAAATTTCATTTCAATCCAATGCTTTCTTCTTGGGTCGCTATTTTCAATGTTCCTGAGTGTATGTTACCGGCAAAGTAAGAAATGCCGGCATTCTATTGATGCCTGACGTTTTAAGGCAAAGTATGAAATATGAGAATTATTTCATATTTTGACTAGGTATTCTATAGAATGACCAAAGCTGTATAGGCAAAGTATGAAATAAGATCAGGATAAAGCTATTATATCAATGACGTACATTTCTAAAAAATACAAATATTATTCTGGCAAAATAATGAGAGTGCTATTAAAAAATTATTCAAAATACATAAAGGAAAAAGAAAGTTGTACCAAACAAAATTTATTTCTTTTTTATTATGAAAAACAAAATTTTCAAATAAAAAATTAACCTACTTATTGCAACATGATAGGCTTGAATGTGTGTGTCATTTTGAATTACATTTCATTACATTTTTCACGCAAATACCATTCTTATTTTGGTATTTTGTTTTACACATACATTTGACGAATCCTTCGCTGCTTCCATTGAAATGAGCAATTGCAACTGACAGAAGAGGAATTTCAAGGTTCGGAATATCTTTAATTCTAAGCAAGTTCTTAGGGCACAAAGTAAATTCTTGCTTTAAATTTCCTTCAGAAGTTTCAAGTCGACAGAAACCCTTTTATTTCCCACTCGTTACAAGTGCCAATAGATTGGCATTCAGAAAAAAAATCGCAAATTTCACAAGAATGCTTTTTTTTTAAATAATTTTTTTGTTTTTTCTGACAAAATTCACAAAGGTGGACGTACAGTTCAATATCATAACGTGCAACGTTTTTGTATTTGGTTAAAAGTTCTTTCAGAATTCTATCACGTCCACCGTTTGCAATGGCCAAATGAGCTTCATGAAGTACGTAAAATAATTCGGAATCCGCGACGTAATACTGTGTAGAAGTACTTCCCAACCTTTTTATCCCCATGGACCAGTTCTACGTTTCAATTAATAATTTAATTGTATTTAAACACGCCTTCAGAATAAAATTCGGTTACTCCAAAAAATGAATATAAAGTGATTTTACATGAAATATATAAAGTGATTTCAATGGAAAGTCAAACAAACACTAGAGAAATGCACTCCAGTAATCAAAATAGAAATAATTTAATACTCCTTGAGTGGCCCGATACCATTTTATTCATGGACCGGTGGTTGAGAACCATTCTCTGTAGTACTGACGCCTTATGTAACAGGTTATATGAGTTTACCTTTATTTTTACCAAACATCACATAGCAACCAATAGGCACTGGGTTCCATTTAGTGGTCATTTTGGCTTTTTGTTCATCAATTATTAACTTCTAGTAAGTAATTTTAGTTATAATTTTTTGCAGCCTTAACTCGAATTTTGGGCAGCTTGGCTTCGGATAGTTTAATGTCTATGGACCAGGGGTCAGCAACCTTTTAGCTATGGCGTGTCAAAAACCAATCTACCAATTATGATTCAGCGTGCCACACAGTAAGGCATTTTTGAAACAATTCTTTTATCGTTATAATGTATGCAGAGTTAGGGAATAGTGTTCAATTTTATATATTTATCCCACATTAATTTTGCATCAATTAAAAATATTTCTTAACGTAAAAATAAACAGCACAAAATATAACTTTCTTCAACAAAAATTAAAAAAACTCGAAATTGTACATATATTTCCCTTAATTACAGTTAAATAAAAAGATAAATGAAATTTTTAATGTTAACGTACTGCTGCTTCACTTTCATATCACAAAAAATGTGGTGTAATTTGTGACTTTCACTTTGACATGATTCTGAGCATTCAGTTGTCAGACAATTTCTTTGCAGACGCGAAATATTCTTCATATGAGGAAAGTATTTTTACTCTGATATGTAGAATCAAAAGCAGAAAGCAGAGTACGTGCAAAAAAGTTTCTCTTTTTAAGCATTTTAATTTCTCCAGCAATGACATTCAATAATTTGCAAAATAGCTCTGCAAGTTTATCTAAAGTTATGCATCAGATGTTTTCGTAATCCCGTACTTGTCCATGATTCTGGAGATGTTTGTCAGATAAGATCGATTATAAATTTATGAAGTTCCATCCATTCAAAAATTGACAAATTTGTTGAATAGTGCTGAGTGCCACTGAAAATTGTACTGTATGTTATAAGTTGCCAACTCCTGCTATTGACCAGGACTCCTTCTTCAACACTACAGCTTGCTTCTCCATTTTCATGCTGAGCAGGAAACAAACAATTTTTTATTGAACAATTTTAAGTAAAATTGAGTATTTTACACTCCCGAACAAACCAAAATATGCAACTAACAAATTCTGATCCTGAGGCACGCGCTAAAAGTCTCGTGTCTTGCCACACAATATTCGAAACGAATCGGAGATGTATTTCATACTTTTCTGGTTTCTAATTAGACTTTATATAAAATGCCTAGGCAATGTGTAAAATAAGAAACATTTCATACATTGCCGGCTAGTTTTAGGCATTCTATTATAGAATGCTGGATTTCATACTTTGCCGGTAACATATATATTACTTGCTTTGAATTAGCGTTATCGGACGGGCAATTTTACTCTGGTTATAAATTCTAATCTCCTTTCTCAAAAGCACATTATAAACAAGCAACAAGCTGTCCATCTGGATAAAATTACTAATTTAGCAGGTGTTATCCTACTTTTATAAAAAAAATAATAATCGAATTGCATTTGTTGTTTCCTTACTTTATTAAGCAGAATATTTTTGCTACGTAAGCAAATAAAATTACCTTCAACGATACTTCAAACCACGACTGAACATTACAATAAAAAAAGTTGCTGAAAATATTAATATTTAATAAATTTATTTAAAAGTATGAGAATCAAAATTCGAAAATTAGGTGTTTGATTACCTTTATGTGACACTTTTTTCCCTTCCTCTTTAGTGCCTCTCAAAAGTGTTGGTACGCTTGCAATTTTCTAAAATATTTAATGTTTTCGACTAATAAAAATTAGTATATATCGGAAGTGTAATTTTTAAAATAATGTCTGCAACTTCCCCTTATTGGAATGACATTATCTATTTTTAAAATATGGTATATCTATTTTTGAAAAATTAATAATCAAAAACTACTAAAAAATTACGCCATGAAATTCTTCGTACACTTAAAAAAAATTTGAACGTATAGTTTTAACTATTATATTTTTTTTCTTAATTTAGTTCTTAGTAGGACATCTTTTAGCTCCCACAACAATGTTTAAGGTATCCGACTACGTTCAGAACCGTGATTTTAAAAAAGCGCATAAAAGGATAATATTTATGATATTTAGTGTCACTTAGATTAGAAAATGTATATAAAATTGTTTTAAGAATAGTATTACAATAAAAAATTATTTAAGTACAATATTTTGACAAAAAAGGAACATAGAATGACCCATTTTCAAAATAGTCTCTTTTTGTGAAAAATGCTTGTATTATAATAATATTTTGCATGTATGTAGCTCAGACCTCTGTACAGAGGCTCAACTATGATTTTGGAAAAATTCACATTATTTTCAGAGTTACAACCAATTGAAATAATTATCGGCGTTTTTTTCTTAAAATTTTCTCCCCTCTGTTGTCGTAAAACATGGATAAACCCACTTCTAAGTTATATATTTCAAAAGTTCTAGTTGTGCCTCCGTACAGAGGTCTAAGCTATTGATGGGAGGCCGCCGGCCCCTGAGATACAGTTTTATTTTTTGCATTTGCCCTGTTTACAGGAAATAGGGATTACACAGGAATGTGGGTGCGTCTAGGTTCAACGGACCTTATGGCCGGCAAGGTTATGTTCTTGCGCTCCAATCAGGGTGGTAGATTTGACGGTAATGAATCCGTAGCGGATTCTTTTCGAAGTGATCTGGTCAACTTTAAAAGCTCGTGCACGACAATTCTCGGGGCCTTTTACTCCTTCTTCGTCTGCCAGAAAAAACCTCCACTTTTGGGAAGCTCACCCGCTACCCGAGGTCAATCCCATCCATCGCTCTCTCCCTCTTTCAAAGCTAAGTAATATTCAGTTATGTGTCACTTAATTTTAATCTTATTGTTTAATAAATTAATTGTTACTTTAAGAACCGGCCTTTTTAATCTAGTGTACTGTTTTATTTGTCATTAAAGATCTAATGTTTAAACTTAAGCTATAGTGTGACGCCAAATGATAAATTAGAACCTGGGTATTATAAAATGGATAATAAGAATAAATTAAATCAATTTAAGTTAACCAGGCGTCGCATTATAATGGTACCGTGACAGGATTTTAAATTTTTTTTTTCTTTGCACCATCATTTGGTGCCGGACCAGTCATCGGAATTTTTTTTTTCTTCTTTTACATCTGATGTCGTGAATTTTTTTCTTGATGGGTCACCGAATAATAGTCCTACTTAATCTGTTAAACATGTGAAAAAAAATTTTTTTTTTTTTTTTATGTGTGCTATTCCAGTTGTGAAATTTTTTTTCTTTTATTTTTTTTTAAATTATTATTTAGATACTTAGAGATGCTGTTAATGTATGTCTTTTTCTTATGCTCTTTGTTAGTATATGTATGTGTGTATTCTCATAATCTTAACTAATCTAGCTATGATGTGTTGATATGTTTGTATTGTGCATTTTAGTGTGTTTTAATTTTTTCCGTTTAATTAATTCGAGTGTATATTGTCATATGGAGTACGTGTTTCGTTGCTAGTTAACAATGTTTTTTTTTTTTTGGCCCGAATGTTTGAAGTGGTTCAGTTAATTGATTATGCTTACTGTTCTGAGCGATTTAAGTGTTATGAAGATGATATTTCCGATAAAAATTCGTTTGATGTTGCGCTGCTTAAGTTAGAGAAATTAACTGTGTTAAATTTTGATAGTAATTGATTAGGTGTTTATGGCTGTAGTACTTGGAATTTGAGAGATTGAAGTGATAAAAAAGGTTAGTAGTTTTTGAGGAAAGAAAAATTGGTTAAATGTTCATTTGTGCAGTATTTGAATTTAGAGCTATTAAAGTGTAAGGAAAAGGTTAAGTTTTGACGGAAATAGTTATTAAGTGTTCATTATGTTTGCGTTTGGAATTGAGTTTTTCTTTTTTTTTTCTGAGATGTTAGGGTTTGTCAATTTTTTTTTTGTTAATCTGCTGTTCTGGTTGAGATGAGAGTTTAATTGTTGGAGCGATGTTGTGTTTGGGGAGTGGGTATTGGTTATATCGATTTTTTTGTGGACATGTAGAGCATGTTAGGGCATTGGACTTCGTAAATGCGCTTGATTTGTTGTAATTTTTTTTTTTTTTTTTTGTTTCTGTTAAAATTTGATTTGGAGGTGTTGTGTGGGGTTTGAGTCTTGGCGTTCTTGGCCGATGGGGGAGGACGTCCCATCTCTGCCCATGTCATGCCGGCGCACTCCTACTCGGAGCATTTTTGTTCACCCCCCACCTGCCGCGGTCCAGGGGTGGAACTGGATGTGGGTTCACTCCGGCGCTTTGCGAGATCAGATATTCAGCCTCTCTTTTTCTCTATGGGGTCGCCATTCTCTCCCTTTTTTTTTTTTTTTTTTTTTTTTTTTTGTTGTTTGTTGCTTTTCTCTCAGAGCTACTGGATATTGAAATTCTGGTTTTTCTCTTACATTTAATTCGCATACTTTCCGCTGGAATTTTTTTTTTATAACTATGCAACTTGTGTCATGTCGTTTTCTGATGTTTAAGTGAGACATTGTTGTAATTGGTTATTTAATGAATTTTATCTCAGAATTTTTTTATGCACTTGTTTTATGTCATGTTTGATGTTTTAGCGAGATAAAATTTTGTACTTAGTTTTTTTTAATGAATTCTAGCTCAATTTTTTTTATGCAGTTTGTTTCATGTTTTGATTTGATGCTTAAAGGACATAATGTTGTATGTGGTTAATATCAACTTTAGCTCTAGATAAAATATTCTTTTGATGCTATGTGTTTTATGAAATATGTAAAATTTGTTGTTTGTAATAGGATTGTTATTTAATTTTGCTTTGCGATTCATGTATGCACGTCAATTTTAATTTTATAAATTTTAAGCTTTAAGCCATGTTTGTGACAAAAGTCAAATTTTGGGGTCCATGGACACCTGTCATGAAATTTGAATGTTGTTACTATACATACATATTTGACATTTTTTCATTTATTACATAATTTTGTGTTGTGATTATTATCTAGTATTTAAAAAAAAAATTTTTTTTTTCATACAAAGGTTCCTTTATTGAATAACTTAGTTTATGCTGATTTGATTGTGTATAACTGTGTACTTTCTAGTTAAATTTTGAGTTTGCATACAATGTTAATTTTTTTTTGGGAGCGGTATTTTGTCAGAAGCAATTTTATTGATAAGTTGTGTCGGTGTATTAATTTTAAGTGGTTGTGTATTACTAAATGATATCATTGGAATTTATGCTTGTTAAGATAGGGATAGAGATGGTTGTTTGAATATTTTCCCTACGAAATCATGTTGAAACTTAATTTTTTTTTTTTTTCGCTCATGTTGTTTTGTTAAGTGAGACGATTGCTAACTTTGATTTAAAATTTTCTGGTTTTCGGTTAGGTGTTTCAATGCTCATTTAACTTTTGTGTTGTTTGTTTTGCTATAGATTTGGAATTTTTTTTACTCAGGGCTCTAGTTAAATTGTGGTTTGGTTAAATTAATATGCAGTCAATCATTCTGTCTCGGTTGTGTGCTAAACTGTACTAGGAATTGAATGTTTTGTTTGATGTCGATATAGTACTTCTGTTGGGTTAGATTAATTGTGGTTTGGTTAAATGAATGTGCAGTCACTCATTCTGTCTCGGTTGTGTGCTAAACTGTACTAGGAATTTAATGTTTTGGTTGATGTTGATATAGTATTTTTGTTGATTTCGGTTAACTTGTTTTTTGATTAATGGTAGCGCTCGGATAGATTATTGAATTGAGTGTTGAGGTTGATTTAATTTTTTTTAGGGTTTTGGATTTTAATTGTAGTTTTGCATTGTTATTTGGAAATAAGTTTTTGGTCAGATAGTGGTATTGTTAAATTTTATGTTTTGTGTACGCGTAGTTGTGTTAGCTTTGAGTTTGGTTTTGGCTAAGAGAATTTTGATTTAGTATTGTTTGTTTTAGATATTGAGTTGATAATTTTTTTTTGGTTTGAAAATGTTGAAGATGATTAGGTGTAAATTTTTTTTTGTTTTATTAATTGTTAAAGGAGTTGGATAAGTTGAGTTCAGGATTTTGTGGAACATTTGAGAAAGTTATTTGAAGGAGATAGATAAAGTTTGCACTGATGAATTTGTTGAATAATTGGGAAAGTTTTTTTTTTCATGGAGATAGATAAGTTTGCGTTCGAAGTACGTTTATTCGATAGTTGTTTTTGTGAAAATGGATAATTGAGTTGAAAAGAAAGTCACAAGGTTTATTTGATAAAATTGTTTGATGTACAGAAGGATGTTTTGCTTTAAGGATTTTGGGGCAAGGGAAATTGAGTTGATATAATTATACGGTATAATTGAGAACGTTGTTTTGATGTAGATAGGGTAGTTTGAGTTAATGATTTGGTACAGTTTCGAGTAATTAAGTTGATGAACATAGATAAGTTGAATTAATGATTGTGTGGTATATTTAAGGATGTTTTGAGATGAATCTAGGAAAGTTCGAGTTGAGGATTTTCGACGAATATGGGTTTAGTTAATGGTATTGTGGAGCAATCGATTATTTGGAAGGTGCAGATAAGTTTAGTTAGTGTTGTTGAGGCATAAGATGTGAACGATATGAGGTCAAGGCAATTTTAGATTATCGAGGAATCATTTTAAACTTACTGAGAATTTTAGGTTTTTGTTATAGAATTGTGTTTGAGTTATTGATTAGAGGATTTTCGATGAATTAAGTTAGCGGTATTATTGTAAATAGAGGATCTTGTTTTTCTTTTTTTTTCGTGTTTGTATATTTGTTGCGCGTATAGTGAAACATTGAGTTTTTTTTTTATATTATTTGGACTTGTGGATACATTGTATTACGAGGATTGTTAAAAAGTTATGTTGATTAGTTAAGCGATATTTTTTTTTATATATTGGAAACTATGTTTAATTTTGTGTAACACTTGCAATAATTTTCTTTTAGTTAAATTACTTTACTCTGTATGTATCGCCTCATATGACTTGGGTTGCATATCAATTTTATGTTTTTAATTTTTTCTGAAATTTTCAACTGCACTTGTGATTTCTGGAATTCATTTCCCAATATGGAAATTCGCATGTATTTGAATGTAGAAGAAATTGTTTTTTTTTTCTCTCAAATTTTTTAAAAGTATTAATCGATATAGATATTTTTTTTATAATCGGATTTGCATGTTTTTTTTTTTCTGCCTTTGTAAACATTGGGGATGCATCCTGATCAAATGCACACTCATCGTTTGCAATTCTAAATTTAATTACACTAATTTTTTTTCTTTATTTCAAATTGTAACCAATGCTTGTAGTGAATTTTTAAATTCCTTAGGCTACTCAGCATTCATTGAGGTTATAATTTTTTTCACCGTTTATACTACTCGTTAATTTCTAGAATTAAATTTGCAGATCTGAATTAATTACGTTAATTTTTTTTTAAACTTTCATTTTTAACCAATGCTTGTAGTGAATTTTTTTAAGTTCTTAGGCTATTGGGCATTCTCGGAGGTTGTAGCATTTTTTTTTCAGCTATGCACACCCATTGTTTCAATTTCTAACTTTTCACTTTGAATTAATTTCTTTTTACGAAAGATTGTTATCGATGCTCTTGGTGAACCACTGCAATTTCTTATGCTTTGAGTACTGTTGAAGGTTAAAGTAGTGATTTTGTTTGGTGGTCTGGGACATGCACTTCACATTAATCGTGTCAGGATTTCGATGTTAAACGATTATGAGGTGTCTGTTTCTGGGTGCCATGTTTGTATTGATTATATATGTTTTCACTAGTGCTTATTTCTTATCACAAAGTATTTTGTTCGATGCGCATATGTGTGGTTATTGTGAGTAGCGAAGCTGTTATATATGCAATTTTTGATTTTACTATGCGTTACTCGTCTTTTTTTTTTATTATTTAGTGGCACATGTTTCTTTGTGATTGTTCGATTATTTCTATTTGTTATTTTATATATGTTGTCCTTGTGAATTGTTTGGTGACCCATATCCCATTCGGCAAATTTTTTTTCGTGCATGAATTTAATTGTAGTTGTTAGTAGTTAATTTGTTTTTCTCCACCTTTTCGCAACGTTTAAGGAATTAGGGTTAAAATGCAATTTTCTTGTTGGTTGTTATTTTTTTGTGTGTGCAAAGTAGAATTTTTTAGACAATGCTTCTTGAAATTTTTTTTTATATTGAGTGATGGGAGGACGAGATGGGGACCTCAGGTATCCGAAAGCCCTGTGGAAGAGTGGGAAATTTTGTTCTACCTATTATATATACACTACTGATGCTAGCTCTCCTACGAGAGTGTTCGTGTTTTCTCTCTTTCAGGATATCAAGCCATGGTTGTTTCAGGTGCATTGGATCTAGTTGTATCACGAGATTAACCCCGTCGAGAGTCAGATTTCTGGATGTACCCCTTGCACCATGAGAAGAACCCCTACAAAATTCAAACAGCACCAGGGTACTACTACAAGACCGAGGAACTGTTACGCTAAAGTTTTACCAAGATTAGGACGCTCCAGACATCATTTTCTTGTTTTTCTTCCTTCGTGACGTGGACAGCCGTTCGTGACCAGGAGTCTGTGAGTGTCTGTTGAAAGGAAGAATGGTCTGTTGGAACTGCTGCTGCTATTGCATTTTTGATACGGACATTTTCCTCAATGAATTTTCTTGTGTTGGAACTGCTGACGCTATTGCATTTTGTATTTACATTTACTACAATGAATTTTTTTGTGTTTCTTTATTTCTAGTTTTGTTAATCTGAAAGAGGGGAGGAGTGATGGGAGGCCGCCGGCCCCTGAGATACAGTTTTATTTTTTGCATTTGCCCTGTTTACAGGAAATAGGGATTACACAGGAATGTGGGTGCGTCTAGGTTCAACGGACCTTATGGCCGGCAAGGTTATGTTCTTGCGCTCCAATCAGGGTGGTAGATTTGACGGTAATGAATCCGTAGCGGATTCTTTTCGAAGTGATCTGGTCAACTTTAAAAGCTCGTGCACGACAATTCTCGGGGCCTTTTACTCCTTCTTCGTCTGCCAGAAAAAACCTCCACTTTTGGGAAGCTCACCCGCTACCCGAGGTCAATCCCATCCATCGCTCTCTCCCTCTTTCAAAGCTAAGTAATATTCAGTTATGTGTCACTTAATTTTAATCTTATTGTTTAATAAATTAATTGTTACTTTAAGAACCGGCCTTTTTAATCTAGTGTACTGTTTTATTTGTCATTAAAGATCTAATGTTTAAACTTAAGCTATAGTGTGACGCCAAATGATAAATTAGAACCTGGGTATTATAAAATGGATAATAAGAATAAATTAAATCAATTTAAGTTAACCAGGCGTCGCATTACTATATACAGGCAAAATATTATAATAGAAGCATTTTTCACAAAAGGAGAATATTTTGAAAATGGGTCATTCTATGTTCATTTTTTATCAAAATATTGTATTTTAATAATTTTTTATTGTAATACTATTCGTAAAACAATTTTATATACATTTTCTAATCTAAGTGACACTAAAAATCATAAATATTATCCATTTATACGCTTTTGCAAAATCACGGTTTCGAACGTAGTCGGATACCTTAAACGTCAAGGTGCAGATTTCATCCTTTTTTTTTTTTGGTAATTTCTGCATCGATGTTCCTGCATTCTTCTGTGATTATTGTTTTTAGTTCACATTTTGTTTTTATATGCCATGTTTTCTTTCTTGAAATTTAAATTCTCTCCAAATATGCTCTACTGGGCTTAAATCAGGTGATTGAAGATATGTGTTTTCAGAATATGGAGATAGTTATAGACACACCAGAGGCTTACGTTGAGAATAGTACGATAGGGATTATTATCTCACTGAAAAAGGAATTCGTCTCCAATACCCAAAATTTGGGCGGATAATTTCAAGTTGTTCTTTAAAATATTTAAATATAACTCATGATTCACAATACCATAAAAAATACCGAAATACCTTATCTTGAAACGATATGAAGTCCCGCCCACCCACCCACTCACTACACACACATGAACAATTTCACCACTATGCTTCATTGTTCCAAAAAAAATTCTTGGGATTAAGTTTCTCTTTCTTTTCTTTTCCGAACTCTTATGTTCCTGTCTGAACCAAAAAAGTTGAATTTGCTGTATCCCAATGAATTTTCTGTCAATGTTGAATTTTCTAAACTTAATTCTGGTATATTAATTTTTATTAGCCGAAAATATTACATTTTTTTAGAAAATTGCAAGTGTGCGAACCCTTTTCAGAGCCATTGTATATATGTTTAATTTAAACGAACTTTAAAAATAAAAAAAATAGGTTTTACTATTTATATTTAAAAGAGGTTTATATATAGGAAAATTTTGATTTTTTCTCTTTTTTGAAAATCAGCTACAGGTGTTATTTATTATTTTTTTTTACAAATTTGTGAAGTATCCGATCAATTCTAAGAGCCATCGTATAAGTATAATTTCAAGCATTTTGTATATAAGATTTTTTTTTTTTTTTTTTTTTCCTTTGATTTTATCATACAGTTTTAAACTGACTTTTGCTCTCGATATTCATACTGAGCATGAACAATCTTTGATGTACATAAATATCCGATATTAAATTTACGTAATTAAATTTTCAAATTATTCTTCGCAAGTTCAAAAATGGAACAATAAAGTTTTTCTATAAAATTATTTGAAAAAGTCAAAAACAGAGAAATTTTTACTGGTATTAATAATATGTCTATTTATAGAAATTTTAAGCTGTGCTTTTAAAATTAAAAGGAAAAAAAGTACTTTAAAATTTTACTCCAGACATTTCTTAAAGGTAATATTTTGGCAAGATATATATTTATTATATGTAAGAAAATTTTTTGGCAAATTATTACTTAAAAATAATTTAAAATTTGGAATTTATTTTAATTAAATGGAAAATTACTAAGATCTTGTTATCAAACGTGGTTACGGCAGCGAATCCTTACACTTTATTTACTGAAAGAAAATATGAGCATATTTTTTATTAATAAATTGAGTACAAACTAATTCAGTAATTCATTCGCAAACGATATCCATAGACAAAGTAGAGCGAAGTGTGAACACAATAAAAACGTCAGCTTCCTGCATGAAGACGGTGTCTGTAGACAAAGTAAAGCTAAACGTCAGCATCCTAAGCAGGGACGGTTTCCTAAGACAGAGCTAAGCTATGAGTCAGCATCCTAAATGATGATGGTGTCTAGAGACAGGGTTAAGGTATACGGATACAATAAAACCGTGAGCTTCCCAAGCGAAGACGGTTACCTAAGACAGGGTTAAGGTATACGGATACAATAAAACCATGAGCTTCCCAAGCGAAGACGGTTACCTAAGACAGGGTTAAGGTATACGGATACAATAAAACCATGAGCTTCCCAAGCGAAGACGGTTACCTAAGACAGGGTTAAGGTATACGGATACAATAAAACCATAAGCTTCCCAAGCGAAGACGGTTGCCTAAGACAGGGTTAAGGTATACGGATACAATAAAACCATGAGCTTCCCAAGCGAAGACGGTTGCCTAAGACAGGGTTAAGGTATACGGATACAATAAAACCATGAGCTTTCCAAGCGAAGACGGTTGCCTAAGACAGGGTTAAGGTATACGGATACAATAAAAACATGAGCTTTCCAATCAGACGGTTTCCTAAGACAGTGTTTCTCAAACATTTTAATATTAGCGACCCAATATTCAATCATAATTGTCATCACGCCCCCTGTCCCTCCACACAAACAACAATACATTGAATTCAATAATACTATATTCTTAAGCTAAAGGAACAATACGACTTTAACCTCTTAAGTGCCACTGACGTACATATACGTCTTGCCTAACCATTGCGTTAAATGCCACGGGCGTATATATACGTCTTTCTAAAGTACAATATTTCTGTGCACTGCTATCTTTAAAATTTTTCCGAAGGTTTTGGAATGCAATAAAAGGACCTTGACAATGTTTGCGAAGGGTTTACTTACATCAGGAGATTTCTTTATTTATTGCTTTTCTAGCCACCCCCTCCCTAAAACATCACATACGTATACCTATGGGGAAAACGGAGGCACTGGGAAGCGAATCGTGTAACTTTTAATCGACAGTTAAGGGATTATTTATAAACCGTACAAATTATCAAGATAAGTGTTAATTTTTGAATATAATTTTATTTATGACAAGCTCATGGGGTCACTTAAACGTTCTTAACTTAGTATTGTCAAATTAATTATAAAATATATGTGTGTAGTACTGATACATTTATAAGTGTATTATATCAGTGTAAATGCTTATTTCATTTTTTTATTACGCCGGAATGTATTTTGTTCGTTTATATATATACTTCCAGTAAATTAATAATTTCTTTAAATAATCTTTTGTTTTCGACTTTCCAATAAGCTCGCGCCCCCCTTTTAGAGTTATCATGCCCCCTAGGGCGCGCCCCCGGTTTGAGAAACACCGTCCTAAGAGGATCAGCACACACAATCCGTAAAATCAGTTGTCATTTCAAATCTTCAGGGTTTTAAGGGTTCCAAGGCAAGCGCGAAATAGTAAAATTTCAAAATTTAGACTCCGTTTTTCTCTATATGTTTTTAATATTTCTAATAGAGCTTAGAATTTTTGAATGCCTATAATAAGGATACTTAAGTTTCTCTCCGTAACCTTTCTTAGCTCAAAAGTTTTCTTTTTCTTTTTAGTTGCACGTGGACATAGATTTTAGTATCTCGTAATACATGTTTTTATTGAGATATTATTTTTTTAAATATATATAACGTTACACAAATATATATCAAATATTTTACACACACATACATAAAATGATGCACAAAACGTATTTAATGAGTTATGTGATGAAAATCACAGGATAATTTCTTTGAAAAAAAATCATAGAACAATATTTTTAAAATTCTAATTTTTTTTTCATATACAAAATTATTTTTAAAATATTGAGTACTGTGTGTTTAAAGAAAAAAATGTTTTGGTTCATTATATGTACAGGCATCTTTCATAGAAGTATAACAAATTAGGAAGCATCTAGTGCAATTTTAAAGTGTACGTATAAAGTATTAATTTAATATTAGGTCGTTACCCGCCTAATTGTTTATCATTTTCGCCAAGTTGGGAGATAACATTACAATGCGGTTGTATTGATTTTTATCGTCTGGTAATATGTTTGCTACAGTGTTTATGTATAAGATCCTTACTTTTTTGCTTTATTTTTATTGTATGCTTATTAATTTTAAGCAATTCGATTATTTTAAAAATATTTAATCATTTTTTATATTGGAAGCTATTTTTTGTAATGCCTGTTGGATAATAGATATCTCAGAAATTGCTGGAGAGTATATCAGGATTTTGTTTTAAAAAGAGTATGAGAATTCCGTGTTAAATTATTACGGGTTAATAGGTTTACCAAATGCGCTCTTTTGGTCACAATTTTGATTTTTGTGAAGGGATTGAATTTTTTTCAACCTTAGTTAAGATTTTACTGATTTCTCCCAACGGGAAATGTCATAAATCTGGTAAAGACGTAACAACTGTGTCTCAAAAAAGTAATAAATTAGGGGAGGTCAATTTTTTTTACTGGGGATCTTACGTTGTGTGTGTGTGCGTGAATTTCAACTCACATAACGATAAATCTTTCAGGCAGAATTTGTTTTATTAATGGAATCAAATTGCGAGTTTCTGCTATTTTATTTTTAATAAATGACTTCCTATAGCTGGAGTTTACTCCTTAAGAATCGATTTTCATATAAAGCCCCCGGTATGGCAATATTATGAGAAGTGAAATGTGTACAAGCGCTAACAAAAAAGAGTTACACTGTGTGCTGCGCAAACGCCAAGTTGCTGTCAGAAGGAAGGACTACTTTTTCGTCTTTTTTAAAATTACGATCATTTTTTTCTTACTGAAATCAGACAAAGAATAATTACAGAATCAAAAAGATTACTTATTTTCCCGCGATAGTGTATACATTTTTTTTGCGATTTTTCAGAAAATACTCAAAATTCTAACTAAAAATTTAATAACTTCGTTATTTATAAAATAATCACACGGAACCCTTTCTAAGTGTCAAATGTTGTTATCCGTGCATTGTTGAAAGATTGAAAAAACTACTGAAAAATTACGGATTTAAAAAAAAAAGTGTTTGTGTTTTTCATCTGATACCCTTTTTACAAAAAACCATTTATACAGGGTTTTTTTTTCTTGCATTTTTGTTTAAAAATTACCGTTATTTGTTATCTATGTGGGAAAAATAAGGAAAGCATATTTTAAAAACCAAGCCCTAAAAAAATCAAAACTTAAAAAAAAAATTCGCAAACTGCGGTAACTAGCGTTTTAGCGTAATTGGGGACAAAAATTAGTTTTCCAGTCAAACGACACTTCATGCCGTAGCTCTTTAGACAAAGTTGACCATAACAACTGAAAATCACAAATTTGGTGGTGTATATTTAATACTGTTTTGGTGCATTGAATAGCAAAGTAACAAATATGTATATATGCCGCGAGATGCACTTTACCTAACATTAAACCCATTGTTATCGTCATAGTTTATATGTCTGCAATCAGAATGTTAATGACATTAGAGATTATATCCACACAAGACATTGTTAGCATATTCAAAATACGGTTCTAAACTACTGGAGAAACAGTATCATGTACTTGTACTCATACTTGATGGTGATTTCAATATTGATTTCGATAAAGATGAAGGATCGAGATTAGAACAATTTTTAAAATCAGAGCTTAATTTGGATTTTGTTTCTGGTAAAGCATTGGGGATGACTAGGTATGGTACAACCATTGATTCGATGTTTTCCCGATTCGCAAACCACGTATCTACCGACGTTCACGTATCATACTTTACTTACCACAAGCCTCTTATCAAAGTGATTAATAATGGTGAGAGAATGATATTAATACTCACAGTGATATTAATAGTGCAGTAAATCAACCTTCTTAACAATGTATTCATGTGCTATGACTAACATATATTTATGTAACATAATTTATGTATATATATATATATATATATATATATATATATATATATATATATATATATATATATATATATGGAAATAGTATTTAATTAGTTTCGAATAATTAGAATTTTTAAATTTTCAATATATTTCGAGAGAGAGAGATGTAAGAGATGGCGACCCCAAACACACCAAATTGAATCGAGAGGCATTTCAATGCCCAATGAAAGAATTCGGAGCGATGACGCCAGACGCGTATGGTCCCTGAGCGAGAGATTATTTTTTCACTCCCACACCGGACACGAACGAAGTAAGGTCGACGTCCTCTTAGCGACTTTGCCTTCATAAACAACGCAGACTCTTTCTTTAGGCCTAGCGATGTTTGGCGCCCTCATCTCACCGGTGAATCCTGCTCTTTGTTCGAACTATCTTTTATTTATCTTCTTGTAAGTAATTCAAAGCTGTAAACATAGCCTGTTCCCAGTAGCGCACACAAGGGAGGGGCTAGGGTCTGGACCCCCCCGAAGCCCTTGAGTTTTCCGATTGATTACAATTTTAAGTATATAGTACGAAAAATTTAATTAAGTGTTTGTTGTTAATGATTAATTTTAGTAATTAATGCTAATTATCTATTCAATAATTAGTTTTTTACTGTGTTTTGTTCCCGAAAATCGACAAAATCAAAAGGAGCATGATACAAGAATGGTGAAGCCCGGGCACCTCCTTGAAAAATTCCTGTGTGCGCGACTGCCTTATTCCTTATCTTAATAAATTAATTGTTCTTTAAACTCTCTCTTGGCTTATGCTTTCTTTCGTCCAAAATTTCATCATTACCCCTAGACACCATCCCACATACATATATACATTATTTTACCGAATCAGTATGAAAAATGTGGATAGAATAAAGAAAATACATGCATTATTTCAGTATTATATGAGATATGTTTATTTGCCATGTTTGCCTACTACACAATCAAAGACAATTGTACTTAATGAGTAAACTCCAGTCGGAGCCGAAACACCCAGTTTTTATTTTTTTCACATCCCATAATAAAGTACCTTTTTTAGTATTTAATTTTTCTTCCGGCCTCAAATTATTTATTTACTCATTTTTAATGTTTGTCTGCTTTCGCTTCTTTTAATTTCTTTTTCTTTCGTCCTTTTGAAATTCCTCACATTTAGTTTCTTTATCTTAGTATTTATACTCTTCAGTGCCATTTTACGTGGAAATTGTAAGAAAATTTCTTCTTATTCCTCTTTTTGAACAATTTTAAAAGGTTGTAATTCTACAGTTCTCAGAGTTGCTTCATCAAGTTTCAGTAATATTTTTTTATTCTTCACAATTCTTTTTTTTTACTTAGTGCGAGGTGACCATCTTGAATAAAATCTACATTCAATCTAAAGCCTATTTGGGGTGATTTTCATCGCGTCTAATAAGCTATATCGGAATGCAAATAAATTGATGTAGATTTAGAAGAATTAAATATTGCATTTAAAAAAGTATACGTATACTTGAAATAAGTGAATTATCTGATAACTACATTATTTGGATGGCGAAAACGCAGTCGTTACGTTCAAAATTGTTACAAATGACTTTTTCTTCTATTGATGCCGTCACATGAATTCGTATAAGTACGAATCTATATGTTGTTGTGCAGATCCGTTAAGTTTCTTAATTCTCTAAACAGCATAGTCTTTCGAGTGCTTACGTATTAAACATTATTTTTTGAAATACTTCACTGCGTTCGCTTCCGCAGAATAAATTCTCAATTTTAATCATTTTTCATAACAAAATAAGAGAAGAATTAACCAATTATAAAAACTATATCTTCGATCAAGATTCTAACGCTTGAACATGTACGAGAACAGTACAAATTATAAAAAAGAGTAATTTTCGAGCATGCGCTAGCAAAATTAATGCGTTTGGACAAAAGTAGGGATGGTTTTCCTTTATTAGTGGTAGATTGGGGCAATTTGATGATTTTCTTCGACTCGACGTTATAATAAGTAAATACCTATATCTTTTAGGTATTATACTATCCTTATATGATATATGTATCTCAATCATCGTTATAGATATTTATCATTGTATTAATATATTTGTTGGTTCTTTGCATCAAAATTACAATTATTTTTGAAGTGAAACTTCTTTGCGTGCGAGAGTGAATAAGAAATTTGCCCAGTTTTGCGTAACAGTGAAAAAGCGAACGGAAGTAGTCTCCCCGCCATCCCCCCGAATCGTCACCACGATGACAGGATAGCGAGTTGGGAGGAAAAGGGGGAGCGGGGACACCACTTGACTTGCGTCATATCCGTGAAAAAATTTGGATGAGTGCTCACTTCTCCGTTTGGTCAACTTGCCCACCTTCCTATTGGAGGGGGGTCTTTTCCCCCCAGACCCGGGGACATCTATCAATGGTTTATGAGATGCAGTGATATTACGGTGTAGACAAAATAGCTCTCGCATCAAAAGCGTACTCTTTTGAAATATTTTCTTAGATTTTTTGCTACATGGCGATGTTTTCGGTGGCTAATTTGCTTTTTTGACTTTTTTTGCTTTGATTTATTATATTAATGCAAGTCAGAATGCCTAAATCAAATGCACAAAGAGGAAAAGAGCTTCGTGAAAGAAAGAAAAACTAGCAGCAAGTCCAGTCAAACAAATGACAAAAAAAACCCAGAAAATGTTACAAATTTATTAAGTGCTACTGCCAAATCTCCATCAGAGTACATGACAGAATATCGAGGATTGAAAAAACACACACTGCAAATTATTCTCTTAATGCTCAGTTTAAGGGATGGGAATCTTATTGAGACTCTTCTAATGACAGCACAGATTAATACGGACTTAGTGAACCACTCTGTGCCATTAACTATAGACCCTTCAACAAGTCTAGTGCGTGTGTTAGAACACTGATGTATATAAATTAATAATAAATTCTGTCTTACATTTCAAAGACTATAATTCCCATAAAAATGCTCGCAAAGATTTTCAAAAGCGATTCGTTGATAATCGTTCAATTGATACGGGCGTTCAATTTATGATAGATTATGGTTTAGAGATGATTTGAGAACATCTGTTGCTGAGCACAAAAATGTTTTGTAAAATATTTTACCGGGAATTAATTTAGAAGACATATTAAAGCGTGCTACGATTGTCAACAAACTTTAAATAGGAAAAGTATACCAAATTTACCAAAATACACTCAGGAACATTGAAAATAGCGACCCAAGAAGGAAGCTAAGTACAATCGCGAAACTTTGCAAATTAGTACAGCGTAATGTAATATGCAAATGATCCAAGTTTTGTGCCAATACGCATGCTCATACACGCCGAGGTGGCGCTACAATCAGGAAGGGGGTGTTATATAAGCCAGCGCAAATTCGAAGATTCATAAACGTGACGATTACCCGCCGATTGTAGGAAGACCTTGGTGAGAGAAACATGCCAGGTAAACGTGCTAGAAGACATTTCTCACAGTTAAGCGAGTTTGAGAGAGGCCTGATCATCGGGATGAAAACTGCAGGCTGCTCGACACGCCGTGTTGCTGGCCAGGTGGATCGTTCGGAGTAGGCCGTTAGAAATTGTTGGAAGCAGTGAACACGAGAAGGTACCCACGCGCGGAAAACCGGGTCTGGAGCGATCAGGAAGACCACGAGGAGAAAGGATCGAAGGATCGTGCGTCAAGCACTTGTGGACCCCACAGTGACTCGTTCAACGATACGAGCAGACGTAGGCGTAGCGATTGTTCCACAATTTCCAGACACCTTGCAGAAGCAAATCTTAAATCCAAGCGCCCTTTCCGTGCACTCCCTTTAACACCGGAACATCGGCAACTGCGTCTACAGTGGTGCCAAGCCAGATCAATGTGGAATGTCACAGATTGGCCAAAGGTTGTGTTGAGTGATGAAACCCAGTTTGTTTTGGCGACAGATGATAACCGTGTACGGGTGTGGAGGCGCCCTGGTGAGCGGAACAATCCCCCCCCCACACACACTGTTCTACGTCACACTGCCCGCACAGCTGGTGTAATGGTCCGGGGGGCATAGCCTATGATAGCCTGTTCCACTTTAATTGTGATGCATGGAACCTTAACTGGCAAACGTTACGTTGATGATATTCTTCGACCCCATGTAGGACATTTCCTAAATGGTCTCCCAGGGGCAATTTTCGAGCAAGATAATGCTCGTCCGCATACAGCAAGAGTTGCTCAAGACTTCCTACGTCCTTTTGTGGCCGCGGTAGCCGAGTGGTATAGGTATCGGACTGTGGCTTGCTTTGTCACAGGTTCGAGCCCAGTACCACTAAAGACCCGCCGTGTAGGGCAGCGATGCACGTTAGATCTGTCGAGAGCTGAAACGTCCTCTCGTTGGTGTGGTAGTTAGGAGAGGGGGTGCCAGCTCAGGTGTCGTCCACGTCACTTGACCATGGTTCAAAATTACGTGGTCCGTCGCCAAAAGCCCTCGTGTAGCTGAACAGTGCGACGTTAATATTCAATCAACCTACGTCCTTTTTAGACTCTTCCATGGCTGGGCCGCTCCCCGATTTGTCCCCTGTAGAGCACGTGTGGGATCAGCTAAAACGGCAGATGCCATCGTGTCACTCTGTACATGATTTAGAGTAGGCTGCTCAAGATTTGTGGGCCCATCTGCCTCAGGAGAACATAAGGTGTCTAATCAACTCAATGCCGGACCATGTGGCGGCATGTATTGCAGCTGGAGGTGGTCCAACGCGCTATTGAAGTTGTCCAGTATTTGTGTCTTTGCACACCCTGCATTCATTTAATTGTCTTGTTTTTGAGATCAAGTGAATCTCTCATCTGTGTCGTTATGTGTATTAAATTTCATTTCAATCCGATGCTTTCTTCTTGGTCGTTATTTTCAATGTTCCTGAGTGTATAACTGTTTTGTATACCCAGAAGTTCCAGAACATCTTTCTGCTTTGGATTTGATATCAGAAAGACCCATTTCGCCACGAATACCTTTCATGCAAATTAGGCGATTGAGACATGTACTCGGTCAATTTGAAATATTAGGGTAATTGATCAATGTTCGCCAAAAAAGTTTAACTTCTATCGCGTGGCGTTCCACGCACCATTTTTTTTTAGGGAAATAGTTGTAAAAAGTATTCCTAAAATAAATTAATTTTTTTAACGACATGGTTTGCGGTCCCCCCCAGTACTACTGTTCATCATAGCTTAATTCAATGTAGGCCTTTTTTCAAATTTTTTTCTATTAACTTACTCTCTCAATTATGTATTTATTTATGTATTTATCTTGTCCAAATTTTCAATCGTTAATAAAATACTTTCTATTCATCCAGTCAAGTTCAAGGAAATTTTTTTAAACTTGTAGTGGATGATACTTGATGTTAATACAGTTTTTTCAAATTTTGATTAATTAATTTAATTTAATTAATCCCCGGTTTTTGTCGCCAACTTATATTCGTTTCTATTGCTGTAACGGTGTCTAAAACCTGTTTTTCAGCCAAACTAGCCAAACCGGGTGTGCATTGTTACAATAATGCAGACAAATCATGCTCTTTGTTCAATTCCTACAATAAGTTCACTCTCTCTCTCTCTATGTATATATTTATATATATACACCTTATTCAAATTTTCAATCATAATAAAATACTTTCTATTCATCCATTCAAAGTAGGAATTGACTTAATTTTTTTTATATATGTATATATATTACTTGTTTTAAACCAAGTACAGCTGCAAAAGATCTTTGATTTGTTAGTAATGAAGACTTGTCTCTTGTATATTGTTAAAATATATTCCAATTTTTTTTCCAGATTATCACCATAAGTTTATAATTAATCTGAGGAAATCTACCGGCTCTTGATAATTCTATTAATTTGAAAATCTTTTTCTCTTACGTTAAATTGTGTCTCTATTTTTAAACTTTTCTTTCATAATTATTAAACGTAAATTTGCGTTGCAGGTTTTTTTTTTCAATTAATTTTTGATAGATGAAATCACCTTCTGGTAGTGTGGCTGCTGTAACCATTTGGTTATGGTTATTCACTTATGGCCGACATATCATGTGTTTGAGCCGTAGGGCCACTGAAGACCACCAAGTAGAGGAATCTGATCATTGCCGGTTAATCCATTGGACGCTGGGGGCGAGCACCCAGGGGCTCGGGGCCCAGATAAACTTGAGTTAACCAGATTATCTGGCTATAAATTTAGATCATTCAGTGCCAAGGGGGCTTATAGATCTGCACCTAGGGTCCGAAATGATATTAAATTTACACTGGGGCCGATGCACGCTGAATTTGTCATGGTTATAAGTCCATCCATTGGCGTGATTTGGAATTTTGAGAGGGGATTGATACTGTCTCAGATATCGTTCTCGTCACTAGACCATTTTTAAAAATTATGAGATCCTTGGCAGCCTTCGTGTTGCTGTACAGCTTTGAAGAAGGGATGCCAGATTAAGTATCATTCTTGTAATTTTACTATGATAAGCAAGACCATGACAAATTGAATACATTTGGTTAAATGTATTCTAACTAAATACGATCCAACAATCCGTCCCCAACGTTAATAAAAAATAAAACCTTTCATTACAAAATTCTCACGACTGTTTGAAAGTTGGTACTGATTCTTATGTTATCAGAGTTGTAAGCAAACTAATTTAATCTAATAAATTTAGAACTTATTTGAACCCATTAGCATCCAGCGTTGGTTTAAATGTAGCTCGTGAATAAATTTTGAATTTAACAACAGTTAACAAAAGAATTTTAGAATTGAAATGAAGTCATGAAGGAGTCTGCTTATTTATCTTTTACCGATGGTTTTAAGAATTATTGAAGAAAAATAGTCAAAATTGTTGTTATAATCTCACCATTGAAAAAAAATCAATCAAAATTGAAATTTTTAATATAATTAGCACTCAATAATTTTAAAAAAATATGGATGAATTAACCGAGCAAGAAATTTTGTGGACTGTCCATATTGATTACGTTCCAGATACTGTGCTACTGGACATATTTGATAGACTTAGTTTCAAAGAATTATGTTTGTGTTCAAGGTAAAATAAATTATATTTTAAGCGTTTTAAAATAAATTATATTTGAAACATTAAAATACATTAAGTTAAAAATTATATTAACTTATTAAATAAATTATATTTTTTACGAGATAAATCAGATTTTATATTAATGCAATATGACTGAAATATACCGGATATATCAAGGATACATAAAAGTAAATTGGACCGTGTCAAGATATCCTGCATTACATCAAAATAAAAAAAAATTGCAAACATATATCAATTATTTCTCTGGGTAATGTGTGGTACTAAGTACTTCAGTTATATTCTATACATTTTTGAATCCTATAATTAATTACCGTAAAATCCGGTGCATAACACGCATTTTTAACACAAAAAATAAGATCCAAATTTACGTGTGCGCCTTTTACGCCGGGTATAAAAATAAAAGCTTTAAAAATACTAAAAAAAAATTTTTTTAAGTCAATTCCTACTTTGAATAGAAAGTATTTTACTAACGATTGAAAATTTGAATAAGATATGTATTTATATATATGGGGAGAGAGTGAACTAAAATAGTAGGAATTGAAAAAAGAGCATGATTTGTCTGCATTGTTGTAGTAATGCACACCCGGCTTGGCTGAAAAACCGGTTTTGGATGCCAACTATTGTCATTGTTTTAACAGTTACATTTTTATAACACTGGAGCAAATCTAAGTTGGTACCAAAAACTGGTAATGAATTAAATTAAATTAATTCATATTTGAAAAAACTATTAACATCAAGTGAATGAAGCCAAACTAAGCTAGGTATTTCTGTAACTAAAAATGTTTTATGTTTTTCTTGTTAATTAAAGGATAGTTAATATGAAGCTTGGTAAAATTGGGAATGTTTTGTCTATATTTCTGAAATGGTTTCCAAGCCATCAAAGTTGTCAAAACCAAACACACTGTAATAAGTATGAAATGAAATTTTTAATGTTTTCAAAAATTAAGTAATTTTTTTTAATAAATTAATGAGGGGGGGGGCTACTGATTTTAAAATTCTGATTTTTACAAAGAGAAACTTTTTTTAAGAGCATCAAGAAAGATGAAAAATTGCACATTCAAATTCTTGCTTTTATGTATCTTTTGCCATTTGAACTGAAGGAAAGTGTCTATATGACATAATCTTTTCTAGAGATCAGCCTTAAAAAAAATCAGGGTTGACCTTTCAAACTAACCTATTCATTATCATTGAAATTTTGAGCTTGTGCAACTTGTTTTCTTCGAAACAATTATTTTTTCTTGCATGACTTTTAATACAAGGCTCATTCATTTCTCTTTTTGCATCATCCCTTTGTAAATTTATCATTTAAACCCTTTACAATCATTTACCCATTTACTATTCAAAATCACACACACAATTTTAGGATTGTCATTTTTTCTCTCTCAAAGTCATTGAAAAATGTAAATTATATTTCTCGGCCATTTTTTTAGATCAATTAAAGGAATAAATATGGCAGTAATTCAAATTTCATTTAGAAATTATTAAAAATCGATGAAATTTTTAACAAACATTTTAATAATTAAAAAGAACATTCACAATGTATATTTTGAATGATCTACCAAAAGAGATTTTATGGAAATATTACTAACATTTCTACTCAAAATTTGTTATTCTTTTAAATTTTATTATATAATGCCATATGTACTGCACCTTGAGAACCACTGCAGTAAAATATATGGAAATTATAAGCTTATTTATAAAATAATTATAATGTTGTGTATTAATAAATCTTCTCTTTATTAGGGTTTGTCAAAGATGGTATATTCTTTCAAAGGACTTCAGTCTAAGGAAACGAATTGTGATAAAAAATCCATTGCAGGCTAGTCAATTCTCAAGTCTTGTACATCATCATTTCACTCATGTCTTAAAAGAATTTAAACTTTTGAGAATGTGTAATTGTCCTCTGCTGTCCATAAAAAAGGATACATTTTGGAAATTATCTAGACAAAGCAACAACATGAAAAAACTTGTTCTCATGTCATGTTCATTATCAAGAGTATCATTAAAAGATTTACCTTCTACTCTTGAACATATAAGCGTTCGAGGATCAGAAGTATATCCTAATGTGTTTTTGGGTCAAAATCCTAGTCTCTATGTTCCACATTTAGTTTGTTTGGATGTTGGAGGTGTAAGCAATTTTTTGACAAGTCAGGATTTGCATGTTTTTAATAAATTGAAATTTTTACGTGCTCTTTATATGGATGGATGTTTTCGTGTCAACAATGGTGGTATTGAATCAATAATTGACATCTTGCCTCAACTTGAAGTTCTTGATGTAGAAGGGACTGATATCTCTGATGAGGGTGCAATTACTATTTTTAATTTCTGCTCTAACATTAAAAATCTCTATCTTGGTAATACGTCAGTGAATGATATGGCCTTTTCATTAGTGAAAGTGCAAGCACTGCCTCATTTGAGGACTTTTTGTGTTATGAATACAAATGTGTCTTCCACAGTACTGCATTCATTTCTTTTACAAAATCTAAGCACTCATGAATTAATTGTTAGAGCAAATTTTAAAGGCCCTCATAATTGTAAATGTTTTTATTCAGAAAAAACACCTGTCTGCTTTGAATTAGATAGTGAATCTGCATTCCCACCTGAAAACTGTCAGCACTATTTAACAAATGAAATATATGGTTTAAATTAAAAAAAGAAAAACAGTATGTACACACATATATATTTATTTATATTTGTGTGTAAAATGTATATTTTATTACAAATAATTTATATTTTCTTAATTAAATTGTAATATCAGTTTTTATGAAGTCATAATGAATGTTTATGTATTATATGTATCTAGTTTTTTTTTTTATTTTTAATAAATTTTATTAAGTTTATCATTTAGATTATTTATTTTGTTGAACATCTCGGTAAAATCCTAGGAGGACCCACTGCTGTTTTTGGCGCCAAAAAGCGCCAAATTGAAGGTTTTCAAAAAGGCGTCAATGACGAAAAACTCTTGGGAAGCGCATGCGTCAGCGGGGGATGAAATGGGCGTTTCGCAAAGATGAAAACGAATAAATACATTAAATTAATCATTATATAAAGAAAAAAACGAGAAAGCAATGAAATTCATTTTAAAAAAGCATTCTAAAACCAGTGTGTACAACATGATTTACATTTTTAAAAAAGGACGAAAGGGGCGTTTCGCAAATATAAAATTGAAGAAATACATGAAATCAATCATTTTAAAAAATTTTAAAAGGCACTTACCTTACGTTTGCATTTCGTCATGTTCCGTTGGTGGATACACCCTTGCGATGGATGCAAGGAATTCATGAAAATTGTCATCCACCAACTTGTGACCTGTTCTTATTAACTTTCAAGTCATTCACCACGAACGCATTCATGCTCTTGCCAAACCAATATCTGGTCAAACGCAAGATAATTATTATAGCAAGTTTGCTTTCGCTAAACCAAGTGCCCTTTCTCACACTCCGAACAACGTCGTGGCGATTATCTTTCGACTGGTTGCGGCAACGCCATTCGTAGCCGTCAACCGTTCCCTTTCGTTCTTACAAACGCATATTTTTTTTAAACCTCGGACATTCATAACGAGAAGCAATTAAATTAGCTTTCATACACCATTCTAATGTTTCTTTCTTCCCCTTTGTGCCCAGGAGCACAAAGAAACCTGTTGTAGCCTCACTTTCAATTAATTTCCTTTCACACGCCATTCTTAACAACAACCGGTGGAGAGCAGACTTTCTCAAACGAAGTCAAATGTCAAAATGACGTTTTTTCGGAAAAGGCGAAAAACGTTGTACTTTTTTAGGGTTGCCATTTTTTAGGTGATTTGAAAATCCAAATTTTTGGATGAAATGGAAGGGTTACCATATTGTAACCTTTATCGCTTAAAATTTGGCGACAAAAAGTGGGTCCTCCTAGGATTCAACCAAAATCTCTTATTATTAGGTATGATTTTGTTCCTTATTGGAAATTATTTCTGGTTTGTTAAGTTGATACTCAGATGTGTTTAACTTTATGACAGTCCCTTGCAGTTATATATAACTCCCAAAATAGTTTTCACACCTCTCACCAGTTGGCATGCTGAATGAAGTCAAGGGAAAGAATTATATAATCTCGCTCTGTGCAGAGCAGCCATGCTTCCCGCTTCTTTCCCCCTGCGTATGAACAGAAAAATGTTACGGAAATAACTCATTAAATCCAACAGCATCCATTCAGATTCAAGAAATGGACTCATAATAGCCTTAAAAAACATATCGACCCCCCACACTCTGTTAGCTAAAATTCTGTTTACCCTTGTGTGAATTAAGCTAAACCTGGAACATTCTTTTAGTTTCCAATATTGTTGTGTTTTTATCTTGTTTAAGGATTGGCATTCATGTCAAATAGCTCTTAAATGTTTTGCAATTTACCCTTTACTTTCATATTGTTTTTATTGTGAAGAAATGTCTAGAAATTTATGAAAAAATCTCATTAAAATAAGTTTTTTTTTAAAAATAACTATTAAGTATTAGCCCTAGTTTAAATGGAAATGGAATTCCTATTTTCTTTTATGAAATTGTAATTAAATATATCTTCATAAATCTCTCAATATAGAGTTGTAAAGTAAGAGAATAAATATAGAATATCAGTGGTTTTATAACTCTCCGTGGGTTTTTTGCACCGTGTCTCTTCAAATCAATACTATATTCAATTAAAAATAAGAACAGATTACATTTTTTAAAAAATATCTCATTATTGAATTAAATGAAATTTGTATTGAATCTTAGTAAGTTGAACTTCTGTTTTGATTAATCTGGCAAAAAAATAAAAGGTCAGATGAGCATGTTTGGTTGCCCACCTTAAATACTACCAATAAGTGACGATATCGCAACTTTCCCCCTTTTTTTGTAAAAAGTAAAACAACAGTGGAGAGTGAGAAACATTTTGAGCTTCATGTTTCTTTTTTGTAGCACTTGTCAGTGGTGTAATGGAGAATATTAGGGCCCTCCTGCAAAGTCATGTTTTGGTCCCCAAACCAGAGCTTGCAAAGGATTGTGAAACCATGACATTTGGGTCCCCTAGAATCCTGCCTCCCCCCGTTACATTACATCACTGATGCTCATCACACATCGATTTCATGTGTTTGCATTTTGTGATCCCTCTGCCAGGACAGATTCTTAAAACCATTCTAAAGGGATTGCATAGTTTCTTCTGGGCCCCATGATTGGGTTTACCACATTACCTTAAGTTGCAAACTGTTATACAAATAAAATAAATATATACCACAAAATGTATAATTTGTGGCACATAATTATGGACTTATGTGGTATGTTAAAAATGTTTATCTACATTTGAGAATTATGTGTTAAATTTAGTTATTTGCCTTGACATGTTTCTAATAAGTTTTTTTCTTTCATTTCTTACTTGATTGCTAAGTAGTCATTTACTTTATAGATGAGTATTATATTTCTTCATGAATTATATTTAATTCAATTTGGCTCTTACTTCAACAGAAAAGTTTCACTTTTTAATTTTACACTCAAAGTTTTCATAAACTAATTTCATATAATTTACATTTTTATTATTCATTTTGATAAACAAATTGAGTGTTGTTTTAGGAAATATATTGGAGTCTGACTATATTCAATGCTAGTATTAAAATATCGGGTTGGAGGGAAAGTTCTGTCATATTTTAAAGAAAACATTTGAATTCATTTATAAAAATATGTGTTTAATAATAATCAATTATATATGCTCTGTTATCTGTTACAACTTGTTGCCGTCTTTTAGGTTTTGTAGAAGTTATCGTCCTTGGAGTTAAAATAGCCAACAACTGCCTTAGAAACACTTTCAAAAGACTTGAATTTTTTCCCGTTAGATAATTTTGCATAGATCTGAACAATTAATAATTGGTGCAATGTCAGGTGAATACGGTGGGTGACCAAGGATTTCTCATCCTAACACATTCAGTTTTTGGTGTGTCACCATTGCAGTATGTGGTCGAGCATTGTCATGGTGGAGCACTATTCCTTTTCTGGACACTAATGCTGGGTTTTTTTGTTTGATAACTGCATTCAATTTATCCAGCTGATTGCAGTACAGATCCGTGTTGATGGTCTTTACCTGTTTCAGCAACTTGTATTACACTGGACCTTTCCTGTCCCATCACAAATAAAGCAGTACTTTTCGTTGATGGATACTTGATTTTGGAACTGTTGCTGATGATGTTCCTGGTTTGAAGTAAGATTTTTTCTCTTAATATTCTCGTAATGAATCCACTTTTCATCTCCAGTAATCAGCTTGTCGAGAAATGGCTCCACATTGTGTCTAATCAGATGTGCTGAACACATTCTTACACGATCAAATTCTTTTCCGTTAGTTCATGTGGAACCCAAACACTTTGCTTCAACACAAACCCAAGAGATTTAATGTAATCTCCTACAGTTGTATGACGAATGCCAAACTCTTTTGCAATTTCTTAACTTGTTAAATGTGGATTATCTTCCAACATGGATCGCAAAACATCATTATCCATCTTGGATGGTCGTCCAGATCGATCACTTTCTTGGAGGATCAGATCCTCGGCACGAAATTTGCTAAATCATCTTTGACAAGTACGAACATTTACAATATCTTTTCCAAATACCGCACATAAATTTTTACATTCAACTGATGCATTGCTTCCTTTTTGGAATTCATACAAAATGCAGTGTCATAAATGCACTTTATCTTCTGACGTGTTTTTCACTTTAAATATCACAAGTAAATGATGAATGGTAAAAAAGGACTCCTTTTATATTATCCTGCAGCTAAAGAAACAAAAAAAAATCGAATTACTCACTAGCCAGATGTTTTTCTTTTATTTACAAGAAAAATCATCTGCCTATTTAAAATACGACAGAACTTTCCCTCCAACCCAATAATATAAGATTTTAATAAAGGCTATCACACATTGGTACACTCAGCATGTATGCATTTTTATTAAACAATTTGTTTATTTTGTAATAAATTTCTGAGTTAATGATCACACACATCTTAAATACTTGGAAATGCTCTCAGTTTTATACCTCAATCTAAACACTAGCATATGCCTTGATACTAAACTGCATTCAGATTATAAGGTCAATGTTTTAGCTCTGATATCCAAAGCTATTTCAACATTCATACCCTACCAGTGTAAAGAATTAAAGATGCAACAGTTTTTTTTTTAAAATATGCATCAAACCTATTATGTAGTGATCTTTAGAAGTATAAAATTCAAACTGTGATGTAATAGGTACTTTAAAAGTCTATTATTTCATCATTTAGGGTGTAGAGACAACCTTTTAACATCTTTTATGATAGCATCTGTAAATTTATTTCTTATTTTGCTTAAGGTGGGGTTTTTTCTTTTTCATATTGTGTCTTCTGATTATTATGTATCATTGTATGATAATAATTATTTAACTTTTGTACATTTAAAAATATTGTATATTATATGTTTGTAAATATTTTGCATTGTATAAATATTTAAACTGCAGTCTTTTTTTATGCATAACTTAAAAACTAGTTTTGTTTTTATTTATAAATGTGTTTAAAATGGAAATATATTGGCCATGTAGCTTAAGAAAAATTAATATACTAGAAGCATGCATTTGCTTGTTTTTAAGATAATTAAAATACTCTTATATCTATACTCTTTTTTTCTCATTTATTGGAATTCATGAACATTTTCTTTTCATCCGTTTTTGAAATTTTATTTTACAGTAATAAAAAAATCTGTAATGATGATTTTTTTGAAGATAATTTTTTTAAAGTTTCAAATTAATTAGTGTGTATTAGAGAACATCAACTATTGAATTTAAATGTAACTTCAATTTTGGAATATTGTGGATATTGAATTACTTTGCTACCAATAAATTTTTGCTTTTATGTCATAAAATTAAAATACATTTAAATCAAGTATACTAACATTTCTCAAATATTTCAAGAGGGGTTAGTAGTGGCGTAACAGAGAACATTTAGGCCCCCCTGCAAAGTTAGGTTTTGGGCCCCTTAGAACCCTGGCCCCCCCCACGATGCGGGGGTTGTACGTTAAGCCACTGGGGGTTAGTGTGGTGTGGATGCTTGGAAAGTGGAATGCCGGTTCAGGTGTCATCCTCATCATTTGACCAAAGTTTAAAATTCAAGGTCCATCACTATAATAGCCCTCATGTTATCAATGTTGACAAATAAAAATGATTTTGCTTTAACTTTTATAATTAATGATGGAGTTAATAATGTATCCAATAAATATTTAACAAATTATATAGCTAGTTAGTAAAGTGCATTTAGTTATGTAATAAATATTAATGTTTTCTGATGCATGTAGCTTTTTCCAAAATACTTGTAACTATTTAAAAAATCATAATTAGTAATAGGATTTATTAAAGTAGCTTTAGATTTTGGAGAATTTCAATGAGTAATTGTGACTAAATGGTGAAATGACAAATTTATATCTGTAACATACAACAATTTCAGTACTGAAAGTACATCAGTGGGGATTAAAAACTTTTCCAATTTCAAAACCTACCTATGTCGAAAAGATACTTTATGGTATATTAATAAAGGAGAAACTAAATAAAGAATTAATTTTTATGTTTAAGTACTGTCACACAAAAAGAATAAAGGTTTTTTTTTTTTTTTTTTTTTTTTTTTTTTTTTTATGGTTGAAAAAGTAATTTTTGTTAAAGTGAAACATATTTTAGTGCTTTCTATCATTTATTGTCATGTGAGTACACATGTTAAATAGTTACAAGAAAAAAAAATTAACAGCTTCTTTATATAGTATTGAATTTCTTTTAAAATTACACAGTGTACAGTAAGGCAGAAGACGGGGAAAAAAGTTTAGGTCAGACTGATTCGACAGAGCAGGAAGAGAGAATTGGTTTATGAAGTGTTGAACTGTGTACATTGTACTACTCTGTACTCACTTATCAGTGATCATGAGTTTTGGTTATTTATATTGTGGAAAAATAATTATTTACCAAAATTAAGTCTTTTCCCATTTTTTTTAAAAAATTCTATCCCTTTGTGGCAATAATAAATTCTGAAACCTAATCTTCATACCATAGAACATCTTTTCTGCATAGACAGGTTTCACTAAATTTTTTTCCTCCATATAACTGCAATTCACCCTACTGTATATTATACTGTTTTAACACGTAGATTCAGTTTTTCATGAGTATTTATGGAATCACTTTTTCTCCCTCCATGTTATTCTCATATTTTGTATGTTTATATTTTAATTAAATAATCATGTAATTTTTTTGGCATATGTATGATATATTTTTATTGTTGCTTATTTTTTTTTAGATAATTCAATAAAATTTTTTTTTAAAAAAAATGAGCTAAATAATGCTTATAAATGGGATGAATTGTGATTATTGGTTTACTGTTTTTTGAATTTTTGTGTATTCATGTAATGTATTGTGTGTGTTTCAGTTTTTTAACCAATGAATGTAAAGCTTAATTATTAGTATTGAAATTTTATTTATCTTCCGCTCATTTTAATGAAGAATAAAATCTAATTTGATATACAGGTGTACATTAAGAAACAGATATGCATTAGGATTACAGAAATGCATTTAAAAAAATCTCAAATTCTATTCGAAAAGTTTCATGAGATTGTTTTTATAAATAATGTTATGTGAAATATTTAATTTAAAATTTTGAGTATTTTTTGAAAAAACGTAAAAAAAAAAGTTTTTGACATTTATTTTTTTAAATGATTGATTCTAAAAGAGAAAAGCATGAACTTTTTGAGGGTAGAATATCAATTCATTAACGTTAAAGGAAATTGAAGGGGAATGATTTAGAAATCATTTTCATAAAAACGTATCGATCTTGATTAATTTTAGTAAAAATCGAAAATATTATTTCGCAGAAAAAATTATACCGAATCGTGGCGAAATAATGATTTTTCCGATTCTGTAATTATTTTTTGTCTGAGTTTGACAGCAAGAATTAGATGGCTTTTTTAAAAACGTGGGGAAAGTCGGAACTTCATACATTCCTACCTTACGTTCATCGCGTAACGAAAATTTCCCCCTTTCGCGCAAAAAGAAAACTTCAATAATTCAACCAATTATTGCTATTAAAAGCTTAGATATCTAGTATCACTTGTATAATGTCCAATATTTGAAGAAGAAAAAATTAAAAAACTTTCATTCAAATGTTGAAGAACCATGTTAAATTTTTGATTTACTGTTTAAGTTTGCTAAATGTTTTTGAAGTGAAACTTTTTTGCGCTCGTGAGTGAATGAGAAAATTGCCCAGTTTTGCGTAACAGTGAAAAAGCGAACGGAAGTAGTCTTCCCCCATTCTCCCGAATCGTCACCATGGTAAGGAGAGAGCGAGAGGAGGAAAAGGGGGAGCGGGGACACCGCGTGACTTGCGTCGTATCGACAAGAAAAAGTTGGATAATTGCCCACGTCTCCGACTGGTCAACTTACCCACCTTCCGATTAGGGGTCCTTTTCCCCCAGACCCGGGAACATTATCAACGGTCGTATCAGTTGTATTGTGAGCATTACGGTGTAGACAAAATTGCTCTCGCAGCAAAGGCGGGACTTTTTGAAATTTTCTTTAGATTGCTAGCTACATGGCGATGTATTCGTGGCTATTTTATTTCTTTAATTTTCATTTGTGTTGAATTATTATTAATTCTAGTCAGAATGCCTTAATCTAATGCACAGAGGAAAAAAAGTTTCGTGAAAGAAAAAAAGAAGAAAAACTAGCAGCAAGTGCAGTCGAAAAAAAGTGACAAAAAAAACACAGAAAAATAGTGTAAATTCATCAAGTGCTACTGCCAAATCTCTCGATCAGAGTACATGAGAGAACATCAAGCACGGGAAAAAACATTGCAAATTACTCGCCGAGTTTAAACAAACATTGCAAAATACTACTGCCAAATCTCCATCATACACATGAGAGAATATCGAGCATGGGGAAAAAAACATTGCAAAGTACTCTCTTAATGATGCCGAGTTTAAGGGATGAGAATGCTATTGAGACTCTTCTAATGACAGCACAGATTAATGCGGACTTAGTGAACCACTCTGTGCCATTAACTACGGAGCCCTCAACAATTCTAGTACGTGTTGGAACTGATACATGTGAATCGATAATAAATTCTATCTTACGTTACAAAGACTATGATTTCCATAAAGATGCGTAGCCACGGTAGCCTAGTTGTCAAGGTATCAGATCGTGGCTGGCGTGTCATGAGTTCGAGCCGAGTACCACTTAAAACCCGCCGTGTAGGGAAGCGATGAACGTTATCTGTTGAGAGCTCAAACGTCCTTCCGTTGGTGTGGTGGGGTAATTAGGAGAGGGGGAGTGCCAGCTCAGGTGACATCCTCGTCACTTGACCATGGTTCAAAATTACGAAGTCCGTCGCCAAAAGCCCTAGTGTAGCTGAACAGTGCGCCGTTAATATTCACTCACCCATAAAAATGCTCACAAAGATTTTTAAAAGCTATTCGTTGATAATCCTTTCGGTCACGGGTGTTCGATTTGTGATAGATTATGGTTTAGAGATGATTTGAGAACGCCTGTTGCTGAGCAGAAAAATATTTTACCGGAAATTAATTTAGAAGACATTGAAGAATGTTACAATTGCCGACAAATTTTAAGTAGGAAAAGTATACCACATTTATCAAAATATAATAGTTTTGTATGCCCAGAAATTCCAGCATATCTTCCTAGTTTGGATTAGGTATCAAAAGACTCAATTCGCCACGAATACTTTTCATGCAAATTAGGCGACTGAGGCATGTACACGGTCAGTTTCGAATATTAGAGCAAATAATCAATGTTCCAACGTCGCCAAAGAAGTTTCACTTCTATCGCGTGGCGTTCCACGTACCATTTTTTTTTCTTTTTAACTTTCAGTTTGTTTTATTAAAAAAACAAACGTATTTGTTTGCATAGTGAAATAAAAAAAAAGAATATTGCACACATACGACTAAACTCTTATATAAGGACATTATTATTTTATTATTTCACTTTAGTAAGAAATTTTGAAAAATTCTTATATTTCATATAGATTGAAATAATTATTTATTCATCCAACGTTTGCTTGTGCCTTCTTGACCATTTGACGCCGAGCCTCCCAGTACCGACTGACGACGTAGTCGGTCGGATATTCATCGAGTCCAGTGCATTGGAGCGGACAGGCCTTGTCAGCAGCCAGGCCAAACCAGTGGAGGTATACTCCAAAAAAGTTGTGTTCGGTGAAAGTGGGCAACGGCCTCGGCTCTCTCCAGATGCCTCTGTATAGGACTCACAGTGGCCAGGGTTTCCCGTGGCTTTCCAAGGCTCTTGGTTTCTTAGCTCATGGCAGTATATTTGTCAGTGTGTGTGGATATAATACTCTTTGCTCTTCTGAGGGTCAAGGGTACTTCTGGTTGAGACTACTTGGCTTTTTGGTCGTCTCTCTCATTGCCGGGGATTCCATCATGACATGGTATCCCCGGCTTGACTGTAAGGCCACAGTCCAGCCCCCCCATATGAAATGAGTTCCGCAATTTTAGTTCGGCACTGAATTGTGTTAAGGCAGTCAGTTGGTGTATTACTGCTTAAGGCTGAAATTGCAGCTTGGGAGTCGATGAAGAAAACAACTTTTGCAGGAGCTAGGCCAGCAGCTAGTAATTGCGTTGTAGATTCGTAGACAGCCGAGACCTCACCATTGTAATTGGTGGCGTTTTTTCCCACGGCCCAGTAAGTAGTTTTCAAACTGCCGGTAGAACTTCCCGCGCCGACTCTGTTTGTTTCTGGTAGGTATGTAGATAGGGAGCCACTAATTCGTGGAATATTTTGTTCGAGATTGTAATAAAGTTACTGTTAATTATAGCCGTTTGGTTTCATACACAGGTGAGCCATATGTTGGAGGGGTTACGTTTAACTTTGAAAAAAACAATAACACATATCTTTATAATGGGATTGTTGCATATACCCAGTCTTGTCATAAGTTCTGAAACAATTATAAAGAGTTAACATTAGAAGTTTTATTTTACCTTTAAACTTAGCATATAACATCAATGGACTTCACACTGGCTTTAAGTCTCTTTGGCCAATCATCTATCGAGAAACACTCTACCTCCATAGGAATTTCCATCGCTGCTTTCCTTACTGGGACGTTTAAGACTGTTGAGGATACCGTTTTCGACACACTTTTGCCTCCAATATTCATCACAATTAAAATTTGAATGAATTTAAATCTGGTTTGGTGGAATAATATTCCTTATGCTTTTTGAAATCCGGCACATTCTCTTTCAACCCTCCCCCCCCCACCCCGGGTCGTCTTTGTCTTATGTGTAGGAGCAGAGCCGTGTTGAAAAGTCCATCATTTCCAATGAACAGGTTTACGTTGACGGGCTTCACTATTAGTTGTAAGATAGTGTCTTGATCAACTTTTGCCGCGTTTTCACTTCTTTCTCTCAAAAATGAGTCTGAGACTTCTTCATAGCTAACATAACACCAAACTATTGCGAAAGCCGAATGATGAGCTCTTTTTGCGCGCATTTTCTCTTTCTCTTTAGTTACTTTAGCAATCCTGGGATGTATTTGGTTATTCTCTGGCGCTTGAAAACTTCTTCATTAACAAATTTTTTCGTCGATGACAGAATTTTTCTGTGATAGTTATGTTCGTGCCTCCGATACAGTGCTTTTGCTTTAAGTTACGTCTGATGCTTTAATTTCTTTGAAAGTAAATGGCCAATAATTTTTCGGTAATCTCGTGGTCTAAAATTTTCCTTTCTTGTGTTTTGTAAGAAGAGTTTCCTCACCGATTGCATCTGCAATGCTGTTGATCTCAGGAAGTCTCGTATTGGTTCGTTAAAAGAATTATTTTTTAAAACCTAAATATTTAAGAGCCTTCACAATCACTACTCTTTCTGATGCAGAGAAGTATCTGCTGCATCTTTCTGTTAAAAGTGTTAAAGCTCTGACTGATTTGGAACAAAATGCGTGAAAGACAACATTTATCTGAAAAATATTGCTGATGATCTCTAACTATGAAATTTAAAATTGTGTTCTGCGTTCGCTCATTTTTGTATCAGAACAAGGCATGACTAGGTATTTGTGACAGTGCTCCCCCCTTCAATATTGATATCGATAGGAACTTCACAACCTGGGAATATTAATCGAGAGCCTTGTGACCAATGATATTTAATTTGAATCTCGCTCTTAATTTCTATTTCTTTAGAAAAAAATTGTCAGGTGAAGTAATATTGCGGGGGGAGTTACACATTAAATGAGCGGTTTCAAAATCTTCACATGGTGTATATGGTAAAAATTATACTAAAAAACTCAAAGAGATACCCTCAGTATTTGATTTCAGTTCAGAGAGAATCACAAGATCTATACATCCCTAGGAACTTCTTTGTAATTCTGGAGTAAGGTTTGTTGCATTGAACGCTTCCGGCTGTCTATTTCTCCAGACACAGGAAGTCCACTAACCATAATTAATACCCCTCATTTCTAGTTATGGTCAAATGAAGTCGATATCTGAATTAGTACCCAACTCATAACATCCACGCCAATGTGTGAAATTTTATCAAATTTTGATTTAATATATATCAACTCCTTCACGCGATGTCTTAGGAATTAGTAGGTGGTTTGGCAGTAGCATCTCCCACCCTGAACTCGTTGTCATGACCACTCGTCTACTGTAGCCACAACAATGTAAATTCAAATGAAACAAATCTATCGACAATATCCGATGTTCTTATGTAGTTTTCCCACGATTGATATTAAAATAAATTCAGCTGTCGATGGTATGTTATTGTGAACAATGGTCTAGATCAGTGTAGGCAGCTAAATTTTTGTGAATGAATTCGATAATTTTCTGTACACTTTGATTTGGTGAAATATAAATAGTAACCACATTAGAATTATTTGTCCATTTTCTACTCTGCATTTCGCTGCACAAATTTCTCCGATACATGATTCATTAAACCCAAATGATTCAGTAGTATTGTTACCATTGTTACGGGCGTAACTAAAATGCTTAGTTTTTTAAAACGCATAATTCAAGTTCACTCTCCAGCAAAACGCGCCTAAAGAAGTTATCACTTCAAAAATCGAGATGCATGAACACACACACATAAGCAAATCGAAAAATGACAACAGACAAGCGAATTGCCAAAATTTACTAAACACTAATAAACGGGGATACATTTACGTAGAACCGTAGAGAAAAAGCTCTATTATCCACTCATTAGAATTAGTTGAGAAAAGACAAGATTTTGTTGAAAGTTACATAAGAATAGATAGCAGTCCACACACACACATTGACAGCAGCGCAGCAACGTTGGTGGTAAGAAATATCACCATGACCCAGTGCCATCTTACTTAAATCAATATTTTTAAAAATAAATCAATGAAACTTTAAAAAAAAAGAGAGTAAATATCTGTAAAAAATGCAAATATTTCCAGTTTCAATATATAACTTCCGGTTTGTTTTTCTCGACACAAAGACTGCTATAACTTCATGAATCATTAGAATACAAACATAGGTAAGGTATTTTTAGAAAGCAGAAAATTTTCAAATGTTTAAAATTTGAAATAAAAAAAAATCTTCATTTTCATCAAAATTGACGTTTTTACTCTAATCAAATACCATAAGTAAAATAATAATAAAGTATTGTATTCTTAAAATAATTTTTTTTAAAAAAAAAATTTCTTTTTACTGTTTAGAGAGCTTTATTTTTAGGCAAAAAATGTCTTTTAGGGGACATGGTACGATTTTGAAAAAAAAATCTTTGATTTAATGGTCTTAACAATTTTTTGATGTAACCAGTGTACGTAAAACAGATTTTGCTCTCAAAATACTAATCATTTAATTTTTTGATGAATTTTTTAAAAATTTATGAAGGAATTTTAAAATGCTACTCCTCCTACAATAATTGGCGTACACATATGAAATTTGATTTACAAATACATCAAGCTATGTATAACAAAAATTGGTATGGGTTTTCTGCTAGCATGGTTGATATTCGTAAAAAACTTTTTTCACCCTAAATGCTTATTGAAAATTCCTTAAAAAATGTGTAATTTTTTAATTTAACTATTTTTTTTATTTAAAATAAGTATGCATTGATTCAAAATGCACACCAGCTTTTTTATATGTACTAATAACAATAGGCAAAGAAGAAAAAAAAAAAATTCTAAGCATTTGGCATTATAAGAAAGAAGCGGTAACATTTTAAATTAAAATAAATGAGTTATTTTTTTCTTTCCGAGATAAATCTGCTTAAAGTTTTCTTTTGCCATTAGGATGAGAATGCAAAACCAACATAAAACATAATATAACTCTGACTTTTTTTAAAATTAGACCTTTCAAATTTTGTGAAATTATGGAAAATTATATAAAGAATAATTTAGGCTAAAAAAAAATTCACCTGAATTTTTGACCGATTCTTTATTCAGTATGAAATTGCCTTTTCACCTTTAATAATACATATTTTTTTTCGTAAATTTATTAATCTCAGTTGGCAATTCAATTGTCGCCATAGCAACCATACTAAAAGTTCTAGCAACATGGCCGGCGTGGAAGAAAGCTGCTCTAACGATATAAATTTATCGGCAGAAGAAGCTACTCGATTAAAAGAAGCTTTCAAAGACGAGAAATTTCTGAAATTATTTCAGGAATATATTGAAGATGTCAATAGCCCGAAGAGTCAAAAATCTTACGAAGAAGAAATTATATCGATCGAAAAAGAAAGAGGATTTGACGTGAAATTTATTCACCCAGATCCCGTTTATGTCATGAAGTTTACGGATAGCAATGGAAAAATATTCATCAATATTTGTAAAAACCAGTATGTGAAAGAATCAACTTCTGAAAGGAAAAATTCAGGTAATTTTGTAATAAAATCTAGGTTTTGATTTTTTAAACAAAATTATGATTGTATAATTAATTTTTTTATTATTTTCAAGAAATAAAAAGTATTTATATGCAATTAGAAATTTACATAATGCATGATCATTTGATGAAATCAGCTCTTTTCTTCTTTACTGTCTTTAATTAACCATTATTTATTCAAATCCTACTACTAGCTCACACTCTCTATTTATTTATTTATTTATCTTCGTGGAATTTTCAATCGTTAATAAAATACATTTTAAAGCGCTCAATTGAGCTGAAATTTTATATACATGATTATTTTGGATGGCAATACAGCATTTTAATAATAATTAATAGAAATTAATTGATTAAATCTAATTATTTAAAGAATTAAAAATACAGCCACGTCGGCATCATTTTTGGCGACTTGTGTCAAAACTTGAAAAGGTTTTTTTTTCACGTTTTAAAGCATTCAGTTGAACTGAAATTTTATATACACGATTGTTTTGGATGATAATGCGATACTTTAATGATAATTAATAAAAATTTATTACCACTTAATGTTGTGATTCTGTCATATGTATATACATATTTATATTAATTGTAACTATTTAATAAAAAGTAGCTAAAATAAAATTTTTCTTTGTTGATCTAAGTAGGAATTGATTTAAAAAAAATTCTTTTTAACAGCCTTTTATAAGCTTCACTTGTATGTAACGGAATCTTTGAACATAATTTTTACCCACTTTAAAACGTCAGATTAATTCGAAATTTTGCTCACTTGTCCAGGACCGATGACAATACAATAATTTAATAATTTTGTTCCTTTGTCCTGATCAGGATCATCAGGATTAACGATTTCCCATTTTCAGATTCCATCCCTCATCTGGCGACTCATTTCAGATCCCATTTCCAAATTTGGCGAATAATTTTAGATTTGGCGACTAACAGATTAAATTACAATTTGTTCGATTAACTATAAAAGGGGTTTTTTATAGTTTTTTTCAAAAACTGTAATTTATTTATATTACTTGTTACCATTATTAAATAAATTTAGTTTTTGTATTAAATGAATAAATATACTAATTAAAATCAAACCTTTTATTTTTCTTATAAAATTATTAATATTACGTTCTATCCTTATTTTCTTTGTGCATGTATACTCAATTCTCTTTTTATGCTTTTTTTTACATGATTTTGAAATAAAAAAAAATCTAAGAAAAAATGCCTTTTATTTATTTTTTAATCTAAGATTTAAAATCACACTGGTTATTATGAGCCTCGATCAATTTATCACTTCAAAACTCTAGTTACCAGCTGTATTAGAGATTAAAAAAATAATTTTCAAAGCGAATTTGTCGTGTTTTTATTAAATTTTTATTGGATTTTATAATACATTCTCACTTAATTGTGTTCAGTTTTATGGTGTTTTCACCTCAAAATTTTTATTGAGTTTCTTTGAAGATTACTAGTGAAAATGCTTTAAATTATACAGGACTGGAGAAAAGAAGTCTTTTTTTCCCTGGGAATAAAAATAAAAATGTTGGAGAGTCTTGCAAGGGATGTGAAAGTTCAAAACATGATAGAAAGAGCTCTAGCTTGAATGAAATAATTATAAGAACTATCCAGAGAAAGGAGAAATCTATGCGAAATATTGTGTTAAATATATAAATGTGTTATTTCAAATGCGTAAAAATGAAAGGTATGACAATGAGCCGCGGGAACCAATTAATTGTTCATGGTCACGAACTTGTGGTCTGTGAAGGAATTCGAATCCTGAAGAATGTAGAAGGGCGGATGCACATTAAATTTGTCTTGACTCAAAGTACTAACATTGGCGTATTGTGTAAGCTTGAAGAGTGGAGTGTCCGCTCAGTTATCGTCCTCGTCGTGTGATCGAGGTTCCTTGGTCTATTGACAAAGCCACAGAGTGAAAATCAATTAAATATAATAATGTTTAGGGTGTCCGGCACGTCCATAGGAGCCCATGTTAAATTGGGTAAGTTTATGTACCTTTTCCTCAGAAACTACATATTTTGCATAGATAAAATTGTTACAGTAGCTTATATATAGTACAATCAATAACACTTTAACGAAGGGTTTTGTCTTTTTGTTCAAAATTAAATTAATTATGAATTTTTTAAAAAATTGTACAATTTTTTTCCCTAAAATTTAGTTTAAAAAAATCATATCTACAAAAGTTTGCTAGATATGTCTAATTCCCTCCATTAAAATGTGTAAACATGCTCAAAGTCTGCTCACTGAAAATTATTTGAGGTTTATATGACAAGTAGTTTTTGAGAAAAAGGTACATAAAGAGAAAAATATTGCATTTTCAGAAAACAGGCTTTAAAGTATAAATTTGTAATTTTCTGAGCATTTACTTTTTCAATACTTTCCAGAAGCATATTTTTACTCTCTGCTCGTACAAAAGACTCTTCTTGTTTTCTTTTTTTCATTATTTTTAACAATTTTGCCTTTTTTGGGGATCTCAAGATGCTTTCGTTGTGTTGCACGAATCCTACGTATATCTAGTTTTTGGAAACATGACACACATAACTTGGTTCAGTATCATAATGCTTTAAGATCATTAATTTTGTTACATGACTCATATTGAACTTGCAATAGCCATATTTACCCCTAATTTTAGAGTTTTTAACTCCACAAATGTAGATCTTGGAATCACTGACCATATGGTGTTATCAAATGACTCATTTGGATTCGGGGTCTTTCCATGAAAACATAGGGTACTTAGATCTCTAAAATATGTCTTCATTTAATTCATTATGGTATATGGCACACGTGTGTATGTGTTTATGACATAGTTCCTTTCCATACATTCAGCTTCTATCTTTTGAAACTTGCACCAGGCATTTATAATCGTAGGACACAGTCCATGTTGAGGACTCTCGTTTGAAGACATAAAATGAAAATAAACGGCCCAAACAGCAGTTTTCATGCTGTATAGATCATTGATATTATTTCTAATAGCCATTCTATAATATCTTTGAGTTTTTGATATAAAACTGTCGGTTACGACCACTTTGGCTTTTCCCATCACAGAACTTTTTTTCTCTGTTTCGCTTTTAAGATCCAAAAGACGTGTACCCATACACTTTTGGATAAGCCCAATACACTCTAACTTATCCACTTGAACATCTTATGGATTCGCGCTCATCAGAAACCTATGCAAGAGGAAACACAGGTGCTTCTAGCAGAGCTCATTTGATGCGCGTCAAAGAGTAGCTTCATTTAAAAAAATAAATAAAAATACTTCTAATTATCATATTTCTTCATATAGTATATCATTTTAAACAAAAATATATTTAAACTTTTAAAAAAATATTAAAAAGTGAAAATCGATCATTTTTTGAAAATTCAAGTGCCCGACCTCCTTAGATGTTATATATATATATGAATATTAAATATATAAATATAAATACAGATAACAGAAGACTTCCATCACTTTATTACTTGATACTTCCTTCCTTTTTTTACTATGCAAATCGTACATTTTGTGTGCGTTTTTTTACATGGTTTTTCGAGAAAAATAACTACAACATAAAAACAATTAGACGTATACATCTGTTATACATATTGTTACGAATTTTGTGTAAAGAATACTTAAAATAGCGTAAAAGATTTAAATCTGGATATGTAATACGTTAACATTACTTTTTGTTGTGTTTAATTTATGCTCAAATTGTAACATTCGCAAGCAACGCCGTTCCTTACATTATAATGACGACTCGATGGAAACTTGGAGAAATCTTGGCAATAGAGCCAAGTTGGCATAATTTTTGGCGACCAGGTTAGCGAGTTCGTGACCATAAGGATTCTTCTGGAAACTCCTGGAGAAATCTACTAATATCACGATCTTTGACGTAAGCGGATCTTTATGCGTAAGGCTTATAAATAGGAATCACTCACCGAAACTGAGTTTGTATTGTTTTGACTTGCGATTAGTGAGTATTGTCTTGACTGTTGGAGAGTTGACCAGCGATTAGTGATTATTTTCGTCTGTTGAGTAGGACGGGCGAGTGCTCGTGAATAATCTTTAACATACTTGTGTTTTAGACACTGATATTTGTGTCTGAGTGCCGTAGAAGGTGTGAGGGCCTTCTGAGATTTATTCTGCGAATTCTGCTGCTGTATCCAAAATTTCAAGGATTGTTTTTCGACAATAAATTTCCATCGCACCTGAAGAACTGTCTTCCTCTTTGAGACTGATTGTATAAAATCCTCGAAATCGGATCTACGTTACTAGAAACATTGTAAGAGAGAGAGAGTTTCTATCAAATTACAAATATCTATTAACAAAACATTTTTTTAGTAAAACGGTTAAAGCTCTTTCCAGAAAAGAATAATCATATTGAACTTTTAAATATTTTTCTCAAACTGTATAGAATGGCTAATTATCATAACACTCTCTTCGCATCATTTTTTAGGATAATTCTTTTTTGTTTTATAATAAATTGTTTATGAAATAGATGGAACTGTTTAATCCTCATAATTCTATCATCATCATAATCTCATAATGTGTTACTGCAGTGGTTCTCAAACTTTCACTACTGTTGACCCAATTTCCAATCATCATTTTTATCGCGCCTCCCCCCAAATAATAATGTATTGAATGCAATAATAATGCACTTGGGGGGGGGGCGCTAAAGTTACAATACGATTATAATTATAAATCGTACAAAGTAACAAGATAAGTATTGTATATGCTACTTTTAAGTAATATATATTTTTATTTTTTACTTTTTAGTTCGATTCACTATAAAAGCGCTTTTTTTAGTTAGTTTTTAAACTATAATTTATTTTATAATTATTCTTACTATACAGATAAAAATCACAATTCCAGTGAATAAGTTAATTAAGAGAAAATATACTTACCTACTTTCAAGGACTTTTCAATTTCTCTTTGATTTTTTGAGAAAAATCCGATAAAACTAAAGAAAGTGTTCCAAATGTGCGTGACCTTAATAAAGAACATACATCATAGACGCTTTTCGCTAACAATACATGAACGTTATTTTCCAACAAAACTGTCATATTTTGTTCACGTAATTGTAGTTTTGCTGTCGTTTGAGGGTCTACAAATAGCATTTTGAACTTTTTCTTCCTTGTGTTTTTTTTACAAGGCAAAGTGCTACATTTATGGCTTCATAGTTTTCTTCATAGAGTTCTTTAGGCAGCATTTGAAAATTTCAATTCAACTCAAACGTTTCATGTCGATCACTTTTCTCATATTTACTTTCGGCTATCATGATTAATATGCATTATTTCAGCTGGTTCGTCAATTGCTTGATCAGTTTCAACTTCCTTCAACAGAGATCACAGATGCCCATATATTTTATATTCTGCTCATTTACATTAATAAACCATAATAAGTCGTACAACACTGCAATCAAAACCACAAAGTTGTTCATAGGGGAAAGTGTAGCATGTTAATAGAAAATATTTTTGAACAAAAGTGGTCGCATAGGGAACTCGATCAAAACAAGTACCTTGATTGTAAAAAAACGTTTGCCACTCTAAAAAAAGAGGCATATTTATGACAAATTCATTTTAGTTCCCATCAAGACTGTCTAATAGGAGGATACCGTCAAGGTCACTGTTAACAAATAAATAGTTTTCCCTGAATTAACGATTTCGGAAGCCTGGGGTGACTCTGCGCCTCATGTGACCGCTCCCATGTTAAAAGTGTATTCAATATAAAAATATCGATGTCAGTTCTAAAAATAATTGTGTAAAACGTTTTTCTTTATGAATTATGAGTTTCAGAATACTCATAAAAATACATCTTGGCCAAATAATCCTTTAAAGTGCTCAATATGCTATCTATATATTATAAAACTCATTCACATGGGAAAAAAAGCAATAGAGAAATATTATTTACAATTTTCGTAAAGGAAACAGAGATGGAGTGAAACATACCACAGTAAGTTTGAATGTTAAATATATGATAATAAAAAATAGTATTTTAGGGGTTAAAAGAAGCTTAATAAAAAATCTCTCATCGTGGGATTACAGCAAAGCAAATAAAATGTCTCTTTTTATTTGCTTATAGGATCAAAGATAGCTAATGTGCTTTTGAAGTGGAATCTTTTATTTTTGATGATCACCAGGTGATATATAAAAATTATATCAGTGTAAATGTGTATTTTTTATTATGTCAGAAAGCATTTTTTTACTTCATTCCAAAAAATTTTTTTGTAACCTTTTATTTTCAATATGCTCGCACTCCCCTCGCAGGGTTATCGCCCCACAGTTTGAGAAACGCTGTGTTACTGTATCTATAATAGAGTGAGGGAGTGATGTATAGGGAAGGGAAGAGAGAGAAGAGTATGAGAGATATAATCGGAGGATCTAGTTAAGTAGAGAGTACGAGATGTGAGACATTAGTTTAAGTAGTTGTAAAATAAAGTTGTGTTACGCACGTTATACTTCCAAGCCTAAAATGTAGGTGCCACCCCGTTATGGATAGATTTGTAATGGAAGCGCGAACTTGCAACATACTGCTTTTTTCAGCCAGAGAGAGAGTTTGGATTCCTATGAGTGAGTGTCTCCCGCCTCGCTGTCCCATCTTGGATTATGTTTAAGTTAAATCGTTTTAATTTTTTTCTCTAAATGTTTGCTTTTAATTGTCTTGTATCGTCTAAGTATCTGTAACTGTGATATTTTATGCTATTAAATGTATTAATTTACCCCGAGATTTTGTTAATTACTTTTGGTTTTAACCAGTAATGACATAATGAACGGTTACAGTTGTTATTTGTTGTTAAAAGTGGAAATTAATTTGGATAGTGCTATCAACAACATGAACTGTACACGAAAAAACTAATGTGGGTTCAAAATATGGTAGATGTAACTTTTGCATCAACAACCCATTGGATGTTGTCCTAATAGCAGAAAACATATTGTTTCATTATAAATTTACTGTTTAATTATAAACATTTTAATTTTAAATTTTCTCAAAGCAGTATTTGTCGATTTTAACAATACAGTTTAATCTAAAGTCTACTTTATCGGAACTTGATAAACATTTGAAGAAATAACAAGAATATGTTTAAATATATCTTAGGGAAAATAAACCGCAATCGAAAATCTAATATATATTATAAATGTAAAAGTTTGTGAAAATCTTTGTGGGTCTTTCACGCAAAAACAACTGAATGGCTTTTAATGAAACTTTACAGTAATATAGCTTATATACATCAGAATAACACATAGGCTATAATTTATAAAAAATTGTAAAAAGTGTCCAAAATATAACGATATTTGTCAAGTAAGAAGGAAAAAATTCTGCCATCTGCAAGCAAAAAAAGCTGCAAAAAAGCCCACGTGAGCATACATCTATCTTTTGTTTGTGAAAAACTCTTTTTGTTTTGGCTACGCAAGAAGCTCGCTTCTAATTAATTCCTGTGATCAGAATGCCTATTTTTTTTATTTCAGAATAAAACCAAGTTTTGAAGGGAGAGGTTGTTATAAATCTCTCTTTATTTTAATGTTTTTTTTTTATGATTTTATTATGCACATTTGGTAGTAAGAAGTTGATCTATTTTCAAAATAACTACTTTTATAGCTTCTGGTACTTAAAGTAAACAAATTTTCTCTTTCACACTACATCATTTGGACAAACTTTCATAATTTTTTGTGGTTAGTAGTTAATTATAACGCTGTAATTTTAATTGAATATGCAGATATTGCATTTTTAAGTATAAAAGTAAGTATAACTACTGTATTGTATTTTTTTTGGAGACGGACTACGTAGTGGTCAGTGAGTGAATATTAACGTATTCTACCAATACTTAGCTGTACTGTTCAGCTACACGAGGGCTTTTATTTTAGAGACGGACTACGTAATTTTGAACAATGGTCTATGTTTTGTATGTTAGTGACGGGAACGACACTATTTTAAGAGCTGGGAATATCTTTAAATTTTTTCCAAAGTGGAGTATTTTGTTTATGTATATCCCTTAATTTGTACATGTAGTGATCAAAAAAATATTGTATGAAAAAAACTGCAGTAAATCTTAATGCGGTTGGATAAAGTATTAACGTGCATCGCGCCCCTACACGGCGGGTCTTACAAAGCTCTAATAAAGCTCGAGCTACGAAAGTAGCTAGGCATTTGCCATCTTGACTCTATCGTTAACATTTCGCTATGTTTTTCATTGAATCGCCATTATAATTTAGGAAACGGCGTTGCTTGCGAATATTACAATTTTAAAATAAAATAAATACAACAGAAAGTAATATTAATGTATTACACTTTCAGATATAAATTATTTACACTACTTTATGCGTTCCTTACGCAAAACTTTTAAGAATGTGTTACTTTTGCTGAGCAGAGATCAGCTTAGGTAGATATTTTGAAAAATCGACCCTGAAGAGTGTTACCAGGAATTATAAATTTAAAAACCCTTTTATCGGCTATTAGATCTACATAGTCAAAATTTAACAAGGGTGTTTTTTTTTCTTTCTTTTTTTGTTTAGCTGAGATATGCAAAAAGCTTTTTTTTATTTAACTTTCAATTCACATAAAACTAACTCATTAAAAACTTCTTTTCCCTTCAATCTGTGTTGTTTAATTTTTCAGTTCACCCGTGCGAAGAACGGGTATACCAGCTAGTCAAGGAATAAAATGCTGTTAAATTAACACGACAATAGTTTTTGTTTGTGAAGAGACTAGTACCTTGCAAAAAACCCGATAATTTGTTTTCAATATTTAAATTGTACGTGATTTAAAAATTTAGTCTTTACTGACTAGTTTAAAGTCTTGAGTTTTTACAGCATACTTTTGTATTAAAAATATAAAAACTATAAAATATATAGTTGGACCTCTATTTTACGAATTTTTTCCTGGAATTAGTAACATTTTGCTGTTTTCTTCGTAAAATAATCTCCAAATAGCGAAGTTCATTTTTTATTTTTAACGAACGATTCTATATGAGGATTCGTATGATTCGATTTTTTCCTCCCTCTTTTTAAAATATTTCTGAACATTTCAAACTATTCTCTCTTTTAACACATTTTATGGTTATTAATGACTTTGAACTAATTTTGCCAGGTGCTTAACACAGCGAAAGCAATAAGTTTCCAGAAATTATTTTTAAACAAAAACTCAAAATTAACAGATTTTATCGGTGATTAAATTTAAGGATGCATGTGGTAATGTATGCTTAAAATTACTGGTTTTAAAATAATGTATGTTTAAAATTATTTGTCGGCTTAAAACTGAAAAATGTCATTAAAATTCATTAATTTAATATAAAATTATTTTTTGAAGTTGAAAATACACAGCGTATTCCCGGACAATGTATGCTTTTTTTTGTTTTGTTTTATTTCTTTTTATGGGTAAGATATATAAAACAAGTAATATAAAAAAATATTTTTAAAGTTAATTCCTACTTGGGACATTAAATTTTTTTTATTTTAGTTAGTTGAAATTAATTAATGAATTAATTAAAAAAAACTGTATGAACATCAAGTGCCACCCACTACAAGTATAAAAAACATATTTGAAGCCAAGAAAAAATTCGTTAAAAATACTTACTGGCGTTATCTATTGGTGTTAGTCCTAACTTCATCAGAAACAACGCAGAATAAACTTAAAATTAAAAAATAAAAGTTTATTAATGAATTAATACTTGAAAAAACTGTATGAACATCAAGTGACATCCACTACATGTTTAACAAATGTATTTGAACTTCAGGGGATGAATAAAAAGTATTTTATTAACGATTGAAAATTTGAACAAGATATGTATATAAATAAATATATATAGGAAGAGTGTGAATTAATAATAGGAATTGAATAAAAATAGATAGTAAGTTACAAAAAAGGTGCGAATAGTTACTTTTTTTACTATACATAGTGTTTATGAATTTAAAAATTGTTTTATATGTTTTATAAAGTTGATAAAAGATGAATCTCTATTTAACGAATCTTTCTCATAACGAATTTTTTTTTCAGTGCTTAGTGATTTCGTTACATAGAGGTCCGACTGCAATTACAAAAAATATTAATAAATGTTATTATAAAAACTAGGCATATAGATTACATGAATAAAATCCGATCGAATATTTTCACGAAGCGAGAAAATGTTACAAAATGATACGATATTCTGTTAATTGAGTATTCCAATAACTATTTTAATAAGAAAAGTTTGGCTGTGGTATTTTAACAACTTAAGTAGTCGATGGGATTTTACACATGTACCTTTATTTATTTCTCATTTTCATACACGTAATTAGTATTGATAAAATAGTTTTATTACGCTTATCTATTATAATATTGTTTTAAAAAATATAACTTTACTTTAAAAAACAAAACTTTCTTATAGGTACAGAATGGAAAATACCAGTCATTCTTTCCAAACCAAGAGAAGATCTGGACAAGAAGAAAGTCAAATGCAAAGTTATAGATGTAATGTTCCATCCACAAACAATGCAACTTGCGAAACAAAATCTGCGCTTCAAGGGCGTTGTTGAGGACACTGCTTTGACCACAGTCAAAGAACAATTTGGAATTGATCTCTCTACTAAATTGAAAGTGTATCCAAAGATGAAGTACAAGGGTAAGGCCCCACCAATCATTTTACGCAAAAGTACTCAAAACACGGATCAAGGCTACGTTTGTGAACCTTTAGAGGATTATGTGAAGAAAATACTACCGAAAGTTAAGCATAAATCTCCTGAAGAAAAGAATTCGAAAAGCAAGCTTTTGAAGACAAAAGAACCTAAGTATTGCGTTAAATATAGAGACGTTCTAGATTTAAAAGACTACAGCTTGATGGGATATACGGATCTATCTGCTCCCAAAGAAATAATTGTTGAAATACAGTTACCAGAAGTGCTCAAAGCGATAGATATCGAGCTGGATATTTTGGAGAAAAAATTGCTGCTCAAAAGCTGCCCGGGAGCAAATCATTCTTACAATTTAAACCTCGATTTGAGCTATGCTGTTGATAAGAATGCAGGTAGAGCAAAACTTGATAGAACGAAAAAAATATTGACGGTATCGCTTCCAGTTAAAGAGAGAGGTATTCCAGAAACTATTGGTAGAAATGAAAAAACAGATGTGTAAAAAGACACTAATTTGTGTGTGAAGATTTTGTTCGCTCATATGTATAATATAGTACTTTGGTATTAAATTTAATGCGAAATGAACTTTAATATATGCAACTTCTTATGATGTTTAAAATAAGACAGTGAGAAACTTTCAAGCAGAAAATGAAAACATGAGTGTTCTTTGCTTATAATGCGTTCGTGCGAAAATGAACTTATTAAAACGTCAAAGAAATGTTAATGTTTATTTTATGCATCAAATTAAAAAAAATATATGCGTATATAATTTGTAACATTAATTGAATACTAAGATAAATGCTACTCTATTCATAGGATAAAATATATTCAACAAAAATGAATTTTTAATTAATGCCTTATGCAAGACTAATTAGTCTTATAAGTTTTGACTCTCAGTAAATTAACTCATTGCCACAATCACTTTAATATCTCACAAATAACTGTAATAATTAAAATATAGCGTAATTTCCTTTTAGCATAGAAAGTAATTTTCCTTTCTTCGTCTAAAAAAATACTTCAAATAAAATCTCTATTTACAACAAAATTCCATGTTTACAAGATTAGGAAAATGAGAAAAACAGGTTTTGAGTCACCGTTAGAAAGAATGCAACTCTCCTCAATTTACCTGCATGTTTACGGCATAAAAAATAGTAAATAATATGATAATAAGAGAGCGAAAAAAAATACTCAGAACTTTCAAAAAGTTTTCGTCGAAGCAAAATCATCGTTTGATGATGCCACTCTCTACAAAAGCTAAATGCCACGCATACTCACCGCAAAGAAAAAAAAAGTTTATTAAAGGAACCTCCTGATATTCGCGGTACAAATGATCTTCTAAAGTACTCTGATTCAATAGAGCAACATTTGACAACGGCTATAAATATCGGAAAATTCATTAAAGCCTTCCTTAGATGGATACTTCACGAACGAGCGTTCCTTTTCTACCTTGAAGATAAAAAACACCTTTCGAGCGAACACCTATTTGCAGTACATAGCGCTCGAGAGAGGAGCTGCGTTTAATGAGCCAGAAGACCCAAAACACGGTCGATTCGATATTTTATAAAGGATGTTTTCGATAACTCGGAGGGTTTGGCTCCATGTTATTTCGAAATTGAAAAGTCGATAGCTATGTAATGCATTCGAAACACAATAGATTATTTTCATTTAGAGATCCAAACAGTCGAAATGGGTTTCAGGAACAATAAATTGTTCCTAAAAATAAACTCCTCCGAGCGCAAACTATCAATAAATCGATTGTTTAGGAATTAGTTATTTTTCCTTTTTTACTTGAAATGTTTTTACAAGAAAGTCGAAAACTAATCGAATGCTTTTTATTTTTAATGTCTTAACATCTTTCCAGTTTTTTTTTAACGAATAAAAAGTAATCGTTAAGCAATATCTTAATTACAAAAGGATGTTACTTCCATAAAAAATTTTAAAAAATATAATTACATGTGAGTAATTCTGAAACCAAGTTTCTTAAGTTTTTTCAGAATGCAAGGAAAAATATGTAAAATTATGAGAGAAAAATATATATAAATACTATTTTTTACACATTCATATATCCACACAGAAACACACAATTATCTATACAATTAATACTAATGTAAGTGAAATAATCAGGAGGTAAACTGGATTTCATTCAACAGTATTTAACATAGAAAGTGTACCAATCCATTAGTGGCACCTATATTTTCACACATAGCTTTAAAAAAGTAGGAAATCAAAGACAAAATTATAATATTTTATAATCGTGTATTTATTTTTCTGATGATTTATTACTTTTTAAAAAAGAAAGGAAAATTAATTTAAAATATTTTTCATTTTCTTGTTACAAATATAGGTATAAGAAATGTAGTCTGAACTCTGCTTTTAAAAATCGACATGCTTAGAGTTGTTTTTATATCGAGAAATTCCAACTGTAGTATTGGATGTATGAAAATCTAAACTTAACTGAATTTTTTTTCATATAGTAAAAAAAATATAAATATTTTTTAGCTCTATCTAAATTTTCTCTATTCTTTTTAACTATTTATGTTATACTATAGGATTGAAAATTCTCTTCCATATATTATCGTCTGATTTAATCAGATATTTATATCACACCTGTAACTATAATTCATCCGATTACTTATTTTATTTGCTGATATATAATCGTTTGTTATTAAAGATATGTTGCTTAAACTGGCATCTTTTGTAATTATTCTAAATATGTTCAGTTCAGTGAAAACACTGAAAAAGTGGAGACTTGGCTAGCGCCTTATGCTCCGATAAAATTTTGATCAGTTTCTAATCCAAGTTATAACACACAGTTCATTTCTAAATATGTTTCTTCTGTCGGAGAAAAGAATAGAGAGTTACAGTTAATATCTTTATTAGGGATTTAGAGCGACAAAGGCTATTATCCCATACAAAACCATCAAGTATCTCAATAGGTTAGCTAATGTCAAAACAAATTACGTGGTCCGTCGCCAAAAGCCCTCGTGTAGCTGAACAATGCGACGTTAATATTCAATCAATAATGTCAAAATATTTCATCCTCAGAATAAAAAAACCTGAATGTGTTGATCTGTTTGATATAGCTTTCTCCAGTAACTCTTTAAAGGTGATAATGCAACTAGGATCAATTTTGAGAAAAACTTTAAGGTGATTTCGAGGATGATTATGTGGCCGCGGTAGCCGAGTGGTATAGGTATCGAATTGTGGCTTGCCTGGTCACGAGTTCGAGCCCAGTACCACTAAAGACCCGCCGTGTAGGGCAGCGATGCACGTTAAATCGGTCGAGAGCTGAAACGTCCTCCCGTTGGTGTGGTGTGGTAGTTAGGAGAGGGGGGTGCCAGCTCAGGTGTCGTCCACGTCACTTGACTATGGTTCAAAATTACGTGGTTCGTCGCCAAAAGCCCTCATGTAGCTGAACAGTGCGACGTTAATATTCAATCAATAAATCGAGGATGATTATATCTATCGCATCTTAATAGAATGTGCTCCAAGTCTTTTAAACGATTACAAGAATTGCATCGTTTATTACAATCAAGAATTACAATTAATTGCATGATCCGTTAAATTAAATTTTTTAAGAAGTCCTGGGGTAATGATCATTTTGTTAAAGATTCAAGTGCATAAAATTTCTTTTCTTCTATTATTTGTTCAATTAGAGATGATGCCAATGTTAATAATGCTGCCCAAATTTTCAAAATACTTGCTTAAATAAAAATTGTTATTTGCTTTTTTAAATCTTTCTTGATATGTTTTTTACTGATGTCTTCTGAAGCAATCCAATCAATATAAACGTCCGACTCCGTGACAGATCTTGCGAGACAATCCGCCTGATCATTCAATAGTATATTAGAGTGTCCCGGAGTCCAAAGTAATATCAGTTTATTGGTATAAAATGGTTGTATGTAAATTTTACTTGCTAGTCTGTGAATCGCATTATGTGATTTAATACACTGCTGGCCACCGTAAATGCAACACCAAGAAAGACAAGAGATAGCACAACAAAATTTATTTTGTAGATAACGTGTTGACCAAGCATCAAATGATTAAATTTATAGACTTCTGTGAAGTGAGGTTCCTGCCAGAATCAGTAGCCACCATTGTTGGAGATCACTGCTGCCACACGCCTCAACATTGATTCAAAGAGACTTTGGATGTGTTCTTGGGGTACAGCAGACCAAGCAGCTTCCACACGTTGCCAAAGTTGATCTGGTGTGGCAGCTGGGGGTGTAATCTGGGTCAATCGTTGAGCAACCATGGACCACATGTTTTCTATCGGCGAAAGATTCAGAGAGCGAGCCGGCCAGGGAAGCAATTCAATCTGGTGATTGACGAAGAACCTTTGGACAATGCGTGCACGTGTGGTCACACATTATCCTGTTGAAATATGGCTGTGGCCAAGCCCTGAAGGTAAGGAAGGACAACTGGCTCCAACACCTTAGAGATGTAGCGCTGGCTGTTTAAAGTACCGGCAATGCGTACTAGAGGAGTGCGAGAGTGATATCCAATACCACCCCATACCATTATACCCGGTGCAGGACCAGTGTGGCGGTGCATAACGTTCAGCATCCTCTCTCCACGGTGTCTCCAGACTCGAATCCGACCATTGTGGTGTTGCAGACAGATGCGTGACTCGTCAGAAAAGACAACTTCATTCCATTCTGCCACCCACATCCTTCTTTCATCGCACCATTGACGGCGGAGACGTCTGTAGTTCTGCGTCAAGGGTAGACCAACCAATGGATGTCTTGCGGACAGACCACTCTTCTGGAAAACGGTGTCAAATGGTACGCTCAGACTCCGAATGATGCGTTACAGATTCAATGTGCTGTGCCATGGTTCGTGATGTGATTGAGCGATCCGTCACTGCCATGCGTACAGTTTGCCTGTCCTCTCGTGAAGTGGTGCACTGAGGTGGATGCGATCGACAACGTCGGTCCGTCGTACCCTCCTGCATCCAACGGTCATATATCCATATTACTGTTGTTTGATTTCGTCCAACACGACTACCAATTTTCCTGAAAGATAATCCACAATCTCGGTAGGCCACTATCTTTCCTCTGTCAAACTCGGATACTTGATTAAAAGCTGATCGCTGTTTTCTACGAGACATAACTTATCGTTTTTTGAAAAAACCACAACAGAAACACAATTGCCGAACTTGAAATCGTCGAAATCTCCAAGCCTTAAATAGCGCTTTGAGGTGGCGCCACTAATCATTTGCATATCTCACCTCCACTAATGCATGTTGTAAATTTAATGTTATTTGCAAGCTTCCTTCAGGGTGTTGCATTTACGGTGTCCAGCGAAGAGGCTATACATCTATGAATGGCTGTGTTGCTGCAATATCAGTTGATACTGATAAGGTGTTAGACATAGAAGTTATGTCGTCCTACTGTCCAACATGTAAGAGACTTCAGACTAAGCCAAGAAACTTTGAATATGAATCGTCAAAAGCCGACCACATATGTCAGTGTAATTTCACAGGCTCTTCATCAAAAATGGAAATTGTGGGGGCTTCCCGAATATTTCTTCGATCTGAAAAAAACCGCAGACTGCAATGCACTCAATATTATGGCGATGGCGACTCAAAAGCTTTCATGAGTGTGAAAGACATTTACGGATTAAACAGTGTGACCAAGTTTGAGTGCATTGGCCATGTACAAAAGAGAGTGGGTTCGCGTCTGAGAAAACTGAAAACTAAAACTAAAGGATTGTCTGGTAAAGGCAAATTAACTGATAATTTTATTGATCGACTTCAAAACTATTACGGAATTGCTGTTCACAGCAATGTCGGTAACTTAACTGCCATGCAGCAAAATGTAATTGCTGCGTTATATCACTGTGCATCAAGTGATAAGAAACCGATGCATGGTCAATGCTCAATAGGGAAAGAAAGATGGTGTTATTTTCAGCGACGGGTGGCAAATGGAACAAAATGTTCCACAAAAAATATGCTGGTTTATCAAATGATGTTTTAAATAAAATTAAACCAGTATATTTAGAACTATGCGACAAACAAATATTAAGTAAGTGCTTGCATGGGCGCACGCAAAATGCCAACGAGTGTTTTAATGGAATAGTTTGGCAAAAAGTACCGAAGGAAGTATTTGTTTCGCTCAAAACAATTAAATTTGGGTCGTATGATGCTGTTATACACTTCAATGAAGGATTAAATGGGTGTCTAAAAGTTTTTAATAAAATGAATATTGAAAATCCTGGGGTGTTTACCTTACGGGATATAAACATTTATAGATAAATGCAGAATCCGTGCATCAATTCATAATGCAGACCCTAAAACAAAGAAAAACAGGAAAATTTTAAGAGCACTTAAAAAGAAAAAAATTAGTGTTTTAGAAGTCAAAGATGGGAAGAATTATAAATCTGGTGAATTTTAATAAGAAAGTAAGTGTATCTTGTAATCAGAATAGTTTAATGTTATTTTTGTCGCGTTTTCTCAAAATGAATTTTTTTTTACATTTTTTCTTACCGCAAAACACAATATCTCAAAAAGTTATGCTTGAATGATATAAAATTTTTATATGTATGTTTTTAAATACTTATACAGGGAATAGACCATTCATAAGATTTTGTGTTGAGTAGAAATTTTTTTATATAGCAATAAAGTAAAAATTACAATAGCTTTTAAGAAAATTTCAACGTATAGAAGTTCGAAACACAATAAGTTCCCACGTAATGGTCATATTACAAAAATAAGAGTCTATTCTCTAGATAAGATTGTATGCTATATTATTCAATTTACAAAAAATGTCAATATATTTATTTTATTTTCAATTATCATGTTTTGCGTAAAATCTTATTTTTGCTTATTTTTTTATAAAATACCCATTTGACAGTAAAAATGTGCACTAATAAAACTTTTCTTGGGTGTTTTTCTAATTTTAGAGACCCATAAGGTCATAAAATATGCATTTACTGGCAAAATTCAGGTTAATTCAAAAAATTTTCTTCAAAAGTGTATAAACATTTAGATAGATGCAGAATCTGTGAATCGATTCATAACGCAGACCCCAAAACAAAGAAAATTTTTAAGAGCACATTAAAAGAAAAAAAAAAAGTGTTTTAGAAATTAAAGAGGGAAAGGATTATAAATCTGGTGTATTTTAATAATAAAAAAGTAAGTTTTTCTTGTAATCAGATGAGTTTAATGTTATTTTTGTCGTTTTCTCAAAATGAGTTTTTTCACATTTTTTCTTACCGCAAAACACAATATCTCTAAAAATTATGCTTGAATAAAATAAAAATTTTATATGTATGTTTTTTTAATACTTATACAGGGAATAGACCTTTCTTAAGAGTTTGTGTTGAGTAGAAATTTTTTTATATAGCAATAAAATGAAAATTACAATAGCTTTTAAAGAAAATGTCAACGTATAGAAGCTCGAAACACAATAACTTCCCACATAATAGTTACATTACCAAAATAAGAGTCTATATTCCTTAGATAAGGTTGTATGCTATATTATTCAATTTACAAAAAAAATGTCAATATATTTATTTTATTTTCAGTTATCATGTTTTGCGTAAAGTCTTATTTTTGCTAATTTTTTTTATAAAATACCCCTTTGACACTAAAAATGTATACTAACAAAAATTTTCTTGGGTGTTTTTCTAATTTTAGAGACCCATAAGATCATAAAATATGCATTTACAGGCAAGATTCAGGTTAATTCAAAAAATTTTCTTCGAAGGTGTTCTGTTACCTTAAAAGGCTTCAACTGATTGTCAGACCATTTATTTATTATATGACATGTGTAAAAAAGGTGATACACCAGTGTTTCTGAAACTGTGGGGACTCGATAACCTTACGAGGGGTGCGCGAGCATATAAAAAATAAAAGATTTAAAAATAATTAATTTACTGGAATGAATTAAAACAAAATACTTTCAGACATAATAAAAAATGCACTTTTACTTTGATATAATTTATAGGCGCGCGCGTGCGATATTATTAAGTCATAAAAAATAAAAAACTTCTTCAATACCTAATTAGCTATCTTTGATCCTATAACCAAATAAAAAAACTTTTATTTGATTTGCTGTAATCCCATGATGAGATATTTTTTTTATTACGCTTTCTTTTTAAGCCTAACATACAACTCTTTCAGAGAAAAAACGGATCCCAGACCCAGAATCGAAAAAATTTAGGAACATAAAAAATTCATCACTGTCATTATTTTTGAAATACTGCACATTATAGCTGTAATCTGTTTGACCTTCTAAGTTATTGGTACAGTTACTTATGACCCCTTTCTTATGTGTTTGTTTCTCATTTATGGAAGTTGTAATTAATGTATTTCTCTGTTGCGCTTTTTTCCATGCAAAAAAGTTTTATGATGTTTGG
>BMAU01002219.1:0-132500 GCA_019973935.1 Trichonephila clavipes | reverse complement strand
CAATTTCAATATTATTTTATGTATTATCCATATTGTTAGATGTACTTGGTATGAATATTTCAATTTTCTGGGGTGCTAGACTTATCTTTTTTTTTCTAATAGACGATGATGGTTATTTACTATTTTCTATTATTCCTATCAAATGTTTAAACATTGATTCGATCATTATTTGCATCGAGTTCATTATGGCTGTAGTTTGTTTTTCCAGAGCTGCTTGAAAATTTTCTACTATATTTTCCCTCAAATTCTTGTAAATTTGGTCCTGGGGCTGCTGTTTTTACTGCTATAGCGTAATTTGCGGAGTGAGTTTCCTTGAATTTTCGTCGAGCCTCTCCCAAAGTTAAGTGCTTAGTACGTTTAAATTCGATAGTTTTTTTTTTCTTTCATAAAAGTGGGAGAATTGGGGGAGTTTGCTGGATGGTCTCCTTTAAAGTTTGTGCAATTTAAAGGGTTTGTACATTGTCCAGAATGGGATCATCCACAATTAATACATCGAACATCGCTGAACAAAAACGTGATGAGCGCGTGAAACTGTAACAATTATTACATTGCCGGGGTTTGTCTTTGAACAATTGAGTTCTATAATTAAGACCAAAGTTTTACACATTCTGGTGTATTAATGCCCAGAATAGTAATTAAGACAGGAGAAGCTTCTTGACGACTATTTTTCTTGATGAATCTGCGGATTTCAACAATTTCAATATCATTTGAGTTTTTTTAATTCAGTTGCCACATCTGCCAGATGTACATTAGTTGAGATGTCAAAAAGTAGGAATCGCGAAGTGAACCCTTCCCATATTATGTTGGCTTGTACTGAAATATTTAGAATTTGCTCAATAGCTGTTATCTGAACAGCGCATACAGGATCCGAGGTGCTTATTTTTACTTTTCCACTTCGAGTAAAGTACATATGCCTTATTTTATCATGCCTTGGTATTTTGTTCTTTAATTCAGCATGCAATAAGTGGGGTTTCGATTTAGGGATGTTTCTGTTTTTTTCTGTGTGTTCAAGTAAAATTGTAATTTCATTAAAGCTTTTACTGTCAATTCACAGAATTAATTCTTGGGCAGTCTGGGTAGATTTAAAATATTTATAGTCTGTATCTTCCTTCATGTTATCCCCGTTGGTGTGGTGTGGTAGTTAGGAGAGGGGGGTGCCAGCTCTGTCGTTTGACCATTTCAAAATTACGTGGTCCGTCGCCAAAAGCCCTCGTGTAGCTGAACAGTGCGACGTTAATCTTCACTCACTCACTCCTTCATGTTATCAGTCTTTTTTGCTTCATCGGATTCCGTAATCCGGAATGCGGAGAGACTCAGCTTGAATCCTCTTCAAACAACAAAAATGGGGAAAAAAAGAAATTGGTTAACTTACCAAAGTCCAGAAAAGAAAGGAAATAAATATATAAAACCTCTTTCTTAGAGATGTACCAAAATATATTAATTCCCTGTAAAAAAAAATCAGCGAAAATTCAGGTCACACAGAAGCAATAATCTCGAACTTTCAAAACACACGTCACCTCTTCGATGTGAATCACATAACGCTCCGGTGAAAAGAATGGGCTCAATTCATGAAGTCACATGATAAAAACAAACACGTGTTTTCCATTGAATTTAAAACAAACATTAAACTAATTGTACTTGTTGTTTTATTTTTGTAAAACTCAGATAAAATTTCAAATTTCATATTTGGGTAAAGATGTTTAAATGTCAGGGGAAAATAATTTCTTCAAAAAAAGATTTTTTAAAATTAAAAAAAAATCGTATTTTTTTTTATGTTTATACTTTTAAATAAATGCATTTTGTACACATATGAACTTTTTAAGAGAAAGTTTTTGCAAAGAGCAAAACTTGGCAATACCGGAGTGCGTGAACTGATTAACAGGAAACACAAGATAGTTTTTATCGTGTGACTATGACGTCACATGAGTTTTTGAATTGATTGGCTAAAATCACGTGGCTATCACTATCATGATTATGACGTCACATGAACCAAGCCATAAACTGTGGCTATTATTCAAAGAATTTTTGACAATCATATCTGATATTAAACTTTTATGCATGTTTTCAGCAATTGTAGGATTACCTATAATTTGAACGAATTTTATATTTTACGTTAGATATTTTTCTTTGATTTCTTAATAAAAAAAAACAAGTGTGCTTTAGACCACACGACTGAAGCTTTACTTTTACACTTTTTTAGCTCCATCTATATGTATGTATATATATGTATAATATATACATGTATATTCCTAAACATGTATTAATTTTCTACAAATATTTAAATTTATTATGAGTTTTCATCGATAAATTAAAATTGTTGAAATAGATTTTTGATTTTTATTCATTATTTTCATTATCGGATACATCAGTAACTACTATGGTTGATTGTAAGACCGAGATAATAGGCTTATGGTATGAGAAATAAGATACATATGTTTTCGAATGAAAATTAGAAAGATATCTAGAGAAAACTGCATCGATTGTTATTCCATATCTTGTGGTAGGCTCATTTCGGTTATTATTCCCTTTATTCATTTGTAGCTCTAATTTATCTTGTAGAAAGTTTACCAAGAGTTATGTCCATCTTCGGACGCGAAATTAACATTGAAATCTCCTGCTAAAATTAGTGGGAACGTATTTCTCCTAATTCTCCAGAGCCTACTCGACCGTAAATCATAAGTCTTTTATCAAAAAAAAACTTTATAATATTATTAACTGTGTTATTAGGCGAAATGTAAACAATTACCATTATGATGCTTGTTCCATCGTCCAAAACACAGTGAACAGCACATATATCACCAATTGATGATTAACCAATATCGATTTCAAGAATATATTGTAATAAAATGTCCATGTTCGAAGTTACTAATTCACAAAATATGAACTTTAAAACGAATTTATAATTTTATTCACTTTAAACGTAGAATATTTAATGTATTGAACAAAATATTAATTTATAAAATGTTCAAGATCAAAATGAAATTACGAAATAATCAAGAAATCCCCGTTCGCGTAACGCTAGCAAACGAACTACTGACTGATATTTCTGTCTTCACTAATTTATATCTCCCTCTCAACTTCCGTTCGCCCCGCTCGATCACACTTTTCATAACTCTCCCGTCACGTATTCACCAGCTTACTCCCCAAGTCAAGCGTGCATAAAGAAGTTTTACTTCAAAAATGGGTTGTTTAATTTTGTTTAACAAATAGTCATAATAAAATATTGAAAAAGAGAAAACAAAAGAACTTAATATAAAATAACGCAATTAAAGAAAACATTTTACTCTCTTGGTGTTAAATAGGCTTAAATGGTCACTTTAATGATTTAACTAATCGGATGTTTTTAAAATGTCAAAATTGAAAAGTTGGACCTCCATTGATCAGTGATGCATATCAAGACTACTGCCGCGTTGCGTGGTTAGACATTCTTCACTACAACACGGTTGAATGAAATAACAATAAATTTTTATTAACTTAAAAGATTAAATGAGCAATATTAAGAGGTAAGCTTCCAAAAACTACAACACATGGTAAAACCAGGCACGCTACAAGAATAACAGATCAATTCAGTTCAGTTTTGGAGTCGTTTTGTTGAGCTGTAAGGTCGCTGCATACTCCCCTTCCAGTGTCAACGATACCTAGTTGGAAGATGAACTTTGCGACCAGAACGTGTAGATGGCTGGGTAGGCGTTGAAGCTGTTGGATCATGTTCCACTGTAGCAGGTGTTGGAGCTGTTACATTAGGTTCCACAGTAGCAGGTGTTTCACTCTTGGTTTGAGGTAGTTGCAAGTCCTCAGTGTTAAGAAAGAAGGCAGGTTTGCATCTATCAATAGATACAGATACCATTGATGTCAAGGAAAAACACTTTATCCTTCCTTTGTAAGACTTTGAAAGGGCCATCATAGGGTTGTTGAAGTGGACGACGTAACATGTCTCGGCGAAGAAAAACGTGTTGCTTTCAACAGTCCTGGATGGATAAAAACTGGACGTTTGCTATGGTGTTTTGGTGGTTTAGGGTGGAGTGATTGCATGGGAGACTTAAGTTTCGAAACAAAATTCAAAACATCATCATCTGGCTTGGAAGAGTCAAACATCTCCCCTGGCAGTCGAATAGTGGTTCCAAAAACTAATTCAGCTGGGGTACACAGAATATCTTTTTTAAGAGAAGCTCGTAGACCTAGTAAGATGATAGGGAATACTTCTGTCCAACGCTCAGTAGCATGGCACTTGATTGCACTTTTCAATGGGCGGTGCAATTCTTCGATCATCCCATTAGCTTGAGGGTGGTATCCAGTTGTACGACACTTCTGAACACCAAGTAGCTTGCTAAGAGCTTTGAAGAGCGAGGACTCAAACTGCCTGCCCCTGTCGGTTGTGAGAATTGCAGGAGTTCCAAAGCGAGACACCCAAGAGGAAAAGAAGGCCACAGCCTCAGCAGTTATGTCTTTGAGAGGTTGGGCCTCTGGCCATTTCTAAAAACGGTCAATCATTGTCAGGAAATAGGTGTAGCCATTTGATGGAGGTAGAGGTCCAATGAGATCCAGATGAACATGATCAAAACGTTAGGAAGGTTCTTGAAATGATGAAAGAGGTGATCTAGTTAGACGATGAATTTTGGATTTTTGGCAAGCTAGGCAGTGTCTTGCCCACTTAGCTACATCTGATGAGATTGATGGCCAAACAAAACGCTGCTTCATCAAATGCACTGATCGACGTATGCCAGGATGGGATAAATTATGCATAGCAGAGAAAACATCTTGGCGATGCTGTTTTGGGATGTAGGGTCTGACTGTGCCCGTTGATAGATCACACATAATTTCAGTAGACGAATTGGGAAAAGTTACCTTTTTGAGTTCCAAGGAAGTTCCAGATGCTATTAGGGTGTGAAGCTCCTGATCAGTCTGTTGTGTCTCAGCAATACAGTCATAGTCAATTTGACTTGGGAAGGTGATTGCAGAAACACGAGAGAGAACATCAGCAGCAATATTGTCAGATCCTGGAATGTGTACAATATTTGTGGTGAACTGAGAGATGAAATCCAGCTGACGGATCTGCCGTGGAGAACACTTGTCACTTTTTTGCCTAAAAGCATAAGTGAGGGGCTTGTGGTCAGAAAACACTGTGAAATCTCTAGCTTCCAGCATATACCGAAAGTGTCGGATAGCCGAGTAGATAGCAAGGAGTTCACGGTCGTAGGCACTGTAAGACTTTTCAGATGAAGTAAGTTTTCTGGAAAAGAAAGCCAATGGCTGTAGCTCAGAGTCCACAACTTGGTGAAGTGCACCTCCTATGGCATAATCAGAGGCGTCCATATGAAGAGCAAGCGGGGCAGAAGGTGAAGGATGAGCAAGAAGTGCAGCATCAGCAAGAGCTTGTTTACACCTCTGAAATGCTGTAATTGCCTCAGAAGACCAGTTTAAAGGCTTTGAGTCCTTCTTACCTTTAGAACCTTTTAAAAATTCACTTAAAAGATACTGTTGTTCAGCTGCTTTGGGCAAGAAACGTCTATAAAAATTTAACAGTCCTAAAAATTTTCTCAGAGAGCCAACAGTCTCTGGTTGTTTGTAATGAAGAACTGCTTGAACTTTGTCAGGCAATGGCTTAATGCCATCAGGAGTGATAAGGTAGCCAAGGAAAATGAGTTCAGTCACACCAAATACACATTTAGAGATATTTAGTTTTAAAACCATATGAGCTCAGTCTTTGGAATATAGTTCTTAAGTGAGAACGATGCTCCTCAGCATTTTCTGAGTAACACAAAATATCATCCAAGTAGACAAAACAAAAAGGAAGTCCTCTTAGTGCTTCATGTATGAATCGCATAAAGGTTTGTGGTGCATTCACAAGGCCAAAACACAAATGGGTATATTCGTAAAGACCCCATGGAATTGTTAAAGCTGTCTTAGGAATATCACACTCAGCTATAGGGATTTGGTGGAATGCCTTAAAAATGTCTATTTTGGAAAATATCCTCTTGCCATGTAGTGCACGAGCAAAGTCATTCAAATAAGGCATGGGGTAGCTGTCGAACTCAGTAACAGAATTCAGCTGCCTGTAACCCAACAGGTCTAACTGTAGAGTCAGATTTGGGCACAACATGAAGAGGAGAACTCCAGGGATTTTTGGAAGGTCTAATAATGCCTTGAGCAAGAAGAAATTCAAATTCTACCTTCACTGCATCATACAGTTTAGGATGTAGCCTTCTAGGCCTGGCACTGACTGGTGGGCCAGTAGTAATAATATGGTGGACTGTGCCATGTGATGCTGATTTGGAAATTAAAGAAGGGTTGCTGAGGTCTGGATATTCCGATACGATGTTTTTAAAACTAATGTTTGCATCTACAGTGAGGATTGAGGGCTGTACAATATTTGAAAAAACACACGGAGTGAAAAGAGAAGTTTCCACATCCACCAACCTTTTTTTCTTAAGGTCGATTAAAAGGTTGAAGTGCTTTAGAAAATCAGCATCAATTATAGGAGATGAGACATCAGCAATTATGAAAGTCCAGATAAAAGGTCGCCTCAGACCCAGGTTCAGTTCTTTACGGACCATACCATAGGCTGGAATTTTGGTATTATTAGCAGCAAATAAGAAGAAGTTAGACTGAGGGGATTTATTCATAGTTGGAGAAGGTGGGATGACACAGATTTCACTTCCAGAATCTATGAGGAATTTCTGGCCAGACTTGCGGTCTAATAAAAATAACCGGCTGGTATGTTGCGAGGGCTCTGCCATTCCAGCTATGACAGAGCTTACTCGTTTTTTTGCACAAATGCACAAGGTGAAACACGCTTGCGGGCCTGCTCTTTATAACGGCGATGATAGTAGCAGATGCCACTTCCTCTATTGACACTCCTAGAGCGTGAATGTGATCTCCGGCGGTCAGAACTATATCGTTGATGGCGAAAGAATTGCGCTCTCTTGTCAGTTCACCAACTTGTAGAGACAGCTCTTGGATCTGCCTGGCGAGAGAGTCCATGGTTGGCTGAGTACTGCATGAAGATGACTGGGATGGTGGAGGAACAGTTGTGGCCGCACAGATAGTCGAGGACGCACCAACAACCTCAGAAACCTTATCAGCGATGATAGCCAGTTTATCCAAAGACTCTGAGGATGCAGACAAAACAGTCTGGATATGTGGTGGCATTCTTTGAAGCCACAAACTTTGCAGAAAGTCATCCTGGAGTTGGCCATTAGACAGCTCTTTCATTTTTCGCAACAGGTGGCTGGGCTTCTCATCTCCTAGCTGAAGGTCAGTAAGCAGTTTCTTAATTTTTTGAGTCTCCGAGTCGCTAAATTGGGTGATGAGCCGCTGCGAGAGAGTGTGATATTTGTCACTGTTCGGAGGGCTTAACACAATGTCCGACACGTAGGAGAGTTTCAGCATCCAGGTTCGCAACCAAAGCAGAATACTTAGTATCATCACTGGAAATACCACAGAATGTGAATGCATGGTCGCATTGCGCAATCCATAGACGAACGTTCGATTTCCAAAACGGCGGCAGCCGCAACGCAATACGAGCGACTTCAACGGTTTCACTAGTCATATTGTTGAATAAGCAGGACGCGAAACGAATCTCCTAGCAGATGCTTCAAGTGGCCTTGAGGAGAAGGAGAAAAAAAAATCTTTCGCTACGTACTGATCATCCGTAGTAGAAGAATTTGTATTGCATTCGCCAGTAGAACAGAATAGTTTACGTGTTTTTAAGTCCAAAAGGGGTCACCACTGCCGCGTTGCGTGGTTGGACATTCTTCACTACAACACGGTTGAATGAAATAACAATAAATTTTTATCAACTTTAAAGATAAAAGATTAAATGAGCAATTAAGAGGTAAGCTTCCAAAAACTACAACACATGGTAAAACCAGGCACGCTACAAGAATAACAGATCAATTCAGTTCAGTTTTGGAGTCGTTTTGTTGAGCTGTAAGGTCGCTGCACTACAAAGAATAGAGCTTCACTAAAAGAAATGGACTAAGAGAATTAGACAGATTTTTTTATTGCATTTGTAATTAGTTGATATTTAAGAATTTTCTTTTGTTTTTGAATCTATGTGTTTGTTTATGAGTATGATGAAAGTGCAATTAACAATGCAAAAAATTAAAACGTAGCTTGAATCCCCAAAAAATTCACAATCTTTTGTAAATGAAATTCATCTTTTGGAAAATTCAAACTATTTTTTATAGAAAAGTAGGTTAATTTCAGAATGAAAATATATATTAATTTTAAAATTTAATTTCTGGTTAATTATACTTATGCGCGCATATATATATGATAAACTGTATTCAAATAATAGGAAATTATTCTTTATTTTATAAATAAATAGGAAAAGTGCAAGAGTGAGTTAAATTCTTTTCGAATGATTTCTATTTGAGATATGATCAATTACAACAAAAACTAGAATATATATAAAAAAAATATCGCTTTCCAAATTTTTTAAAAAAATAATAAAATGAATCATGGAATTTTTATTTTTTTAAACCGTTTATTTTTCAAAACATAATTTTAATCAATTATAGCTTATAATATTTCTTAAGAAAACCGGCAGACAATAAAACATTCTTACGAACAAATAATTATGAAAATGCATTTACATCTCGCAAATTAATGAATACACAATTCATTTTCAGATTATTTAAGTAGAAAAATGTATTGAAATTGTTTCGGTATTAATCGAAATGTCTGAAAATTATTTCGTTTGTGCGAAAGCGTTAATACGTTTTATAAACCCAGTATATGTCTAAAATAATCTTTTAAACTAAAATACCTCTTCCATGTGTCAAGAATATATTTTTTTTTAATGAGCTGCATATTGGGGAGTTAAGAATTTGAACACTTGACAATCGCCAAATGTGAAAGCCATTTCCTGGTGGCACCATTTAGTGGCGGCTCTCACTACCAAATTTTGACGCACGAATTAATTTTTATTTCAAACTTTCTTCGGATGCGTAATATTGCCACGATTTTAATAATCGGCCGAGAGTACCACAGTAAAATTGATACTTAAGGGATCTTCTAATATGCCTCATATCATATGACATGTGAGCCTACGATTTTCGTATCTAATAAACGTTTGTGTACCTCAGCATCAATACTCTTTTTAAAAGAAATTGGCATTCTAAAATGAGCGATTCCTTCTTTTACATTTTACTCGTTTGAATTAATAACAGGTAATTGTGTCCTTAATTTCGAATTATTTTATATTTGACATAAAATAATATGCAGTCGAACCTCTATATTGCGAATTTTTTTATGTAGGGAACTTTTTCCTGGAACCTTGAACATTTCACGATTTTCTTCGTAAAATAACCTCTCTTAGCGAAATGCATTTTTTATATAACGAACTTTTTCTTTTGTGATTCAATTTTTGTTCTCCCTTTTTTTAAAGTATTTCTGAAAAAATTTCAAGTTATTCTCTAACACATTTTATAGTGGTCATAAACCTTGAACTGGTTTTATTAGATCCTAACTAGCCGAGAGCAATAGAGTTCTGGACGTTTCATCCAAGTGCAACCTTTAACCCCCCTATTGTCCAGTTCAAAAGAAACATTTTCGATATCCCTTTTCAAACTCAGTGGAATTGTCTTGTGTCCCCGTTAAAAAAATAATGTGTCTTTAATTACTTGTATGCTTTAAATTAGAAACTATTCTTCAAATTCATTAATTTTAATATAAAATTATTTTCTTAATATTGAAAATACAGTGTACTTTTCGACATTCTTTTTCCTTGCAGTTTTTCTTTCATCTTTTTTTATGGTAAGATATATAAAATAAACATATATTAATTTTAAAAAAGCGTGAATAATTACTTTTTTTAATACATAGTGTTTATGAATTTAAAATTTATTTTATGTGGTTTATAAAGTACCAGGTGATCCAAAAGTCAGGACGAACTTTAAAAATAAATAATTCGAAAACGAATCAAGATATGGTTTGCACCAAACGGATGGAAACGAAACCGGGTTTGTGTGGCAACGAAAAAAATAGTTCTGTTGGCGACCAACAGATGGCGCTATAGTGTTTTATTGCACCAAAGGATGATTTACAAATGAAAAAATGTTGGCAACTTACAAGTAAGCTTAATTACAGTTAATTAGTACTACAGTAAATGTTCAATGTGGTGTCCATCATTCAGAATTACAGTTGTGAGACGAGTCACCACACCGCTCACATCATTTCTTGCGTTATGACAGACACATTTTGGCGGATGGCATCTTTCAGTGCAGCCGGTTGCTCGCGGTACACTTTAGACTTCAAGAACCTTCACAGCCAAAAATCACAGGGTGTCATATCTTGGGGGCCATGCGTGATTAAATTAGTGACTGATAATGCGATCCAGGCAGAGCAATATGAGAGTTAATTAAGTGAATTAAAGCAGGGAGGGGGTAATTGTTAGTAATTAGCTTGTAAATAAGTCCACTGACCCAAACTCTTGCAAAAGCCTTCTGAATGTCTAGATTGATTGATTGAATATTAACGTCTCACTGTTCAGCCCCTTTTGGCGACGGACCACGTAATTTTGAACCATGGTCAAGTGACGTGGACGACACCTAGCTGGCACCACCCTCTCTAACTACCACACCACACCAACGGGAGGACGTTTCAGCTGACAGATTTAACGTGCATCGCTTTACACGGCGGGTCTTTAGTGGTTGGGCTCGAACCCGTGACAAAAAAGCCACGGTCCGATGCTTCTGCTAGAAAAACAGCCCCAGTGGACCTACTATCCTTATTCATTTTTACATCGTTTGTTGCATCAGAAATCTGACAGCGCCATCTGTTGGTCGCCAACAGAACTATTTTTTCGTTACCATACAAAACCTGGTTTCTTTTCCATCCGTTTGGTGCAAACCGTATCTTGATTCGTTTTCGAATTATTCATTTTTAAATTTCGTCCTCACTTTTGGATCACCTGGTACATCAAGAGATGAACCTCTATGTAGCGAACTTTTTTCCGGGATTTCGCTCTATAGAGAGAGGTCCGATTGTATATATAATAAATATTTGACTGGCTGATGTGCACCTAAGATAACTTAATTTTGTTTTAGTATCTTCAAGAGCTAATCATAATTACAGATGACTTGGCAAAGCTAGTAGAAATTCAAAAGCCACATTAAGTAAATATTAAGTGTCTAATAATTATTCAGAATTAAATTATTCAAGTTACTCATTTTTATTTTATATCTAACCTAATTGATTGAACCTGTAAAAAATAAATTAACAAAAAGTTTGTACTTTTGTCTCATTATATTATTTAAATTTTGATTTCATAGATTTGCATTAAAATATGTGCTGTTTGCACAAGCCCCATAATAAGTACATAAGTTAACTTATATTTTTTGTTGGAAGTGGCATGCATAACTTTTTATTATCAAATAGTGGCACTCTTCCCAAAAAGGTTAGCCACTCCTGGGCTATCCCATCCATTAGTGTAAGAGGGTCAGAAGAAAGATTAGCCATATAGTCAATATAAACTTTATTTATTAACAATTCTCAACAACGACACAAATTCAACAACCCAAGTAAAGAAATGCACCAATCGAGAAATTGGAGTGCAATTGCGAAGTAGGCAAGATAATTGGAGGTATAATAATCAATCGGATCCCTAACACTTAGCACGTCCACACAGGAAATACACCTTCTTATATTTGAAGATAATTTCTAAAGTAATCTAACTCAAACTGACCAAATCCAATTTATCAACTAATTGACCAAATCGTCACTTAACATTAATCAAATAATCTACTAAGCCCTCTTGCTACCATTAGCTTCTAACCTCTCTATTTTCGAGCTTGAAAGTTTAATCTTTAAATACAAGCCTTGATTTGAATAATCACACCCATTATTCCAGAAAAGGATTATTAGTAGGAAGAATGCCAAATAGATCTGTTACACCAATTCTTCGGAGAAATTTTTTTGATAGTAATTGTTTATACATAACACTTTGTAAATCTTTTCCTTACAAAATATTTAGAAAAATATAATTTTAATTTAATATTTTATTGGTTTGTTTTTCTATTAACATAAAAAAAGACACGTATGTCATTTGTGTTACAGTTTTTACCTTTCAAGTTCATACATTTCAATTTTTAATGTCATGTCAGAATTAAAACACATCACAATAACTGCTTAATCCTTACATTTTTGTTTGCTAAGAAAAATATCTCAGAATAACTGTCTCACATCAAAAAAATTCTGAAAAATATATTGTTTATGTGCCATAATAAAAACAGCAATTTTAAATTATTTGATTTATTTTATAGAGAATGTTAAAATATTCATATATATGAGGGAAAGTCACAAATGCAAATAGAAAGATTTAAAGTAGTAACAGATATTTCCAAAGAATGGAAATAGATGGCAGTACCATACAGCTTTATGATATTCAATTCATATTGAGTAAGTAGCATTCACATGCATACGTAATGCAGTTACAAAAATGTGATGGTGCTAATTCATCACGATAATGCTTGCCCTCATTTAGCTCAATTAAAGTGATACCATTCAACAATTTTGTTGGAAAATGCTACATCACCCAAACTTATCCCCATGCAACCACTGAAACAACATCTTGGAGGCCAACAACTTGCAGATGACGACAGCATTCAACATGAAGTCCTATTGTGGATGAGACAGCAACCCAAAGAATTTTATACAGCTGGAGGGCTCTAACAAAATGATGGGATAAGTGCATCAACGTTGCTGGAGATAAAGTGGAAAAATAAAAATTGTTTCCAAGTGATTATTTTTTTATCTTTTGTGACTTAATGACCTTCCCTTTACATAATTTCTAAATAGATACATTATAAAACTTCTAACCTTGAAGAAATGAATTAAAACAACATAAATGTAATTTTATGTCTTTTTTATAACATTAAACCCTAAGAATACTAATTTTTAAAAGAGGCACTTAAAATTGGATAACGTAAGTAAAAAATATGACATAAGCAACATACGTTTAAATTTTATTAATTCCAGCAAGATTTAGAATACATGGAACTGCACACATCACTGCTAAGATAGCTCATGCCTTTGTTTTAAGACAATATATTTTAAAATGTCACCATCAATACATAAAAAAAGAAGAAAGAAAACACAACAGATAATATATTGAATCAATGGAGAAACACCAAATAAATCTCTATACTTTAATAAATAGAATTATAAATCTTTTGTGTTATGCAGTAATACTGAAATTAATATTTAGATATTTTTAAAGAATTTTTTTATAAATTCACTAACTTAATTTTTCAACTTGATACAAACAGTGAATTGTATACAAATAAGTACAACTGTAAATTTTGCTGGCCAACTTTTCTTTGTAAAAATTAATATATAATTACCAAAAATAACTGTAATTAGGATTTCAGTAACTTAAGCATGAAATAAAATAAATACAAGAAAAATCATTTACATTCTTAAATAAAAAGGATTTTTATTATTTTCATGACATTGAAAAAAAAATTTATAAAAGAAAAGAAAAATGCAAATAAATATTTTTCTTATATATATATATATATATATATTATTTCTTTACCCAAACAATGGTACTCTTTTCCAATATAAAGATAATACAAATCAAATCTAGTTTTAAAAACCAATACAAAATAATTAAGTTTATAATTTTTAATCCCAATTCTTTTCTTCAATTGCAATCTGTAAGCATGTATGATGTGACTTTGCTTAGGTAAAAATGCAAACAATTATTTAATGAATCGAGGTAATTATCACACGCATAATAGCATATGTAAAAAAATCAAAGTATCAATACAAAAATGGGAGTGGGGGAAGGACAGTTCAAACAAATTGCAGCATTTTGTACTAGGATTCTGTTTTCACAAGAACACCAGAGGAAGCCTGAGGTTCATCTTTGCTAGGTTCAGGCTGAGGTAAAATAGGAGGATCTTTTCTAATTTGAATGTTATGCTTCTCTTTGAATTCATTTATTTCTTTACCTTTCTCTTCAATTTGTGTGTTTAAATTATCCAAAATTTTTGCAAGCTGAAAAATAAGTAAAAATAAACTTTTTGAAATTTACATTCTATAACTGTATAATAAAACTAAGCAATAAATTTTATTTGACTTTAATAAATCTTAAAAAATAACTGTTGCACTGCAAGTAATCAACTATTCAAATTATACCTTCCACTTTGAATTATTTATATTAAATAATATTTAAGATAAAACATGATTGCTACAGTAATATTTCCCTTCCATCTATAATAACAAGCAAATGAAAAGCTATTATGATAAATATGCCTGATTAATTATTTTTAATGTTTAAAAACTACTTATGTAATGTAAACAATAATAATCATGTAAATTTGGAATATTATCAATAACTAAGCATTTATTATGTCAGACCACAGTGTGGGAATCTAAACTTATCATAATTATAAAAGAATATTTATCTATAAATACTGTACTTTGAGAAAATGAGATGTGTAATGTTTTCCCAATTATTTAAATGTGACTAACAATAACTTAACAACAATGTTAACTTATTTAACAAAATAAGTTTACATTGGCATTTTTAAAAATGGGAAAGGGGATAAAATTACACTCAGTTCTCAACTTAAGATTTAAATAGATCAAATGAATAAAATATACACAGATTAAAACTCTTGAATGGTTTTCTTAATTAAAGTCCATCATAAAATACAACACAGATAATCATATTCATGTAATAGACAAATACATTTTTTTCAAATAGAAGGAAAACTCCATTATCAAAACTATGCAAAGAGAAGCAATTAAAAATGTATTTTACTTATAAATAATTATGATATGGAAGCAAAACAATATTACAATACACTAGCAACCAATAAGTATTTAAACACCTGCGATTTACAAAAAAACATTTATACATATTCAATAGTTGAACTGCCTCCACAATTACAGCTACAGCCCTTCTGAGGATGATTTATATAAGTCATGGTATGGAAGCTAGTGTTATATTTTTCAGTTTCGGTAAGTCCTGGTATAACAGCTAATGGTAAATTTTTCTCACTCAGCTTGAAGAATTTAGAAGTTCCTTCCTCTCACACTCCTTAAATTTGTGATCCAACTCATCCCAATGGTTTTTGATTGGGTTAAGGTCTACACAGGACAGTCCACTTGTCATCCAAAATAGTGCAGTAGGGTTGTTGCTGAGCTTACCATGAATTGAAATAAAGGTGTGACGAATCTATACGGAACTTTATCACTAACCTTCTGGTACCTTTTAGAAATTTAATTCACCTAAAATCAACTCCAAAGCGGACAGGATTCATTGTTATGCAGATTAGATTCAGTATTTAAGTCCCTAGTAAAGTTAGAGCAGTAGGAGATAGATATTGAAACATAAAGTTCAGTGACATCTCATGAAGAATTGAGATTCCAAATTTTTGTAAAAGTCTCATTAAAGTGGACACATTATTAAATATAATTCTGGGATCTCTTTATCGTGGTATTTCTCGTTATTTAATAAATTAATTAGCATTAATTAATTAAGGGATATTACCTTTAAAACCTCATAATATTAGTAGAAATATTGTTAATAAGTCTTTGATTCTATTTGGGAAAGATAACCAAATAAAGAAAGTTATTTATAAAAATGGCTACTTCAAAATTATTCTCGTTCCCAAAGTGAGGTCCTGCTATCAAAAAGGGTACTAGACAAAACCAGGAAAACCCTCAGATCAATTTTTAACTCACTTTGGCAAGAAACTTCAGTTTCCAAACAGTACCTAATTTATCACTTTGAAGAAACTGTTTCTACTTATTTATGGTCCACTGTCTATGTGCTTTGTATCATTTTGACTGAACAATATGGTTGGATTTGGCTATCAGAGGCTTATGGTATGCAGCACAACCATGAAACACAAGTAGATAAGTTTTCTTAAAGATGACATTCATAGACATAACACATACAAATGCCTGTTAAAAACTCTTGGTGTATGCATGTCATTGGTTGAGTGTGGTTCTCCTGAATTAATCAGGACAGCACCTCCAACTCCATTTCCAAGTTTTATGGGACTGCAGACTCTGGGCATATTCCAACATTCACTGCTCTCTTACCATTTCTGAATAATAGGTCACATCCAATTTTGGGTAATTCAGCTAGCTAAATAGTCCCTTAAGGATTAGCTATCTCTGTGGTACCTGAAGATTACACCTTTTTCAAAATCAGATAACTCTGTTCTTTGTGGCACACATGCAACTGATGCCAATGTTGTATATCAGGACCGTAGATATCAGATTTTCATAGGTGTCCAAATACTTATTGCTGAACAGTGTAAAAATCTACAGATGCACCAACTGAACAACACTGCAGTTTGAACTAATAAGAATCAGTCAGAATATTTCTTAATTAAATTAATACAAAGAATGTATTAAAATATCAATTGTACAGAAAAAAATAAATAGTAACTGCTAACACTTTAAAACTTAATGTTTATTTGAATCATTTATTATAATTATTCACAAAAAACAAACTTATTTTTAAATTATACTTTAACAAGATGTCCTCTACCATGAGAAAAGAAATAAGAATTTCTTACTTGTTCCTTGTTATGAGCCACAGCTGGGAGAACTTCTTTTACAGTTCTTTGAACTAACACTCCACCAATCATACGATAACACACTCTCTCAGGATCTACATCTTTTAAAGCTTCAACAACAAGACTAGAGAATATGAAAAAAATTTAAATTTTAGTTTTTGAAATAAGATGCTGGTATTTTCATTAAGTTAAAAAAAAAACTGTAAAGATGAAAGAATAAAATCCTTAATCTTAAAGCAATATTTTATTTTACTAATAGGTTTTCTTACACTTAAAACAATTCAGTGCAACAAACTATATCTCCACATTAAAAATATTCTTTCTTCTACTAAGTTTTCACAGTAAGAAACTACATAAAGGTTTTCATAAAAACAGATTTGAAAAATATTCCTTTGCAATAAGAATTTTTAAAAATCATAACTGTATAAATGCGTGGGAGAACTATTAAATATGCAATTATTAAACTCCAGTTTTAAAGTCAAATGTTTACAAAAATTAATTCTACTACAAATCTCACCCATATAGCACTTATAACCTATCAACCAATTGAATCTCTATATTTGCATCATCTTCACTAAGAATTCAAATACTAATTCAGTTAACTATTTTCTTAAAAATTAACTATTTTCTTTAAAGCGGACTTAGATATTACATGAAACAATTCAATATTTTCCAACAATGCATTTATAAGGAATAAATGTCTTATTTACAAATAATAGCATTGGAATAAATACAATAAAAGCCTTTTACTTTTAAATTATGTCATATTCCTAGTAAATATTTCGGTTAAAGTGTAACTAGTATGGGGGGGGGGAGGCGATGTCAATATCTTTTGGTGACCAAAATTGATTGCCAAGCTACTTCACTTAGCGATAGGTGTCCGGAAGCCAGAATGAATTTGTTATCTCACCATGATATTGATATAAAAACCACCAAATCCAAAGAAAAACTGCCAATTCCAAAGGCACCCATACTACACTTGAGCCAATATTTCTTATAAGATAAATAAAAAATGTATCCCACACAATACAGATAAAAAATTGTATTTTGACTATTTCATAATCATTCATCACAAAAAAAAAAAAAAAAAATTACAAAGGATATCCAAAATATTCTGCATGTATATTAATAATTTAGAAAACAATGATCAAATAATATAAATAAGATTTTAGTAGTTAGTATGGAAACTCTTCATTAGTAAAAGTAATCATATGAAGAACATGCAAAGGAATGTTTTTATGAAAAGACATTTCTTTACAATGAGAACCAATTCATTACACATTCACTTCTACAGAAAATCTGTCTCAAATTTTATGCTATATTTTCAAAACAAAATAAGAGAATAATATTACAAATCATGAAATTTAACAATGAATACATATGTAATGAATTTTCTCAGTAATGCCACATAAATATTTTAAAAACTATAATCCAGACTATAACTAAACAAATTGTTTATATACGAATTTGAGTACTTTTTTGCGTATACAAAATAAGGTTGTTAGAATATGCATAAAATTTTTAAATGCTTGCTCTTAAAAAGTATATCCTTTTTGTATTATTTAAATTAAATTTAAAAGAAAGGAATGCAGTAAAAACTTCATTCCTCACAGTATTAAAAATTTTCAAAATATATCATTTTTAATTTTTAAAGAGTGTTTTTTTTCCAGGTATAGAAGTTTAAGTTGGCATTACTTTCGGTAAAATCCTAGGAGAGCCCACACCCTTGGCGACAAACCGAAAAAAGTGCCAAGCCAGAACAAGATGGCGCCAAGCTAGGCCGACAATGGCAGCAAAGGAAATATAGCGGGAAAAGGTGGATGCGTAATGAAAATATATGTAAACAATACAGAAATTAAACATTTAAGCAGCACTTACTTTCTTACTGCTGATCTTTTCCGAGTGGAGGGTGCAGCGTAACAACAGATTTTAAACCGCTTTGGTTGGCTCCTATTTTAACCCACCCGGTTTTGAACTTTTTTGTCGCCAAGCAGGGCGATAAGTTCGCCAAGCTATCTACTCTTTTTCATTAAAATTCCGTTGACCAATAGGTTCAAAAATTTTAATTATGGCAACCCTAAAACCAATATATATACAGAAAAATTTAACCATTTCCTTCTTTTTCACGGTTGAACGATCTGGTTCGAACGATCTTTTAGAATGAGTAGCCGAATGGAACATCTAACTATTTTTTTTTTTTTTTTTTTTTTTGCTGTTTTGGAAGAAAGGGGACAAAGGAATTTGCTTGAATGGTGTATGCGTGAAAATTTAATTTCTAGCAGGTATGAATGTCCTAAAATGTGGAAAAAACATGGTTATGAGAGAAAGGAAGGGGAACGCGATTGATGGGTATGAATGGAGATGCCGTCTGAGAAAGGAGGGAGAGAATCCGCATGATGTATGCAAGAGTATAAGAAAAGGTACGTGGTTCTCAAGAGTCATTTAAGTGTGTGTGACATTTTAATTTTAACGCGTCATTTTTTGGAAAGTCAATGAATGAGTTTGCTGTGAAAGATGTGAGAGTGAATAAAAATACCGTGGTTGATTGGTACATGTTTTGCCAAGAGGTCTGCATGGCTGCGTTTTGAAAGAAAGTGAACCACTCGGTGGTGAAGGAAAAATTGTTGAAATTGATGAGAGCATGTTTGGTAAAATGAAGTATGGAAAGGGAAGCCTGCGAATGGTCAATGGGTGTTTGGAGGAGTTGAAAGGAACTCGAATAAATGTTTTTAGAGTGGTGCCAAATCGAACAAAAGAGGAACTTTTGAGTGTTATAAAGGAGTGGGTGGTACCAGGGTCCGTTATAATTTCGGACTGTTGGAAGGCCTACGATTGTCTTTTTCGCATGAAGGTTATCAGCATTTGCGGGTCAACCACAGTCTGAATTTTAAGGACCCTGAAACCGGTGCTCACACCAAGTTCAATCGAAGGCACGTGGTCGGCGATTAAAAGATCATTACGGAACCATGCGGCGCATGTGGAGGGCGGAGTCGACCACTATTTAGCCGAATACATGTGGCGACGCGGAGAGGGCATTCGTTGGATGATGATGTTTTTCGAGAATTTCTCCGTCACGATCACCACATTGTACCCTCCCATGGAGAAAGACATTCCTTTGTAAGCACGTAAGTTTATCCATTTTTTCCATTTTAGTTTTTGCTTTACTGAACTGTTCAATTTCAGTTGTTTTTATTTTTTTATGGTTATCGACATTTTTTCCGTTCTTTGAACGTCGTCGGTAATGAAGTTTGAAAATCGCTTTGGCGCTAAATTATCGCCAACCAAAGTAATTCGCGCCAAGGGTGTGGGCTCTCCCTAGGAGTGAACCTTACTTTCCAAGGTGGCGACGATTTAACAGCTGTCAAGTGATTTATTCTCTCCAGTTTAGTTTGGCAATTCATCAAAACCATCATCAAACAAGGCGTGGATTAGTCGAATGGGCCCAAAACGAGATTGCCGTTGTTCCGATTTTCATAAAGCGAATTTTGTTTTAGCGATGAAGCGCACTTCTGGTTGAATGGCTACGTCAACAAACAAAACTGCTGCATTTGGAGTGAAGCTAATCCACAAGTGTATGTCGAAACACCGTTACATTCAGAAAAACTGACTGTTTGGTGCGCTTTATGGGCTGGTGGAATCATTGGTCCGTACTTATTCAAAAGCGATGAAGGCCACAACGTTACAGTCAATGGTGATTGGTATAGAGCCATGATTACTAACTTTTTCATTCCTGAATTGAACAATCATGATGTCCAGGAGCTGTGGTTCTAACAAGACGGTGCAACATGTCACACAGCTCGTGCCACAATCGATTTATTGAAAGACACGTTTGGTGACCGCCTAATTTCACGTTTTGGACCTGTGAATTGGCCTCCAAGATCTTGTGATTTAACACCGCTAGACTATTTTCTGTGGGGCTATGTAAAGTCATTGGTCTATGCGGATAAGCTACAAACACTTGACCATTTGGAAGACAACATTCACTGTGTTATTGCCGATATACAGCCACAAATGTTGGAAAAAGTCATCGAAAATTGGACATCCAGATTGGACTACATCAGAGCCAGCCGTGGCAGTCATATTTAAATGCCAGAAATCATATTTAAAATGTAATGCCACAAGATTATCTTTCAAATAAAAAAAATTCATGTCAATCGAATAATACATCGTTTTATTGCAATTTAAAGTTCTATACCTCTAAAAAAAAACACCCTTTATTATATGAAATAATAAATTAAACCACCCTTTTTTGCTGCTTTTTTTAGCCCACTCCCTTAAAAATTCCTCCACCACTTAATTAAGAGCATGCATGTTAACTTTTGGGTATTTTTCCATTTCGCCAGTGCAGACAATGTTAATAAAAATGACACAATTGATGCCAAATGGAATATTTTAAATTAAACAGAATGAAAAAAATTTAAAAAATATTAAAATGCTTATTCCTTTAAAGTAAAAAAAAATAAATTTAGAACTAACAATTATGAACATTCTTTTTATGTGTATATTGTATGTTGCCGCCAATAGTCTGCTTGGCATGTTTTGTGCTGGAGAAATGGAAAAATACCAACTTTTGTTTTCTTTTCCAATCATGATTACTGTATTTGTGAAGATTTAGAGTGAGAAAAAGATAAATAAATACTAAAATTAAATAGATGCATTACTTTTACACTACTTTCATCATAAAATATATGTATTTATTAAGAAAGGATTTTAATTGCATATTTGCTAATTAAGTCAAATGTTTGGATCTTGTTTTCTACACTTTCATTTATCACCAATTTGACGAATTATTGTAATTATATTGGATAAAAGTCTAATGCAGAAGAACAAACTGCTGAAACAATTTACTTTCTCCACATCAAAGCTGTGAACTAATTAAGAATTTTACAAAATTGAATATATAATGTATGAGAAGCCGACTATAACTGGATAGTTATTAGCTGTGGGACCATGAAGTCCAATACAACAACACAAACAAAACATGTGAAATTCTGTTATGTCCCTGTATCTAATTATCATACATTGCCAATATTCGTGTAAGTGACAAGTCATAATTTTCCTACAGCTACAAGCCCATTCTCCTTAGAACTATAATCAACTACAGTGGGTTCCAAAATTGAGTATACACTATTTACTCCTGGAGAACTTGTGTTCATTGATGGCATTATGGATAAAATGGTATATTTGGAAATTTTAAAGAATACCTTGCAAAAAAGTGCCGTTAATGTAGGACTTGGATCAAATTTCATCTTTCAGCAGGACAATGACCCAAAACATATGGCAAAGATTGACAAGTTGTATTTATTGTACCATTGCAAGAAAGAACTACATACTCCATCCCAATCTCCAGACTTAAATGTCATCGGAAATTTATGGTCTCAGTTGGAGAAATCCGTCCATGAGCACGCCATAACGAGTAAAGAGGACTTAAAGAATGTCTTAAAAGAAGAGTGGACCTAAATCACAGTGGAAACCACCAAAAAACTAGTAGAATCCATGCCTAAAAGGTTACAAGCTGTGATCAAGGCAAAAGGTTTTGCAACTAAATATTAATTTACTTCTTGTAACAAAATGAAAAAAAGTGTACACTCAATTTTGTGGTGGTTTTTCTTCCAATTGTTTTTTATTTTTGAATAAAAATATGCCGTATTGCATAATTTTTACTTCACATACATGAAGGGGATAAGAACAAGTTTAAATAGTTAAAAAACATGATTTTCTTAATGAATAATTTAGCCGGTTCAGAAAGTACTTAGTATATAGGGTGTTGGTGTATACTCAATTTTAGGACACACTGTATTAGGGGCACACATATTTTAGCAATGCTCTTAAGAAAAATATTATATTTTTCTTAAATTCGTCGCCAAGGGGGTGGGCGAAACTAGGAATTTACCAAATATAATAAGTTTGGTCCAATAAATCTTTTAACAAGTTGAAAAGTTTTGATCTTACAAAATTGCATCCAATAAGTATTTTTTGCCACCATAAAATACATGTAAAAACTGTATCAATCATTTATTTTTTCATTTTCAAGATGACATTTAGAATGAAGGCTTTCTAACTATGTGACTATGATTAACAATGTATCAATATCAGTTAGATTATGTAATTAGAATGGTAATTCAGAAACGAATAGAAAATATTCAAAATATCAATTACAAAAACTAAAGAAAAAAACATTCCAACTAATATGTTTTAAAGGAAAATTTTTGGGGTAGAGGGTTTCATTATTATAAACTATTAACCAAGAAACAGCACTAAAGAATGAGTTTCTTTTAAAAAGTAAATTTTTAAAAAAATTACGAAGAAAAATAAATTTTTTTAAAAACATTTCTTACATAAGCTTATAAAAATGAATAGGATAGGCATTTTAATAAAAAAGGTAATATGTAATGACAGATTGTTAAAGCACATGGCTTGTAATGATGAAATAATTTTTTTTTTACCAGTGCTCATTCAATTCTTGTTCAACTTCAGTCAATTTCGTCACATAGTTCTTTTGATCTTGTCTCAATTTATTAAAAATGTGAACAATTTGTTCTTGCGTAAGTTTTTTATTTTTCTCATTGCTTTTCGTCGGCTTTCCACTTTCAGATGCCATTCTGAAATTAATGTTTATGAATTAGCAAAACTGAAGTTGAGCTGTACAGAATTGTTCTGCAAAGTTGAACATATTGTTACTATCATAGTGGCTAAACTACTAGAATGAAGCGAATTCGATCGATATCGTACAGCTCATATGAATGGTTAAAAATATATTTATATCCAATGAATACATTTTGAAGCAATGCAGAATAAAACTTTTGTTAGTGTACCTAAGTAATATATGTATTGCATATTTGTCCTTTTATGTTTTCTTAAAATTTTGAATACAATTTTGTGGAACACAATTTTGTGGAACACAAAGAATGTCAAAGGGTAAATATTAGTAAATACAATGAATTCAAAGATAAATATTTTCTGTAGAATGCTAAGCATATCTGAAATATAATAATTCATAACATACACAAAAATTTAAATAGTTAAGACTAGATTTTTCAAATACAGAACATTGATGGAAACAAAATTCAATTTTTATTTCAACTAACCAATATGATTCCTTGTTATATTTTTTCTCCATTTCTAGCACATTTATTATGTATATATATATTTGTTCTCATTAATAACTTTCCGCCTGCAATGATTTCTTGTCTCATATATATTTCATGGTCACGGTAGCCTAGGGATCAAAGTCACAGACTCGTGGCCAGTGTGTCACAAGTTCGAACCTTGTGCCACTAAAGACCCTCCGTATTGAGGGCAACGATGCACACTGAATTTAAATTTGGGGAAGCTCAAACGTTTTGCCGTTGGTACGGTGTGTTGTGAAAGTTAGGAGAGGAGATGCCAGCTCAGGAAGTGTTTTCGTCACTTGGCTAAGATTCAAAATTACTAGATCCGTCACCAAAATAGCATCATGTGGCTGAATAACTCTATGATAATATTCAATTATTCATCTACAGTAGACCACACACACAAAAGTGTTCGTACACTTGCAATTTAAAATTTAATGCTTTTGACTAATAAAAATTAATATATTGGAATTGTAATTTTTTCATGTCTGCAAATTGTTCTTAATGAAATGACATGATCAATTTTTTAAGAATGGAATAACTATTATTTTTAAAAATTGATAATAAAAAAACTACTAAAAATTAGGCCCAAAAGTCTTTGTACACTTAACAAAAATCTCAACATAGCTTTAAATATTGTATTTCTTTCTTAATTTAGTACTCAGTAGTATATCTTTTAGTATCCACAATAACTTTTAAAAGTCTAGGTATAGATTTAATCAATTTTTTGTAATTTCTGCATCGATTTTCCTCCATTCTTCTATAATTATTGTTTTTACTTCACACTATGTGTTTATATATCATGCTTTCTTTCTTTTTTTATTAAATCAAATTCTCACCAAATATGTTCTACTGGGCTAAATAAGGCGATTAAGGAGGTGTTTTCCGAATTTGGGGACTGTTATAGAGACAACAGCGGTGTACATTGAGAGCAGGGTGCTTGGCGTCATTATACTGTTAAAAAATGAAGTCGTATCCAGTATCTAAATTTTGGCAGATAATGAAAAATTTCTCTTTAAAATATTTCAATAAAGCTCATGATTCACAATACTATTAAAAAAAAAGCAAATTACCTAATTTTGAGGCCGATTCACATCCCCACTCAAGAACACTTCCACCTTCATAGTTCATTGATCCAACTAGATTCTTGGGTTTAAGTTCCAGAAAATTCAAAAATTACAGAAAATTGATTGAAATGGCAGAAAATTAAACATTTTTGGTTCTGATGGGCATATAATAGTTTGTAAGAATGAGGAATTTGATCCCATGAATTTATGAGAAACAAGAGCTCCTCTACCTCCATGCTTTCAGCATGGAGGCGGAGGTGATCTTGTGTGGGGGTGCAAATCAGCTTTAGAATTAGGTAATTTGGTATTTTTTTATGGTATTGCGAGTCATGAGCTCTATTTAAATATTTTAAAGAGAAATTTTAAATTATTCGCCCAAAATTTAGATACGGGAGACGACTTCATTTTTTAACAGGATAATCAAGACAAGCGCACTGCTCTCAATGTACACCACTGATGTCTCTATAACTGTCCCCAAATTATGAAAACACCTCCTCAATCACTTTATTTAGCCCAGTTGAACATATTTGGCGAGAATTTGATTTAAAAAAAAAAAAGAAAGAAACATGACATATAAACACATAATGAGACGTAAAAACAATAATCATAGAAGAATGGAGGAAAATCGACGCAGAAATTACAAAAAACTGATTAAATCTATACCAAGACATTTAAAAGTTATTGTGGACACTAAAAATATCCTTCTAAGTACTAAATTAAGAAAGAAATACAATGTTTAAAGCTATGTTGAGATTTTTGTTAAGTGTACAAAGACTTTTGTGGCCTAATTTTTTAGTATATTTTTGATTTTTAATTTTTTAAAAAAATAGTTATACTATTTTTAAAAAGAATGAATATGTCATTTCTTTAAGAACAAGTTTCAGATATCATAAAAAATTACAATTCCAGTACATTAATTTTTATTAGTCGAAAACATTAAATTTTATTGGAAACTGCAAGTGTACGAAAACTTTAAGGGTCTACTGTATTTTCATCCATAATAAAAATAATATTAATGATGGCCCTTATGTTTTCAATCTCTTTCAACTAAAGAATCTATGTATATATACATATACAAATAAAACAATAATATTTTAATTCTTATTTATTCCAGATTTCATGATTATATTTTCCCCTAAGTTATGCTTTAAGTTATGTTAAGTAGGTGCTCTCACATTATGGTATGCATATAACTGGGGATATACGAATGGCTTCAAGAGAATATAAGTTCATTAGAACAGAAAATACGCCTTTACAAAAAATTCTGTACCTGTCCGTTCGCATTAAAAATACAGGCATAAAAGAATCCAAAGGGCACACTATATAAGAAAGAAAATACCGATTTTTATTTATTTCCTGTGAAAGGAGAAATAAGTAAAACATGAATGATTATCGTTTGTCTCATTAGATAAAGTGCTCTTTTAAAATAAAATAGTTATTCTAAAAAGTTCATAAAATCAAATTTTTGATGATTATAATAAATTTTTCGTCCATTGTAAGAATTATATGCGAGTGATGAATTATGTAATAAAAAATTACTTACATAAACTGCCAAATAGAATTAAAATGTACTATATTTGGTCCAACAATAAAAAAAATCCATTTTTGGTTTTTTAAATATATATAAATCAATAAGTTTATAATTGTTTTAAATACAGAGGAAAAATTGCAATCTGGAACTAGAATTTGAATCAAACTCAAAAAATAATTCAGTATTATACTTAATCAGTTCCTGAGAGATTATTTAAAACAGGTAAATTAAAATGTAATTTACAATTTACAATTAGTTCTAAAAATTAATATTTACAAAATATTTTTAAAAATGTATAATTATTTTTGCCAGAAAATTGCCCCCCCTTCCAAAAAAAAAATGGATCACTTTTTTAAACACGCTTTTATAAGTTTCACTTGTATGTAACGGAATCTTTGAACTCGATTTTTACCCACTTTAAAAGGTCAGATAGTTTCGAAATTTATAACACTTGTCAAGGACCGATGACAATACAATATTTTCATAGTCTTGTTCCATTGTTCTGAACAGGATAATCAGGAGACAGGATAATCCAAATTTGGCGACTGATTCCATGTACCATTGCTAGATTTGGCGACCAAAAGATTAAGAGTAACTCTAAAACCGAAAACATTTTTTCGAGTCAGCAATTTCTTATCATAATATAAGCAATTGTCCAGTCTTTCTGAAAGTGGAAATAAATAAAAATAAACTCTTGCATGTGAAAAAAAATAATTTGTTCTAACTCGGGGATGGGCAAACTTTTTTCGGTCGCGAGCCAAAAATTTTTTTAAAAAAATAGAAAGTGCATAAATAAATGTTAGTAAAAAAATCTAAAAATACATGCTTCTATCGTAGATAGAACTAAAAAATGAAAAATATATTATAGTTTTAAAAACTAAAAAATACATTTTTATCGTTAATCGAACGAAAAAGAAAAAAAAATTCTTAATATAAGAATAAAATGATTTACGAGAAAATTAATATCATTGAGAGAGAGGTAAATGCGTGGGGTGCTTTGTACTAAATTTTTACACCAACTCAGTATTTCGAAATAGAACTAGTAAGAAATTATAATAATTGATATACAGCACCCCCCGTTTTTACCCCAATGACATTAATTTTCTCGTAAATCATTTTATTCTTATATTAAGATTATTTATTTATTTATTGCTTTTTCGTTCGATTAACCATAAAAGTGAGTTTTTTAGTTTTTTAAAACTATAATTTATTGATCAATTCATATGCTCTTCCAATAGCATTGAATAAATCTTCACGATAATTCAATATAAATTTTCTTTTTTTAAAGCGAAAAAATGATTCACCACCATAACTCACAATCTGTCCAATCTTCTTCATTTCTCAGATCTGTGAGCTATCGACCAGGGGATTCATGTGATGATGCAAATATCGATTAGAATTCTATATTGTATACATTAGCACGCTTCATTTTTAATAATTATGAGCATAAATTAATGAATTGGTATGACGTATTGCTTTGATGCTTTTATCTATAAAATTGCAGTCGAACCTCCAAATTACGAACCTCTATATCAGAGGTCGCCAAAGTGGTGGTGCACGAACCATTATTGATTCACGAGAAAATTTCGCTGGTTTCTAGAAAAATGTGGAATATACTTACTCACCTCGTCAAGTTTTGTTTTAAGATGCATTAAAACATAATTCAATTCAAAACAATACGTGAAATGCTATAAAAATGCTATTTCATAGAATAGCGCCATGGTAAATAAGTCGTACAGCTGTAGCTGCATTGTTTTAGCTACATGTTTTGTCTCGCCTCGTTTCGCACTATCCTAATGTTTCACTCTGCTGTATGTCGCATGTGCATATCAGTTGAAGCATTCAAAGATAGGCTTACGGACGTATTGAGTTCGATATAAAATATATTCATTATATTAATTGGCTTATTAAGGGGAAGTTTTTGTATTTTCTTTCATAAATTGGTGTTTTTTTTAAAGACAGGTATGACCTTAAATCGTAACAATGTGCTTATTTATTTTTATTTGATATTTATTGGGTTAAAATTAGTTTTACTTTTCTAAATTTCTTCTTTTTTATTTTAGATTCAAATAAGTTAAACCCATGAGTGAAAAAAAAGCAAAAGAATATCCTGCATTTTTTAGTAATTCAAAAAGTGTTGAGAACGATAGTAACATTAATAGTACTTCACTCTGCCGTGAACTGATCAATAAATCAGACTCTCAACAGAAAGGGATGACGAACCTTTTTGGATCAACATGGCATTTTTTCTAAAAAAAGTGTTTAATGGGGTATAGACGTACCGTCAAGTAATTTGACTTGTGATTTTTGGGAAAATAATAAAATTAAATACTAACCACTCAAATCTCTTTATTTACTATTAAAAAATACATTTTGCAGTGTATAGCAGTAAATGTTTTGGATATATGTGTAATTCAAATTGAAGTAACATTAGTGTGACTTCTGTTGTTGTCGACCAGATGACAAATAGCTTACATTAGTATTGTAAAATGTTACTTTTAGCAGAACACATGCTGAATTAGAGTCATCTGCCAAATGGTTTTCTAAGTGAGTTTTAAATGTTATTCATCTCTGAAAATAATGATTCTCGGGCATAGGTAGATGAAAATATGGTTAAAAAAGCATGAGTCAGCTTCTTCAAACAGTTAAATGTGTCTGGAATCGAATTCCATGTTTACAATATTTCGTTGAGGACATTTTTACTTATATTGCTTGTTCATTTTCTGTTTCAATAAATTCCAACATTTTTCTTGTTTAAATAAATTTTTGAATCCATATTGAACTAGACTGGAAATCAAGCACAATTGCATTTCAAATTCTTCAATTTCTTCCAGTCAAATTGGAACAAGTTCAGTCTATTAAATGAAGTCACATCAAGGTACATAATAATTATGGAAATAAGTTCTTGGGTAACTTTTTCTTCGTCTGATTTTTTCAAGTTCGGGAAGTACTAGTAGTTTCTTATAATAATACCGTTTTTGAAAATATGCAATTTAGCGTCAAAAACATTGAGATCTCTCTTGAAGATAATATTTTTTATTTGTATCTTGAGGCTTTACATTCAATTCTTTGAAATGTTGGCATATGTCTGTAAAAACGCGACTGATCACTCGCGTTTATTCGTAATACTTCATAGTGAACTTTGTTAGTTTGAACTAAAATGCTCACCGTTTTGATCGTAGACGTGCCCAAGTAATTGTGTCGCGTGCCATTGCTTCGCCATCCCTGCTCTACAGTTTTCATCAAGGAACCATTAGGAAAAATGTAGGAATGGAAGGAGGAGAAAAAAAAAGCAAAGTATCAAAAAAATATATCATTTCTACTACTTAAAAATTCATTGAAGAACCTGACAGTGAACTGGATCTACGGTGGCATTTCTCAAGCTGTGGGGCACGCTCCCCTAGGGGGCGTGGTAACTCTACAAAGGGAGGGGGCGCGAGCATATTGAAAAGTCGTAAATAAAAGATTATTTTAAAAAAATTATTAACTTACTGAAAGCAAACAAACAAAAATTCTGACATAATAAAAATAAAATACATATTTACACTGATATAATACACTTACAAATGTATCAGTACTGCATGATGTATTTTATAATTAGCTTACAAAACTATAACTTATGAACAATTTTAATAAGAGCCAGTGGCCCCATGGGTTTGTCATGTATAAGATTATACACAAAAAATTAACACATATCTTAGTAATTTGTACTGTTTATTATTAATCCCGTAACTGCTGATTAAAAGTTACGCAATTCGCCCCCCAATGGGGAGGGGGGGAGAAAAGGAATAAGCAAATCCTCTGAAATAGTTAAATCCTTCGCAAACAATGTCAAGGTCTTTTATTGCATTCTGAAGCCTTCGGAATAATTTTATAAATAGCAGTGCTTGTACTTCGGAAAGACGTATATATACGTCCGGGCGATTAATGCTTTGGCTGCACGAGACGTTTATATACGCCGGTGGCACTTAAGAGATTAAAGTCGTGTTGAAGCTTTATTGTCAAAGTATAGTATTACTGAATTCAAAACATCATTATTGTATGGAGGGGGTGATGAAAATTATGATTGAATATTGGGTCGCAAGTATGGAAAGTTAGAGACGCACTGGTCTACAGCCTCTCTGTGTTGTATGTTCTTAAAGATTATCTAATGATGCATTAAAACCTTCCAAACTTTGAAGACACTTTAATTCAAACAAGCAACAGCAACACAAAAAAAAAACCTGCTAGAATATTTTAAAAGAACGCATCAAAATATGCATCAAAATAACCATGGAAGATAAATCATTTTACTAAAGGTTTCCTATCTCATGACAAATCAGATCACGAAATGCAAAAAGCCGTACATGATTAGAGAAGAATTAATTAAGCCTACATGTTAAAAGCTTTTGAACAGATTTTGGGAATGCATGCTGTCAGTGGCGTAAAGGAGAATACTATGGCTCCCTGCAAAGTCGGGTTTGGGGCTCCTAGCCAGATCTTACAAAGGATCACAAGACCACAACATAACAAAGGCTTTGGGCTCCCTAGAGTCTTGCAGGGACGTAACGCACACACCCGCAAGCCGCGATGTGGGGCTTGCGGGGGTGTGCGTTACGCCACTGCATGCTGTTGAGAAATTTAAAGTAATTCCTATGCCTGCTAATACAATCAAGCGCAGAATCGAAGATATGACCGAAGACATTGAAAATAAATTAATAAAAGTGGTGAAAAATTCATCAATTTATTCAATACAAGACGAATCTACGGACATTATACATATATGTACAAACAAAGCACTCTTTCTTTGTTTTGTGAGGCTTGAGTATGAGGAGAGTTATATGAGGAACTATTCTGTTTGCTTAATTTGCCGGGTAGGTAAACCCGATATGAGATTTTTGAAGATCTTAATAGTTATTTCCGGGAACATGAAATTGTCCGGAAAAAATATATTGGGGTATGCTGAGACGGTGCCGCAAATATGACTGGACATCTTTCAGGAATTGTTGCAAATGTGAAGAATGTTGGTCGTCCAGACATTTTATCTACACACTGCATTATTCACCGAGAACAACAAAGCGAGAAAAAAATGTCTCCAGAGCTACACGAAGTATTATGAAATATCATTGAAATTATAAGGGAAATTCTATACAAAGCACTCGATTCTCGGATATCTGAGGCATTTTGTGAAGAATTGGATTCCGAGTATACTCAGCTTCTTCGTCATGCTAAGGTCGAGGGGCAAAATACTGACCCGACCATTCACCTAGCGGGAAGAAGTCAAATTACTTTTACAGGAGCAAAATAATCCGAAATTGCAAAAATTCTTGACCAAAAATGAATGGTTAGCAAAGCTTGAATACCTGGCAGGTATTTTTCCCTATTAAATGAGCTAAACATATGCTTGCAAGGACAACTTAAGGACGTGTTTACACTACGAAATAAAATGGATGCGTTTCAAAAGAAATATTATTGTAGCAAACACACAGTTGGTTGAACACGATCCACAAAATGTTTTCTACTTAAGATGAATACATGAAAGAAAATTATGTTAACTAGCATGTAGTAACCTTAGTTAAAAAGCAAATGGAACCTTAGTTACAGAATCTTTTGCTCGTTATTACCCAAAGAATGAAGATCCCAGACATGGTGATATGTGAATAATAGATCCATTTACAAAGAAAATTCAGGATAATAATTTAAGCATGCATTTAAAAGAAAACCACATCGACCTACAGTCCGACGAAACTCTCAAATTTAAATTTCGTTCATCCTTATCAAGATCTAAGTTTGTGCTTTCCATAAAAAGGAATACCCTTTTCTTAGTGAAAAGGTGATGAAGATTCTGATTTAATTCTCCACAACGTATTTATATGAAATGGTCTTTTCATCTGTCACAACCATCAGAACACGGTACTGATCTCAGCTTGAAGTAAATGCATTATTATCTGGAGGAAGTAAAAATGTTGACGATAATGATATTAAAAATTGCATAACAGAGACAATAAGTAAAATTTTAAAAAACTATAAGCCAGAAAACATCACTAATGCAGTTGAGACTGCTTTGTTTTTCAATGTTTGCCTCAAAAAACATTAACATTTAAAAACGAAAAAGGCTTTGGAGGAAAACATAACAAATCAAGAATAACTATTATGTTAGTTGCATTTATGCCTAGACATCAGAAATTAAAACCACTAGTTATAGGAAGAAGCAAAACTCCAAGATGTTTCAAAGGCGCGAAATCTTTGCAAGTTGATTATGACTAACAAAAAATCTTTGATGACGCCAGAAATTTGTCAAAAGTTGGACAAACATATGGTTAAGGTATCCGACTACGTTCAGAACCATGCTTTTTCAAAAGCGTATAAATGGATAATATTTATGATATTTAGTGTCACTTAGATTAGAAAATGTATATAAAATTGTTTTAAGAATAGTATTACAATAAAAAAATTATTTAAGTATAATATTTTGACAAAAAATGAACATAGATGACCCATTTTCAAAATATTCTCCTTTTGTGAAAAATGCTTCTATTAGAATAGTATTTTGCCTGTATGTACCTCAGATCTCTCTACAGAAGCTTAGCTAGAATTTTTGAAATACATAACTTAGAAGTGGATTTATCCATGTTTTACGACAACAGAGGGGAGAAATTTTAAGAAAAAAACGCCGATAAATCTGAAACTTTGAAAATAATGTTGTAACTCTGAAAATAATGTGAATTTTTCAAAAACCATAGTTGAGCCTCTGTACAGAAATGTGAGCTATATACAGGCTAAATATTATTATAATAAAAGCTTTTTTCACGAAAGGAGAGCATTTTGAAAAAAAGTTATTCTAAGTTAATTGTTTGCCGAAATATTGTATTTAAATAATTTTTTTGTCAAAATGTTCTTAAAACAATTTTATACATGTATTCTAATCTAAGTGACACTAAATATCATGAAAATTATCCGTTTATGCATTTTTTTTAAAATCACGGTTCCGAACGTAGTCGGATACCTTAACAAAAAATCTTGGATGATGTCAGAAATTTGTCAAAGGTTGGACAAACATATGGTTAAAGAGCGTCGGAAAATGGCTCTCCTTTTAGAAAATTCCCCGGATCATCCGAAGGAAATCAACCAAAAATTGAAAAAAGTTACAGTTTTCCACCAAACACTACATCAAAACTGCAGCCAATGGATCAAGGTGTGGTGATAAAAATTTTTAAAGTACACTATCGCAAGAGTTACCACTGCTCATTATGTGTAGAAATAATCAATCCATGCCAGATATCAACTCACGGGAAGGTATTTCAGACATTTCAAAACCATGGAACTATGATGTCACAGATTGTACCATTCATAACAGTTTTTCTAAAGCTGGATTCTTTGTTAGCAGTGAGAGTTCAGCAAGCAGGAAGGAAGGCAAGTTCGGAGGACGAAGACAATATTCCCTTATAAGAAATGAGAAAAATATGGATACAACAAAAGGAAAAAATAGAGATTATGGATGATGTACTGCTTGGTGATTTTCTTTCCCTTGATTCTGAAGCTGAAACCTCTGGATCACTAACTGAATCGGATTTTTTGAACAAGGTGAAAAGTAAAAACAATACAGCAATGGATTGCAATAAAGTCGAAGATAAAGATGAAAACGATGATAATGCAGAAATCTATAAACCTTCGTATGATGAAATGATAAATTCATTTGAAACAACTCGACATGGATTACAGTGTGAAGAAAATATGCCTGAAGGGATTTTTGGCGCATTTATTTCAACTTTGTGAGACATATAAAACAAAAAGAATTTTGTAACTAAAAGCTCAAATAAAATTAACAGATTTTATCAATAATTAAATTTAAGGACGCATGTGATATTGTATGTTTAGAATTTCCATTTATAAAATAAAATATATTTAAATTATTTGTATGTTTATAAAATTAGAAAATTGTCCTTAAAATTTATTAATTTTAGTATAAAATTTATTAATTTTAGTATAAAATTATTTTCTTAGCATTGGAAATACAGTGAATTCCTTGACATTCTTTCTTCTTGTTTTCCTTGCAGTTTTTCTTTTCTTTGATGGGCAACTTATATAAAATAAATAGATATTAATTTACAAAAAGGTGTGGATAATTACATTTTTTATAGTGTTTCGTAATTTAAAATTTGTTTCATGTGGTTTATAAAGTATATTGAAAGATGAACCTCTATATAACGAATTTTTCAAACAACGAACTTTTTTCGGGATTTAGCGATTTAATATAGTTAAATAGAGAACGGAGACTGTATTATTAATGTGTAATTCTCCCTTTTACATGAACTAAACATCATTCACGCACACAGAAATTCAATATAGGTTGTGACGGATCTATCCGCGATCCTTCAATTAATCCTCTTGGGAAATCTTTGGACTATCAATTCGCGTTATTCACAACCAACCCTTCGGATGAAGAAAGTCGTGATATTCAAATTTCCGTACTATATATATATATATAGTCGAAGTTTTCTAGCTGGAATAGAGAGTAGGAGAGGAAATAAATTCGAATCAGATGAGATTGTTACTGACAGGTATCATATTTTAATTATTGTGATTAAAGACTTATTAGGAGGAAACTTTAAAGGGACGATTGTTCACTGAAATTAAATTGATATTAGATTAAATCGGATGATAGATTAGATCCTATATAAAGTAAGGATCGAGTGTGATAGTCTCCTAATCTTTGATGTATTACTGTCGTTGTTCCCCTTTCGCGGTTAGCACCGAGACATTCTCTTACTATTGTTAATCGAATTTGTGTTGGTTTTGTGTGTGATAAATAAACAGATTGATTGGATCATGGCGAGTGTTTCTTCCCTACCTCCCACATATCTAGGTGCCCGAGAGAGGTGATAACCTCTCAACAAAGTCCTTTAGTTTTCTTATATTTGAGCAAAAGTCTTAATCGTTAAATATAGTTTTTGTTTATCTTCAAGGGTATTTAGTCTATAAGCAGCAAACAACTTATGAATAAGCGGCAGCAATAGTTTAGGTTATAGCGGTAGAGAGAAACTTACGCATTTTTCAAACTTATTGCGCCCTGTTAAAACGACACAGTAGATTTCCTCATATACATTTTTCTAAACTTATTCGATGAATTTAAAAAAATAATGGCATAAAAAAGTGAATTTTTACCAAACGTTTTAATCTCAATCGAAGTGAAGAGAACGTGAACAAGTTGTTTCTGCTATTATTAGATCTGTATGATTCACGCGAAGACGATTTTTTGGCGTGATCGATAAAAGTACTGGCGTACAGATCTGCGATTTTGTATGATTTTCATTGTAAGCCAAATATAATATAAACATAGGATTAAAACTTAGAATATATTTTAGAAAGGTAATGAAAATCCGGAATTCAATTGTACTTTCAAAATATTATATTTTTCCGGTGGCAAAATAAATATTATGGTACGCTTAGTATTGAGAAAAAAATCATTTAAATAAAGTGAATTTAATTGAAAAATAGAAAATTTACTTAAAATAGGTTTGAGTAAACACTCTTCTGAAGCATTTCAATTACATGGCTCTTCTTGAAGAGATATTCTACGATGTTTAAATCTATTTAATTGTGTTACTAGAGACACCATTACTGAAAATGTGAAAGAGATCGAAGAAATGAATTTAGCAGGAAAAACCAACTAGAAAAATTTATCTGTGTCCTTCTATGTATAAGCACAGACATTTAGTAAGGACATTATAACAAGTAACATAAAAAAAAATTAAGTCAATTCCTACTATGAATGGATGAATGGAAAGTATTTTATTAACGATTGAAAATTTAATGTATATATATATATATATATATATATATATATATATATATATATATTATATAACGATATATAAATTTAATATATATATATATATATATATAGCGCACGCAGGAATTTTTCAAGGAGAGGGAGGACAGGGTCGAAAGTCCACTATCTCGTATCATGCTCCAAATACGCCGCCCAACATATTCTTTTGATTTTGTCGATTTTGGGGAACAAAAAACAGTAAAAAATTAATTATTGAATGAATAATTAGAATTAATTAATATAAAATTAATTTTATTAATGACAAATATTTCATTTAATTTTGCGTACTATATACATAGGATTGTAATTGATCGAAAAAAATCAAGGGCTTTGGTGGGAGGGGGTCCTTACTCGAAGATCCCCCCTTGAGTGTGCCACTGGGTGAGAATGAACTAATAGTAGGAATTGAAAAAGAGCATGATTTGTCTGCATTGTTGTAACAATGCACATCCGGTATGGCTAATTTGGCTGGAAAACCGGTTTTCAAAGCCAACTTTTGTCATTGTTTTAACACAGTTGCATTGTTAACACAATGGAGATGAATCTAAGTTGGTGCCGAAAACCGGTAATTAGTGAATTAATATTTGAAAAAACTGTATTAACATCACTTGTCATCAACTACAAGTTTTAAATTTTTTTTTGAGCATGAATGGACGAATAGAAATTATTTTATTAATGATTGAAAATTTGAACAAGGTATATATGTATAGGGAGAGAAGTGAACTAATAATAGGAACTGAAAAAAAATATATAGTTGATTGATTAAATATAAATTTTGTCAAAAAAAATAATAAATGAATCATTTTTACAAACAAAACATATTACAAATATAGAATGAAAATTGATCGATAACATCGATAATCCTATTTAACGTCATTTATGATGCAGCAGTGTCTACAGTTAGACTTAAAAATATCAAATATGGATATAAATTAGTTACTATAACCATATAAACTAACTGCCATGCTAAATTTATCCATCAGACAATTTTAGAAACAAGGAACAGAAAGACACATGAAAAATCAAACATATACAGACAGACCTCTATATAACGAAAACGCTAAATCCCGGAAGAAAGTTCGTTATATGGAAAATTCGTTATATAGAGGTTCATATTCTACTATACTTGATAAACCACAAAAAAAAACAAATTTGAAATTCATAAACACTATATATTAAAAAAAGTAATTGTTTGCACCTTTTTTAAAATTAGTATATGTTTATTTTATATATCTTAAACATCAAAAGAAAAAGAGAAAGAAAGAAAGAAAACTGCAAGGAAAACAAGAAAAAAGAATTTCGAAGTATTTTCACTGTATTTTCAATATTAAGAAAATAATTTTATATTAAAATTAATGAATTTTAAGGACAATTTTCTAATTTAAAGCATACAAGTAATGTTAAGGATACATTATTTTTTATAACTAGAACACGGGGACACAAGACAACTCCCCTGAGTGTGAAAAGCGGTATCGAAGATGTTTCTAGTGAACTGGACAATGGGTGTTAAAGGTTGTACTTTTTAGATGAAATGCTCAGAACTCTATTGTTCTGGGCGAGTTAGGATCTAATAAAATCAGTTCAAGATTTATGACCACCATTAAATGTGTTAAAGAGAGAATAACTTGAAATGTTTAGAAATACTTTGAAAATAGGGAGAATCACATGAATTGAATCACAAAAGAAAAAGTTCGTTATATAGGAAATGCACTTTGCTATAGAGAGGTTATTTTACGAAGAAAATCGTGAAATGTTCAAGGTTCCAGGAGAAAGTTCGCTATGTAGAAAAATTAGCAATATAGAGGTTCGACTGTATTTTCAAAATTTAAGGAAGTAGGGATTTTTTAACATAGAGTCTTTGTATCATTTATAGCACCAAAAAAAGTTTACTTGAAGTTTCAATATCGAGCAAAAACAAAAGCTTTCCTCTTCAAAATTTTTTCTTCCTTCCAATATGTCAGAATAAATCCATAACTCAAAACTATTCAGCATCAAATGTAACTTTAAATCTTTTTGTTTTGAAATTCTTTAATACTCGAATTGAGTTCGTACTATCAATGCAGGTTAACTAATCATTTCTGCTTCAATGATTTTGCGAGTAACCTGTTTACTCTACTTTTGGTAAACAAGCGACGATTATCCGTACATTTCGTGCATCATCACTGACCAAAGACCAGTTTTGCGTGTGGTACAATGTATCATCTGACAAGAGCAGGGGTTATCAACCTTTTTGGGATTAGTGCCACTATTTTAAAAATAAAAATTATGAGTGTCACTTTTTCAACTTTTCCAACAAACAAAAGAATATGAAAAGGTGAAAAAATCTTACTAAAGGATTATTATGGGATTTTTACGAAAGTGGCACATTTTTTTTGAAGTCTAAGTAGTGAAAGGTTTAAAATAATATTATAAATAAAACAAAAATACAAACTTAAGTTTCATTGTTCACTAATTTTACATGCTCAGTCAGCTAGGTTAGGTATAAAATAAAAATGAGTACCTTGAAACATATTTAATTCTAAATAATTATTAAACTGTCAGTGCTTATTGTAGTTTTGAGTTTTCATTTTTTTTACCAACTCATCTGTATTAGGATTAGTTCACGCGAAGATGCTTACAAAATTAGGTTTTTTTTATGCCTGTATCAATTTTTAGAGATATTTTGATTTTATTATTTTCATAATAGAAAACATTTGTTCACATAAAACATGTTGGTTTGAACCTTCAACAAGATCTGATCGTGTAAATTTGGAAAATTGTTTATTATTACAACTATCCAAAATTCAACTTAATTCGGATCCCTTGAATTAAATTCCTTATGTTTGCTAAAATGTAGTATGGTGTTGTAGGTCAATAATTTCTATTTGGATTTCAGGTAGGTAACAATTATCGTCTCAAAAAGAAATTATGAAAAAGGATATATAAAAAGATCAGTATTTTTCAATTTTTACTATTATATAACTCACACTCTAAAGGAATTTTCAATCTTTAATAAAATACATTTTAAAGCGCTCAATGGAGCTGAAATTTTATATACATGATTATTTTGGATGACAATACAATAATTTAATTATAATTAATAAAAATTAATTGATTTAAACTAATTATTTAAAGAATTACAACTACAGCCACGTTGGCGACTTAGCGACCATTTTGGTGACTTGTGTAAACACTTGAAAAAGTTATATTCTCACGTTTTAAAGCATTCAGTTGAACTGAAATTTTATATACACTATTGTTTTGGGTAAAAATACGATAATTTAATTATAATTAATAAAAATTAAATAACATTTAATATTGTGATTCTGTCATATGTATATACATATTTACATTAATTGTAACTATTTAATAAAAAGTAGTTAAAATAAAATTTTTCTTTGATCTAAGTAGGAATTGACTTAATTTTTTTTATATATTACTTGTTTTGTCTTGAAAATCATCAAATCTAGCACTAAATGTATCCTGCAAAAGGGATTTAAAATTTTTAAATCTGTTATAGCTCGCAGAATTATTAACTTTGGTAAATACTTCCTACATTAATGGGAAATGTGTTAAAATATTTTTTTCTCCAAAGTCGAGACAAAAAATTACAGTTTTTAAAAAAACTAAAAAACATGCTTGTATAGTGAATCGAACTAACAAGTAAAAAAATAATTCTTAATATAAGAATAAAATCATTAACGAGAAAATTAATGTCATTGGGATAAACGTTCGGGGTGCTCTATATTAATTGTTATAATTTCTTGTTAGTTCTATTCCAAAATGTTGAGTTTAAATAATTGCTAAATATTTTTACAAGAATACAGAATGAAGAAGATTAGATGACAGGTTTGAACAGTAGAGAAGAGAAAAAGAAAAATCTATGAAGAAATACACAACTACTTTTTTCTATGAAAGTCTTCAATATCATTCAAGGGGTAAAAATATTAAAAAGTTTTACTCCTGTGGAAGCAGATTTCCCCCCGAAAAATTTAACTGAATGTATTAAAAAAAGAGAGAGTGTGTGCTTATGACCACACGATAGAAATGATAACTCCAAATTTTGTAATGTTATTTTATGGATTATTTTGGTGAAAATAAAAAACAAGGGGATATTAGTATTGTCATATAAAATTATTTATTTATATGTCTGTACTCATAAAGTAATATTTTTTCCTAAATATACAATCATTTGCAAATTAATTGTATTCTAAGAAGGAAACAATAGATTTATGGTGCTGAAATAGTTTATAAATACTTTGAATTCAAAACTATGCAAATATCTAAAAAGAACTCCATCAAGCCTTGTTCTGTACTTTGTCGTGCTTTCATTTGGATAATTTGACATAATTAAATTGAATTTTGATTTTAAGAAATCTACTAAAGGCTTTGATTTCACTTTTGAAAAATCTATATTAAAATCCCCACTTAAAATCATAGTCAATTTGTCCAGAAGAGTTGATCCGGCTTCAATGTAGGCAACTGAATTTTTGTGAATGAATTCGATAATTTTCTCTCCATTTTGATTTGGTGAAATATAAATAGTAACCATTAGAATTATTTGTTCATTTTCTCCTCTACATTTCACTGCACAAATTTCCCGATATACGATTCATTAAACTCAAATGATTGAATAGTATTGTTACCATTCAGTAGTATTGTTACCATTGTTACGAGCTTTACAAACACAAGCGTAACAATGCTTGGCTTTTTAAAACGCATCTTTCAAGTTCACTCTTCAGCAAAACGCGCCCAGAGAAGTTATCACTTCAAACATTTAAAAAAAAACCCTTTTAAAGGTCTTACACATATTTAAAATTATTTGTCTTCATTCTTATAACCTTCAGTCTGTATTATACAATACAGCTACTTTGGGGGAACCCCCCTGGGTTCCACCCTGGACACTAAGATTAATTTGAGGCAAAGAATGACCAGACGCTATTTGTATAATAATAACTTATATTTATTCACTTGGTTCAAATATCAAAAATTCTAATGACAAATAGTAAGTTATATGTCTACGTCAAAAAGGGATTTGCCTTTAATATTAAATTAAATTACGAAATAGGAAATTAATCAATAACTATGCGCAATATCAAAAAGGTTTACCGGAATAGGAGGTCTGAGAAATACACACAACTTGAATTATTAGCTTTCATTAACTTAAACTAATTTTATTAAACTAACGTTTGTAGTAAGCGATATTAAACTAGAATATATCACCTAGTAGTACTTATGATCTCTTCAGGTATATTAACCTCCTAAGGTTCCTTCGCTGAATACTAACAGCAATGATCCACTATCGTAATCCAATTGAATCCTATCACTACTGCTGCTGGCTCAATAGCCTTCTTCTTCGCTAACTTACAACGCTCTACTTAAATACGCTATCTACTTTACATATTCCATTTTCCCTTTTTAGAGTTGATTGGAAATATACGCGAATTTACAATCCTCAAAGACGCCTAAGAATATTAGTGGAAAGGTTCCGTAAAGATTCGTCACAACTTTAATAGCAATTTAAAATCAAAAATCTTATCTTGATTGAAGAGTTCCTTGTATGATCCTTCTTGAAGCCTGATAGTATGGCCAGCTCCAAGTTTGGTTACTTAACCTCTTTCTGACCAGTTCTCCGTCGAATATTAATATTATATATGCGACCATCAGTCGCTGCTTACTAGCACTTGGAGAGATTTCAGCTTTACAATCTACTCATAACCACATTATCACGCATATTCAAAGACTGGAACTTAAATAGCTGCTACATATGCGTAAAATTAAGTGGAGGAATGGGGGATTTTAAACTAAAATCACAGTTAAAGAATATTTTTTTCAAGAGGATTAGTAGAGGATACCCGAGTAGAACCCGTTACAGATGTGGTATTCAAAAGCCATTTTATGTACTCATGATTATCAGATTATCAGAAAAGTTCATTGTGAAAAGAAGTTTAAAATTAACTTTATAAAATCAAACTTTAAATGAGTCCAGAACAGGACAGGGTCTCTTCTCACAGCCAGAAAAATCCTTCAGCCCATTTTTCAGTCGTCAACTGAATAATAGTGTCCTAGATAAAAGTATATATGACTTAAATGTTATCTCCAAATTTGAGCTTTTGAAAAAGTGTCTTGTTGCGTCAGTAAAACAGTTGTGGTACAGAAGTAATTCGTCACTTTAATACATCGTTGGTATAAAAATTTACTCAGAAGTATTTCAATGGGGATAATTATTACCTATCATAACAGATTAACTAAAATAAGTTATTACAACTCGATGCACTAAATTACTTTTTTTGTACAATAACTAATGAAAAACGTTGAATGACATTTTTCTCATTACAGAGAGAGAGAGAGAGTTTTTGAAATCCCTTTAACAAAAAAAAAAATTCTAATATCGGCAAGGCTTACCATAGGACAGAGGTTTTCAGATTGTGTTCCGCGGAATCTAGAATGAAACTAAAGATTCGAACTATAAATGTATTTACAAAATATATTCCCGTTTTCTGTGGAATTTATAAGATCACAAATATTTACAGCCTTGTTTTCCAGCGTGAATCTCACATCCCACAGGTGGAAGCTTAAAAAATAAATTCGTCACCTGTCAGCTCCTCATTTAAGTGATTTCCTGTAACTTTAATTATAATATAATAAAGGAGTATTAAAAAAATTTTCTAAGAGAGAACACTTGAAAAAACACCTGACCCCTGTAAAATAATATTTTACCAGACTGGAAAATCAAGCATGAATGGGTAAATCAGAAGGCTTGCCAATAAAGGAACAACTTATGGACATATCAGCAGATTCGACGCTAAAATCTAAATTTAAGTAGGAACAGCTCCTAAATTTTAGTTTGCAAATTTACTGAATACACAGAAGTTTATTCTTCAGTTATAACTATTTTATGTCATTTGGAGCAATGTATTTATTTAAGTTAAAAGTATTTCTCAACGTATGTGGTAACAAAAACAAAGTATAGAGTGAGTGAATCTTTACGTTGCACTAATCAGTTACTCGAGGGCAGTGTCGCACACAAGGGGGGGGTCCTAGGGGTCCGGATACCCCATAGTCCTTGATTTTTTTCGATTGGTTATAATCCTTCATATATATTACGTAAAATCTAATTATGTATTTGTTATTATAACAATTAATTTTATTAATTAATGCTAATTATTTATTCAATAATTAATTTTGTATTGTTTTTTATCACTAAAAATTATAAAATCAGAAGAATGTGTTGGGCGGCGTATTGGCGCATGAAACCAAAATGGTGGACTTTCGACCATGGACCCCCCCCTTGAAAAATTTCTGTGTGTGCTACTGCTCGAGGGCTTTTGGTGACGGACCTCGTCATTTTGAACCATGGTAATGTGACGAGGACAACTTAGCTGGCATTCCCTCTCGTAACTTCCACACCCTACCAACGTGGGGACGCTTGAGCTTCGAAAGATTTAACGTGCATCACCCCTCTACACGGTGGGTCTTCAGCAGAGCTAGGCTCGAATTCATGATACGCCAGCCACGAGTTCGTTACCTAAGCCACTAGGCTACCGTGGCCAACAAAATATAGAAACAAATTAATGCATAGCATAAAATGAGATTGCAGATAGCTTCAATAGATCTAGACTTCAATAGTGTGTGTAAAAATAATTTAAGTATATATCTTAGTTACTAAATATAATATAGAGGTAGATGACACCTGGAGCGTGAATTAATGAGAAATCATATTAGTTAAATATAAGTTTTAATAAAAAATACGGTGTCTTTAATTGCCATTACATGAAGTCATATTGATCCATATACTTTAAATTTTATTTTAAGACTAGCGGTTCCTACAGACGTTGTCCTGTACACACGTCTTAAAAATCCAAAAATTACAAACCTTTTTGAATAAGTTGTAACAATCTGGACCGTTTTGATGAAATGTTTTTATAAAGAAAGTTATTACAATACCTCACATCATCACCTGTACAGTTACCACAATTCGACCTATAGATTGCGTGTGAGTATGTATTTACTATGAACTAAGTTGAATATAGAAGCTATTCTGAATAGAAACTTAAACTTGTTTTGATTAAGGGGTAAAAAAGATAAAACTCGAGCTATTTTCATAACAGGTATATTTTTAATGCACAAAAATTACATTTATCGTTATGCCATTGAATGTACAATGTTTTTGGTTAATCATTGAGAGATATAAACAAACAAATGCGATGGTTTGCCAAACCTCCGACATGCAACATATAATTGGCCGAGCAAAAAGCAAGGGTTTTCTAAATCTAAGCCACAAATTGTCATTGTTTTACCTTGTGACTTATTAATGGTCATAGGAAATGCCAAGCGAATTGGAAATACCAAACATTTGAATGGCTAGGTGAGTCTTAAAGAAACATTGGGATCTGTGGTAGAAGTACAACTTCACCTTGAAGTTTGCCGCTCAAAATAGTGGCCTCAAGAATATTGCCCGCGATTTTTTTATGAACAATCGCGTGCCCTTACATAATTTTGGCGTATTTTTAAGTAATTGCGATATCGGACCGAATTGTGAATCTAAATCACTCTCGAATCCACTTGAACCCACACAAAAAATATCATCCAAATGGGTGCAGCCATTTAGAAGGAGTTCAGTCACATACGCACGCACAGAAGAATTATATATAAAAAGTTATATGCCGTATTGTTGCGAAATGAATAATCTTTCCGATACTGTAATTATTTTTTGTCTGATTTTGATATAACAATTAGATTGCAATTTTAAAAACGGCGAAAATATCGGAAAATTCTCCCCTCTTCTTTCTTTTTTTTTCTTTCTGCCCATTAGCAGAATAAACAGCACACAGGGGTAAAACAATTATGCGTTTTAAGGTTTTGAATTAATATCTTTTTAACTAATAGCGATATTGGACAGAATTGTGAATCTAAATCATTCTCGAATCCACTTGAACCCACACAAAAAATGTCATCAAAATCGGTCCAGCCGTTTAGGAGGAGTTTAGTCACATACACACGCACAGAAGATTTGTATATATAAAGATATCTTCTTCGAGGACTTAGACGGCGTTCCTCGGGAACACCGCAGAGTTCTAAGGGTTCCATGAATCAATAAAATTGGAAGACCGTTGCTATAGCATGACCAAAATCTTGGTGACTACCGTATTTACTCGAACCTAAGCCGCACTCCAAATTCTCAAAATCTTTTTGTAAAAAAAATATTTTGGTCAATTCTAAGCCTTACCTCAAATTCTCTACACATTTTTGAGAAAATTTTTTAAAAAATTGTGTAAAAGGTTCATCAATATCCGATGCTTAAGAATTTTTGAAAAAAATGTTTAATAAAAAGTTAATAATTAATTTATTTCCCCACTATTAAAGACATTCAAGTACATACAGGAACCTATAATTACTTTAACCGGCAGTATCATGTTTTGAAAATGATTCGTCACTCCCATTGTCACAACTGACTTCGGGATTAGTGCCGGCTTCTCCATTTTCCCTCAAGGTTTCGTCTTCCGTGCCTCCAATGCATTTGTTATGCAATATTTTTTTAAAAGAATGCATTACAGAAGAATGTTAAGAAATTATAAAAAACTGTCAAATATTTACAAGCAAAAATTTTATCATTTTGTTTACGCCATCGACATATATTTATTTCATCCGTGTCGAATTTTCAGTGACCACTGCTCTGTTTCCGTTTTTTTTTCTGCATATAAAATTGCCTTCTTTTTCATACTAGCGTCATAAAGAACTAGTCTTGATTCTACAACCGATATCTTTGATATTTAGGTAATTAAAATTAAGAGTTTACAAAAACATTTTCCTAAATATGAGCAGACAACACGATGTTAGGACAGACTGAATACTGTAGATAAATCGCGGAATGGATAAGTCAACGATGCAAGTGGTAAAAACGGACTGTTACATTTTTCCTTTTGAAAGGGGTGGAAACTCAATTCCCCTTATCTAACATACGTTTTGCCTTCGATTCTAAGCCGCACCCGAGTTTCAGTAGCATTAACACTAAAAAAATAGTGCGGCTTAGATGCGAGTAAATACGGTATTTCACAGCAGAGTAGTTCGTTCAAAATGTTTCTCTGCATGAATAGTATTCAAGCTGGGAAAACCGTTTTACGGATTTTGAGTAGGGGAGAAAACAACTATGTGAAAGATAAAGGTGTGCATAACGCATTTTCTCCCTCTTTCACCAGATAGTTTAATCCATCATGGTATTAATAAACTAATTTTAAATACATAATTTATTAATATTGAAATTTTCCATTTGATTATTTGAAGAATAGTCGCATCATATATATTCTTTCTCGACAGTTCAAAATTAAATCCGAAATATTTGTTTAACACATGAACACTAATTCTTTTTCGGCAAGGTGTGTGTCTGTAGTATAACAGAGCGAATATAATTGAATAATTAATGTCATTGACTCACATACACATATAAACACGTGCAGCACACACATATATGCATATATATATTTAAACTATGCAACGTAGACAACTAAACAAGCCAAGCAGAAATAAGTAACGCATTATCAGTAGCTGTTATTTAAGAAAAAAAAAATGTTCAGAATTATTATTTTTGTTCATCAATTTAAAAATTTATGTTATTTGATTTGTTAATGGCAACGTTTAACGATGGGCTAAATTTATTTATTTGAAATCTTCCTTATTACATAATTTAATATAAAGTATTTCTAATAAGAGAGTTATAATCAAAATAGCTTAAATAGGCGTACTTATTAAAATCACTTGATATCATATTTCTCATCAACAAATTTATGTTAAGATACTGATATATTGCAAAATAAAATTACAAAATATCTCTAAAAATTCATGCTGAATCCCTTAAAAATTATGAGGAGACCGGATTTTTTTTTAAGTATCGATTGATGGGTTAAAGTTTTCAAGAAAATATATAATACATAATTAATATTTTTTTAAAAAAAAATTGCACAATACACTGGATTTAGTCATAACCATCTCTTAAATTGCTTTTAAAAAGTTATTCTTAAACGCAACTGGTATGAACTAAATGCATCAAGAAAAAATCAAAGGTACATTAAATTCTCTGAGTTCAATCTTTACAAAGAGATTGTCAGAAAACCCGATTTCAAAAAACTCCCGGAAAGTACAAAGAAACGCATATGTATAATTGAGATTAAGATCTTTGTTACGAGCATTTAACACTTAGATCATTTTTTATGTACATGCATGGGGCCACGGAGTCCTAGTGGTCATAGTCACGGATTCGTGGCTAGCATGAGTTCGAGCTTTGATGCCAGCCTTATAGAGGGGCTGTTACACGTTAAATCTATCAAAGCTTAAAGTACTCCATTGGTGTAGTGTGGAAGTTCGGAGAGGGAATTACCAGCTCAGGGGTTTCATGCTCATCACTTGACCGTGGTTCAAAATTATGAGGTCCATCACCGGGAGCCCTCGAGTTGCTTTAAAGCGCGTCATTAATAAGCACTTATATTTGGTCATTTCAATGCATTCAGTTTGTTTTTGCTAAAAATTTAATAATAACTTGCAAGTAGTTTTTAAAGAGTGATATTTAAAAAAAAACTAGCATCGGTAAAATTTTTGAAATACAATTAAATGAAATGCATAATTTTCACTCCGCGTAAAAAAAAATTATCTATCAAATCATAACTAAGAAGGAGTAATGATTTTTGAGAGATAAAAAAATGGTCACGGTTTTTTTTTTTGTTCTTCAGTAAAAAAAATGTCGGTGAACTCTAATAGAGTAACATGAGGAGCTCGAACTACCTGTTCACGTGCGCATCTTCCGGAGCAATTACCATAGCAACGCGATCTCGAAAGCAAGAAAGGTTGTGATTGGCGCCTCACTATCTCCAAACTCCGCCTCCTGGAGTTGCCATCAAGTTGTGCTCTAAAATGAGTTTTTCAATAACTGCGCCTTTTTTCGATTTCTTTTTTGAGAAGGTAAGATGCGTAAGCGACAAATGGAGGTTTAAATAAGTAATGGAAAAAAGAAAGTAAAGAAAAAAGAAATAGTTATCGAAAAGAAGACTTTCACCCAAGCTTGCTCGCTGATGAGCCGCATACTTAACGGTCTTTTGGGACTCATTATCCCTTACGTGTTTCTGAAGGAATGAATATATTTTCCTGTTTACCCAACCGCTCATTAGAGGGGTTGTGAGAAGGAGTTGAAAAAAAATTCCTTTAATGTAACTCCCCGGAGTTCGGGGGACGTATAGAAAATGAATTTTTTATATCCTTATTTTCCTGTTGGCGGAGGAAAAGAACCAATAATTAAAAGAGCCGTAATTAGAACTTTAATTGTGTGTTAAGAGAGAACAAAAAAAATGGATCGATTTATTGGAATACTTTTCAAACTCCGAAATAAACACATTATAAATAATGTGATAGAATTAATGACTTTAAGTGCTGTCGTTCTAAGCTCAGTTAATTAAGCTCATTAATTATATTGAAGAATTGTTGGAGGTATGATTTATTTTGTACTTATCTTTCTTAATTAATTAAGTGTTAGGGTATTAGAATGTTTTTCCGAGAAGGCGTAATTAATCATAAATAGTATCATCTTAATTATTTTGATATAATTGGGTTAATTTACTTAATTTTACACACTTGAATTGGGTGATATTTTTTGGCTAATGGAAAACGAATATATTTTAAGAGACTTAATTAGGTAAAATACTTATATATTTTTCAACCATATGGAAAAGGTTCACATCGTTAGCAATTGAATTTTTATTTAAATGAAAGTCTGATATGTATATAAATATAAATGTATATACAGTCGGACACCAATTTAATTAATTCATCGGTACTGAACACTTTGTTAATTCGAGGCTATACGTAATATCGGAATCCAAAAGAATACAAATTTTTTGCTCTATCCTTTTGGAAGTTCTATAAAAAGACACTACGCAAAAAATATAAGCATTTAAAAATCACGCACTTTTTAATCCACAGCTAAAAATACTATTTGCAAATTATTACAAGCCAGTTTAATGGAAATTTTAAAACTCTGACTAATAGAGATGTTTGGCACTCTTTGATTCCTGACTCGAAATAGTTCTTTTTCGACTTTACGTAAAGAAAATACTGCGCGAGATATTTACATCTTACTCTATGAGATTTGTTTTCACAGTTTCCAAATAATGTAAATCATTAGAAAATGGAACAGTTTTGATAGGAGCTCCATCATCAATTTCTGCAACAGAATCGTCATTCAGTGGCTTCGATAAATCAATAATTTCCTGAACTTCAGTTGCATAGATAGACGGTCCGTCAACAAATGTATCATAATCGTTACAATCTTAAAATATCCCCTGCGTTGTGTATTGAGATGAAAAAAAAAAAGAATTTCCTATCCTAATCAAAACTCGCACGATAGATTACATCCATGACTCATTTGCACCTGTGAAGTCTAGTAAGCATCACTATTTCCCGAAGAAATTTTCTGCTTCAAGAAAAGTCTTTTCCTGTTCTGGACAAAAAGGTTATGTTATTTGAAAAGAAATCCAATTTTTTTCTAATCCAAACTAATAAAAAATATTTATTTTCGGCTGTTGAAATAATTTGTTTTTTCGGGGTTTATTATTCGTGGAATAAGAGTTTTCTGGTTTTATTTTAATAATTAGTTAAATCGCGATATTCGTTAAATAAGGGTACGTTAAGCGGGGGTCCGACTGTATATATGCATATGTATAGAGACAGAGTCTCCCAACTGGTATAGTGGTTAGCGACGCTGACTGCGGTGCCGTAGATACTGAGTTCGAATCCCGGAGAAGACATTGATATTTGTAAATGTATAGTGCCTTCGTGGCATGGGGGTACTCTAAATAACCGTCGAGCCGCAAGTCCTCTCGTGTGGTTGGGGGAAGGGAAGAGATGTGGGAAGCCTCTGCCCCTCCTCCAGGGTGTTCCCCTCAAAATTGGGGTTTAACCGAGCTAAATCATACTGTCACCTGTATGGTGCTCAAGGCGACGACAGGCGTACAGGTAACCCTTGCCATGATGAATTTCGTGGGCCTCAATCTGACTACGACAGACAGGTGGCATCAGCAAACAACAATAATAGAGGCATAGGAGAGACCAGATTTAATGCATACTTTTCAAATATATATAAGAAAGAGCTGAAATCTTTTATCAAAGTTTATTTTTATTATGTTTCATAGCTTATTTAATATTGGATTGTTCGGAAAATAATTTCGTTATTTCCCGACAGAGGATTTAATTGCATTTTTTCACACCCAACTTCACATTTAAGCCACATAATAATTATATGTTTCGAGAGCTCATGTAGAAAAAGTTGTTGTGAAAAAGTTCAATTGATTCTATGCAGTAGTTTTTGGTTGGTACTCTATCAAATATATGGAGAGTGAAAAGCAGCATTTTCGGCATATATTTTACTTTTTTATTATACAGAATGTTAAAACGCTGTTCAAGCAAGGAAAAAAATTAGCCTATGTGCTTGGAGAAGAAGTATTGATAGTACCCTAGTGCCAAAACTGGTTTACAAAATTTCGATTCGGCAATTTCAACGTTGAAGGTGCACCACGTTCTGTAAAGCCAGTTGAAGCTGATAAAGACACTATAAAGGCATTAATTGATGTAAACTGGCGAATAACAACTCTTGAAATCGCTGAGAGGTTAAATTTATCGAGCTGAACTGTTCATGGCCACTTGAAAGGCCTAGGTTTAACCTCAAAGCTCGACATATGGGTTCCTCATGTTTTCATGGAAAGAAATTTGAGTCATCGCGTTGACGTCTGCAATTTGCTTCTTTAATGTCAAGAAAATTATCCATTTTTGAAGTGGATCATCACTGGGTAAGAGAAATGGGTTGCCTATAACAATGTCAAATGCAAAAGATCATGGAGTAAAAAAGATGAACCAGCTCAAAGCATTTCGAAAGCCAATATTCATAAAAAAAAAGGTGATGGCATCTGTTAGGCGAGATTTCAAAGGAATCGGTATTTACAACAAAACGATTACTGTCATCAATTGGACAAATTCAATGATTCACTTGAATAGAAAAGATCAGAATTGATCAGAAGAAAAGGTGTAGTGTTCCATCATGATAATATGGGACCTCATACAAGTTTGGTAACTCACCAAAAGATTTTGCAGCTTGAATGGGACATACTGCCACACCCACCATATTCTCCAGATCTGGAACCTTTTAATTATTATTTATTCATGTCTGCAAAACATTTTTAGACTATTAAACCTTTACTTCAAATGAGGTGGTCAAAAATCCCCTGGATCAATTTTTTACCAGTAAAGAACAAAAGTTTATGATCGTGGATCATATTACGGTCAGAAAGATAGCAAAAGGTATTGGACTAGAATGAACAATATATAATTTAATAAAATATTCATTCATTGTATGAAAATTATCTTTTATTTTCACACACAAAAACGAGATTACTTTCCGTACAACCCAATATATCGTTAGAATTTCTATTATCTCTTTTTTCAGTTCATAGCATCAGTTTTAGGCATTTTTGTAGTAACTTTAAATATTTCTTTTAAAAAATATTATGTATTTACAGCATCGTATATTTTCCCCTTCTAATTCCTCATAGTTTATTTCTCGCTAAACTTTTCTTAAGCAAAAACATGGAGTAATTTTAGTTTATATGCTTTGTAGTATTTTTGTCTGTACCTTTTGAAGGCATTTTTTAATTGAAGAGTTTTTCCATATAAAAGAATAAAAACTTAATAATTTATTTAAATGCTTTAACACTACATTAGTTAAAATAATGAAAAAAAAATTAATTAATTTAGAGTTATGTCTTAAAAATAGTCAGTTACTGAAAAAAAAACTGTTTGTGATTTCCTTTGAAATGTTTTTAAAATCTACTTTGAGGAGTTCTAAAGAGGTTGAAATATAAATATTTTAATACATGCCTAATCTCTATTCCGTTATACATAAAGTTTAAAAAAATTCCCAATACAATTTTTTATCTATAATCATTTTATTATCCGTGTTGTGATATTATTTCTCACAAAAATAAGAAGTACCAGAAAAGCTTTCAAGTTTTTCCTTATTTTTTTACTAGACTCGAATGTAAGAAAGTCGATAATAAAAACTAACATTCATATTTAAAGGTAAACTTCGGCTTCTCTTGTATTTATAGATATCAGTATGTCGATCTTGATGTCAAATGTGACTAATGAATGAAATATTATAGCATTTTTTAACTATTCTGCATTCAGATTACAGATCATTCAGTTTCAAAATAAGTAAGTTGCGGTAAATAATAAGTAAATTTGTAAGTTGCTTAATTTTTTACAACATATAAATGTGTCGCATATTTTCAAATCCTTAATCAGATTATTTAATTACTTTACAGATTATAAAACGTGGTGTAACTTGATTTTTTTAATTAAAAAAAATTTTAAATATTGAATTATTTTACTCTTCAATTATTTTATGTGGCTATTGCAAATTAAAGTTATTGGCTATATCATATATCAAGAGTATAATGAAAAACGAAATAAAATTTTCTGTATACATAGATATTACTAGAAATAGAAATTAGATCCCAATCTTTCGTGTAAATATATTAACTTGGAAAAAATTCTAATTTAATACAGGTTTTTTGTAGTTTAGTATTTTTTTATTACATTTGATCATGTGTTAAAGCATATTTTTCTCTAGACAAACTAAGGTTTAAGTTATATAAAAGAATATTTATATAAGGTTTTTTTAAATCAATAAATTTATAATGATGCCATTTTTTATGAAAAGCTTTTTTTACATTTATGAACATAAATATACTTTTATTCACATGTGTGACTTCTAAAATTTAATAAAAACTTCATTTGATTTTTAAGATTTTGTTTATATAGCACAAAATGACTGATAATTTTTTTTTGTTGAGAATGTCTAAATGTTTAAAACCAAATTTGGGTTGTTTGCTTTGTAATAACTTAAGTGATAAGAAATATTTCTTGAGGTTTGAGGAAAAGATAATAAAAAAATGACATTTTAAAACGTAAAATTTTAATTAATTTGAAAGAATAAAACTGACATTTCAATTGAGTCTGTCTGTTTTAAATATGTCCCGGTGGATAAATATTAATTTTTAGTTTTTAGAATCTGAATGCCCAAAAAATTATATTCTAACTTTACAAAAATAATCGCTTAAAATATTCAATTAATAGTTTGTCAAAAATACAATTGTATATGATACAATTTAATTTTTACACAAGAATTCATCTTGGAGTTTAAATAAATATTTAAAGAATGGTCAAAAGTTCAAACTTCACATTAAACGGGATATCAATCTAAGAAAATACCGATTATGTAATCACATATAAATCATTTATCTTTGTACCCTCTCTGGAGTCCAAAGATTTATTTCATAGCAATTCTGGCGATTTTTTTATCGCCTCTAAGATATTTCAATCTGATAGCATTAAATAGAGCTGGAAAAGGATATAATTTTCATTAATTATTGAAAAGAGGAAAAATCTTTTATGATTTCAACAATAGCATAACGAAATTAATCTTAAATTTACCTTTTTTAATTCGTATCAACCAATTAACACCGTCATTACAATAAGAAATGATTAGTTCGAGAGAAAAAAAATCACCAATTGATTCATTTGCTTAAAAAGGTTTTAACCATTACGTCTGAAAAAAATTATCGAATGATAACGCTAATTCCTCTCAAAGGCTTTGACGAACACGAGGCGTTAATTAAAATTCGTTTTGTGCCATTTGGGGATGATCTTGCACTAATTTCATCGTTGGGCTTGGAACAGATTTTTATTAACTTTAAAAATCTAATAAATTTAATTTATTTTACTCATTCTCAATATTCATTTTTTATATTTTTTATAAAAATTAATCTGCTTTTCGAGCTACTACTTAAAAATAAATAACTAAGCATAGTCTACGTAATTTTTACCCCATCCCTACCACACACTTACCCAAATCAACTAAAGTTTTACAGATTGGAAATCGGATATGGCGACGAAAAGCGAGAGAAAAAAAGGACCATTACTCCATTCAAGTCTGGTAATGAGGGTATACACTCTCGGGGTGAGAGAAGGGAATAAAAAAATCCCCACCCCCAGAGACACTTTCACCTCCATTGATGAAGAATTGATAGTTAATCAATAATAATAAAAAAAAACCCGCTAAAGTATTCCCCTTCAAACTGTTGATAACCGACGTCTTAATACCACCATCCAAGGTTCTAGACCCCTTTCCATTGTCTACGAGTAAAGTCACAGTTAGGCGGCCTCTTAATCGTTATTAAGGGTGGCTGCTCTTTTGGCACCGTCCCCCATCAGAAACGGGCCCTTTTTAAGAGAGAGCGCTAAAAAAATCGTCGACTTATGACTATTGATTGTTGGGGGAGGTACTAGGGGGAATGGTTGTTCGCAGTTGATTAACCACGTTGGTGTCATACCATTACCTCTATTGATATGAGCAAAGAGGTGGGACTGAATAGGATGATCCCTCCCCCCTCCCTATCCACCTCCCCTCTTTTTCTCAAACACGTCTCTCTTTTTACAGTTATTATTATCCGAGATTCGCTAAAAGAGGAGAATCACTTTAGAAGATCACAAGAAGTGGTTTGGGTTTGAAGTTCCTATGAGGCTCGATCGGGAATATAAGACGTGACGGAAGTGGATTGTTATAACTTGTTACAAATGTTGGCGGAATTATTCGAATTTAACTTTTCTTTTCAGTTAGTTAACACCGGCGTGTTTAGAATTTAACTTATATTCGCGAAACCTCGGAATGTTTAACTCAACGCTATGAATAATCGAATACCTTGAAGGAAATAAAGTAGATAAAATATAGTACTTATTTCTTTAATTAAATTTGATTATTGCAATGCATTATTTATAAATGCAGCTATAGTTTATTTTAAGTGCTCCGTTAAAGTTACCGTTTTAAATCTTAGACAGTCATAATTATTAATGTGTTTGGTTACATAAAAGACTTTCGAAACAAAAGAATGTTTTCTTTTATTACAAGAGATCCTGATAATTCGGAAAAGAGATGCTGTGATAAAGGTTCCTCGCTTAATACGACAACTTCAAGTGATGATTTACATCCATCGTTGATGATCAACATTGCTAAACAGTGATTTTTTAACTGAATGTGTTCCTTCACAGTCATTTACAGTCTTCGATAAATTTACCAATCCTAAAAAAAAACCTAAAAAAAATCATGTGGTAAAACTCTTCGATAAATTTTAAATTCCCAAGTTCCTAAATGGTAAAAGTCCTAGTAAATTAATATTTCTTACAAAATCACTAGAAAGAAATATTTTATCTTCAAAGATAAATTGAAGAAAGTGTGTTATTTTAAGTAAAAGAAAATATTAGGAATATCGAAACGAGTTCTAATAATTTCCTTCCTAGAAAGATTGATGCATCTTTCTGAAAATTAACTAAGATTCCTTCCCGAATTCCTACCCAAGCAATAACGAAAATTTTTAACTTGAAAGAAAACATTGTAGTGCTACTTGTAATATATCTGTCATAAGAAAAATTTTCTGCCTAAAATCAGAATGTTACTCTGATCGTATTATATGAACAATAATATCTAGAAAAAAATTCCCAAATGTTACTGAAAATGTTCTCAAAACTGGATAATATTTTGTGCATGGAAAGGAAAAGAGAAAATAGAAAATCGTCTTTCCTTATTAGAGATATTCTAGATGAAGGTAAGAAAATCACTCTATTGATTAAATTTATTAGATATGTAGTATTTATATTCTATTATCTATCCCTCCAGTCATTTAAACTAACACTTTGTTATGTGATAAAATGAAAGCCGATGGTAAAAATATTTTTTGCTTTCCTATCTGAGAAATCAGTTTAAGGTAACTAAACAAAGAAATTTATTTGAAAAATGAGATATATATGCAATCCTTTTTTGAAAACTGGTTAGATGAATATCGTAATTCTAAGGTAATTATTGGTAGTTTGTCAGTAAATTTCAAATATACTTTAAAAAAATATAAAATCTGCGAAAAAAAGTATTGTTTGAAATGTTACCCTATTCTTAAGTTATGCTCGTATCAAATATCAAAACATTTATACCTTCAGAATTAAAGATATATAGAGAGAGATTCATTATGTATTATAGTTTTTCTTTTCAAATTTTTATTCCTGGAATTAAATCCCCTTTCTAATTCCGATTAAAACAATAATATTATTGTTTACAATTTATTAGAAAGTTTCTCAATGTTCTAAGAAGTAAAATCATATTCAGAGAATATTTAAAAAATGAAATTCAATTTTAAATATGAATAATCTTAAAAGGCATATTTTTTCAAGAGTACATGCATATTTAAACGAAGGGATACTTTAGCCAGAAATATTTTTAATGTATGTTCAAACGAGCAAATGTTTTTAGATACATTTTTCCTGTTTTAAAACGGTTCTATTAGTTGATTACAATGTATTTCTGAGTATATTAAATTATAATAAACACACACACACACACAAGTAAGGGTATAAATATTTCTTCATAAAATTAGTTGAACATTGTTTTACACTTTTTCATACTTTTCTGTAATGAACAGAGTTTAATTACGTTTAGAATGTTAGTAATCTTATTAATATTTTGTACATAAATATCAATAGCTAATTATTACTTGTAGGAGGAATGTATATAAATGTAAGTAAAATAACTAAAACAGATATGTAAGTAAAATCTGTTTTAAATAATAAATTATTTTATATAGTTTATTCAAAAATGTTGTACTGTCATAAGTATATTACTGCGGCGTTATTATGAGGGATTTTAATACTTATAGATTCACACATTTTACAAAGATTATTTAACCATTTTTAAAATTAAATTTTTCCAGAGTATTCCACAAAACAGTTATGTGCAAACTAAACTTCTATTTTATTGTAGAAAAGGCAGTATAAACATACTGTTCTTGAATATGTTATTAAATTTTATATATCAGAAAAAATTTAATTAATTTCTTTAAATTTTCTAATAAAGAGTTACTGTACTTTTTGTGTTTTAGATAAACTTTCCTTTTAAATCTTTAAAGCATTTTATGAGCATTAAATTCAATAGTTACAGAACTTCAATTATATAATTTTAAGAATTTTAAAAAAGAAACTGATTTTTTTTTAAATTTTAAATTTCACTTCTTCCTTTTTATTCAAATTCTAAGCCACTTTTAAAGAAATATTTTATCATGTGCCAAGACTGTCTTTTTAAAATGAGTCACATATTTGATAAAATTTAAGCTATTTATTTAAATGCAGTTTTTTGCACTTTTTTACATTAAAATAAACTATACATTTTTTTTAAAAGGTACTAATTTTTAAATTTTATTTTGTTTCATTCTTATAAAATCTGAAAAGAGATTTTTTTTAATTCCGTTCCTACCACTTTATTAAAGAATACTTACTTTTTAAGTTCAATTATGCCAAAATTATTTTTAAAATACAATTTGAATTTGTCCGGTTTTATTTATGTAATCAATTATAATTTGTTTTCGAAATGAGGTCTGTATTAATATAATCTCTAAAATATTAAAAAAAGTGAAAAGATTTATATATGACCGATATTTTAATTTGTGAAAATAACGTAAGCCCTTTATATCCTTCCAAAACAAATAATTTTTTACTTAAAAAATAAAAAAAAATAGTTATAATGACACATTAAAAATTTTCCCGGTCCAGTTTTTTTTTTTTTATTTTGTTAAAAAATTGCTTAAATAAAGTAAAAAAATAATATATATTTACGTAAGAGAGAAAAAAATTAGGAATATACTCTTAATCTTATTTCTGAAAAATTAATAATATCATTTCTGAAAAAATGTTCAAATCGCTAAACTTTTTTTTGTATATAATTGTAGTTATTTGATAAATAAAAGAAGAAACAGGAAATTTAAGTCTGGATTATTAAAAACTGAACTAATTTTTTAATTCGTTAATAAATTAATTTTAACAACTACTTAATTTTCAAATTTTTTATTTTTTACAATAAAAAAAATTTGAAACCTATTCCTGTTTCTCTCAACTTAACTTATTACTCTCTCTCTCTCTCTAGAACATATTTCATTAAATTTAAAATCAAAATTATTGCAGTTATTCACAATATTTAAAAAGATTTACAAGTGAAATTTTAATCATTCCTAATTGTCATAATATTCAATAACAGAATATATGTCATATAAAGAGTAAAATAAAGACAACTCTACATTTTGAATTCCTTTTTCGTAAAAAATGTTAAGGATTGTTCTATCAAGCGAAAAAGATGCACTTAAATTTTAATAGTAGTTATGTTTATAAAATATAATGCAATTTTACAGTTTGAACTATGCCTGACTGAAACAATATCCTCATCAAATATAATGTCACTTAATATTTTCACTTAAATTGGATCCTATTAAAAGTGGAAATTTTCTTTCGGGCCACCATAATTTTGGCGGGATGAGGTTTAAAAAATATAACTATAAAAGAAATAATACTAATAATTTTCTACAATCTGTGATAATTATTTACTCTTTCACTTCCAAAGAAAAAACTTCTATAGTTATTAAGGATATAGAATTGACTTGAGGCTTAAGAATGAATTTTTTGATCGTAATAAGTTTCATGTGAAGTAATCATTATAACTTTATTTTCTGTAAATGAGAAAAGAAATAATTAGGATGGAGTAATGAATATAATTAGGATGGTATATTGGAGATAAAATACAAGTTATAATTAAGTGTATGTTCTGAAAATGTTGAAAAAATAACAATTGTAGCATCAATTTTCTATCAAATGAATATTTTTAAATACCGTAAAATCCGGCGTACAACGCTCACTTTTAACACAGAAAATAAGATCGAAATTTAAGGGTGTGCGTTATACGCCGAGAATGAAAATGAGAGCTTTAAAGATAAAAAAGAGGTGAGCACATCGGGAAAAAATTAGACTTCTACATAGATCGAAATACTGTTTATTTAAAAGATATGACATTCCTTATGAATTTAAAAAGGATTGTAGTTCTAGAGAAGTATACTTTTTTTTTCTAAAGCTTGGAATAATACTTAGAATAAATGACTTCAAAAGATAAGAGCATTGCGTTCGTACATTTCAGGGTTTTTTGTAAAAAAGGGGGTGCGTGTTATACGGCGAATATACCTAAAAATTAAAACTTGCAGCTTCAAAGTCTAGGAGCGTGTTAAACGGCGGTGTACGTTATACGCCGGATTTTACGGTAACTATTTAAAAAAATATCAATTTACTTTAATTATAATAAAAGATAATTCTTCTGAATTAGCAGACTGAAGGTCTATTATTACCATCTACATTTCGTTGTGGTATTGGACAGATAAAATAAAAGCGAAATATTATAAATTATGAAAGTGACGTAAAACTCTTTAGTGTTTAGAGTTTAAGCTTAATTAAAACGAAAGAGATAGAAGCATTTAAACAATGTTGATATGAATGAACCTTCAAATAACTACAGTAACATGCTGTGTTGATTTGTATTGTTTGTATTATAAAACATATTATGTAAATTAATCTCTAGGAGTATAAGTTTATAAAAATCTTTTTAATCATATTGGGTTGGCACTAATTACTAAACATGCCAATGATAATTTTGCACCTTAGTTCTATCATTCATTTTTTTTATTCTTCACGAAGATTCTCATGAAATTCAATCTTCACATTCCTCTTATGATCTTGATATATTTCTTTATATATATGGTCATAGGGAATAAACGTTCAAAGTTACGTTTCTCACGAATCAAACAATCACAGCTTGAATTTTATCTCTTTTAATTATGACCTTTTTAACTGCTAGTGATTAATTGATAAAAGTATATATATAATTGCTTCTTTATCTTAAGTAATTAAATAACTTTATCGTTAGTATAGTTTTCAGACTCAATGAAATAATACTTGAGCATAACTATTTTATTTTCTCTCTGTATTTATACAGCAACGTATCTATAAAGTTTAAAAAAATCGTTTGACGTAAGTGCCAAAAGTTTGAAAAAGGAATTGGACGTGACGACTTTCGGAGCGAGATAACATTCACATGTTAAACACATTCTAAGTAAAAATTCTTTTATATATATATATATATATAATAATAATAATAATATTTGGAAGTACATTACTTATATATTTACCTACTAAAAGATATGTTTCCCATATCAAACCTTAAACTGAATGCTTATAGCATTTTAATTCGATGTAATTTAATGCTTTTCCAAAGGCGTTGATGAAGATGAAGAAGTAGTCGTTACAGAAGAGGAAGATTTCCACGTCCAAACGCAGGCTCCCTCTCTTCTTTCTCTGCCTCCAGGTACTTTATGGGACACTCAGGTAGTTCCCTACCCTCAGAGTCTGAATCCTAATCTCAGTCATCACGAAGATATCCTTGCCAATCGAGTTCACCATCAGAGGGGGAATATCTGTTCTGGAAGTCTTTCCCTGTGTTGTTTGAACTGTCCACCTCAAAGTTGGCATTCAGGTTGGTATTTCAAAATCAAATGTACTCAAAGAATAACTATTCACAGTGAATACTTTTATAAAAGAAGTGATTCAAACACGTGACAGAATAAAGTGCACTTTCCTTTATAAAACTATTACAAAGAAAAGTTTAATTTATCATACAAAATATACTTCCACAAGCACGCTTCAGTTGCTTGTTTGAAGAAAGTAGTTTTTTTTTTGGAAAAAAAATAATGTATAAATGTTTTTTATAAAAATGTATTTAAAATCATATAAAAAATATTGAGCAATCCAATGTTAAAACTTTCCCTTACTAGAAAAAAATCTAAAATTCCAATTAAGCTATTCAAAAGAAGTTCTCAAATGTGCAAAATTTAATAATGTCTGGCATTTATAATACCTCTTCGTTTTCCAAAATAATTTTTGAGTTTGACCTTAAACATTACTGAATAGTAGCATAATATACTAAACAAATTTAAAGAACAGCAATTGATAATCTTCAAGCAAATTAAAATTTAAAAGAAACCGGCATTACGATAAAATGTTAATTCAATTCATAAAGAACATTTTAATGATCTTTACTCACCTTCTATATAATCAACATATATATTTAGCATTTGTGAATTCAAGAAACCCTTAAAATTAAAGAAATAACTATCTAATTTGTGGTTTTAATACAAAAATGTTTAACACTTGTACTCTAATAGCAAGAAATTTGTCCGTTATTTTTGCTCTTCATAATATGATTGATTTTCACTTTTATCTTAATATATACATTTAAAAATCCAATAACCACTGAATTTTTGCGATTTTGTTAAATGTTCTCGTGTTCCGGCGAGTACTATTTGAAAATAAAGACTGAATTCTTTTACAAATTACATATCTTTTATATATTTACAGCAGTCAGCATATAAATGTAAATATATGCTGAAGATTCATATTAAAAAAAAAACTATCTTTGAAATAATTTTTGGAAAGTATAAATTAATTTTTGAGAGAATAAAAGTTCTACAATTTTTAGTATGTGTAAATGAAAAGTAGGCAAAACTTATGTATTGTTTATTATGAATGAAGTAAATCGTATTAAATAATTATTTTTTAAAAATTTATTATGTAAATATAAAAGTACAAAATTAACGTATTTTATACAAAAAAAAAAACTACTTAAATAACATATACTCTCTGTAAACGCATGATTTATGCTTAGGTTACAACGGCGAGTGGGAAAAATAGGAGACGTAGATATCAAAAATCATAAACACTTTTCTTAAAGGCATTATAAAATTCTATAAGTATCCATACCTAATAAATCAAAAATTTATTTTGATATTCAGCTATCGACTTTATCAACGTCTAAAAAGAAAGATATCTTACGATTTTTCTTCATGTAAAATATTGCTATATGATAAATAAAAATGTGCACAAGAGAGCTTTAAATACACTATTACATATATTTACATATTGTAATAATATTTTACATAGATTAATTCTTTAAAAAAAGCTTTTTTTTTCAGGGAAAGAGATTAATCACAAATTATACACTTTTATAAAAGATGATTTTAGTAAAAATTAATTAATTTAAATTTGAATATATAGAAAGAAATTAGAAAAAATTTTAACTCTTTACTATTAGTGACAGAAAATGTCGATTTATAAACAGCATTTTTGTTTTATATTAATTTATTCTCTTAACTGATTCATTTGTAATATTAATTTATCAGTTGATTCGTTTTGATCGTCCTCAAAAATTTCCAACTTTTCAATGTGGAAAAATCAATTTCTTTCATTCAGGTTTTCCCGATCTCATGTCGCCTTCTGTGCCCGGAGGCAACCCGGCAGCTGCAGTCACTGCTTCCGTCGCAGCAGCAGCGGCAGCTGCCGCTGCCGCGGCCGGCGTGTGTGTGGGACTAGTGCCGACTGGCGGAGCGGCCACCGCAGTCTCTTGGTCCTCGTGTGGGTCAGATGCGGGGCCCAAGGACGGAGGGACCCATCCGAAGGGAGGTCATCCTCCCAGAAAGGTCCGTCGAAACAGAACTGTGTTCACGGAGCTCCAACTCATGGGCCTGGAGAGGAGGTTCGATTGCCAGAAGTACCTGTCCACGCCCGATAGGGCTGAGTTGGCCCGGGCCTTAGGTCTTACCCAATTACAAGTCAAAACGTGGTACCAGAATAGAAGGATGAAATGGAAAAAGCAGGTAGATATCTTTAATTTATACTAAAGGATTTTTCTTTGGAGAAATATATATTTCTTAGTTTATATATTAATAAAATTTGATAATATAAGTTTTCGAAAGATACGAAAAGGTAAATTATCAATTTGTACATGTGACGAATCTGTACGGAACCTTTCCCCTAATATTCTTAGGCGTCTTTTTGGGGATTATAAATTCGCGTATATTTCCAATCAACTCTGAGAGGAGAACGGGATATGCAAAGTAGATAGAGTATTTAAGTAGAGCGTTGTAAGCTAGCAAGGATGAAGGCTATTGAGCCAGCAGCGGTAGAGTCAAGTTTAGAGGATTCAATTGGATTACGATAGTGAAGCATTATTGCTAGTACTCTACGAAGGAATCTTAAAAGCTAATATACCAGTGAAGATATCAAAGTATTACCAGGTGATATACTACAGTTTATTATCGCTTAAAACAAGCGCTAATTTAATAAAATTAGTTTAAATTAATGTAAGCTAATAATTCGAGTTACGTGTATTTCTCGGACCTCCTATTTCGGTAGACCTTATTAATCTTACGCGTAGTTATTGATTAATTTCATATTTCGTAACTTAATTTAATATTAAAGGTAAATCCCTTTTGTTTGACGTAACATAGAAATATTATATGTCATTAGAGTTTCTAATATTTGAATCAAGTGAATAAATATAAGTTATTATTATACAAATGGCTCTTAGTGATTCTTTGCCTCAAATTAATCTTGGTGTCCAGGGTGGAACCCAGGGGGGGGGGTTCTAACATACAGAATGAACTTTTAAAAAAATCCAAGAAAATAAGAAGTTTTAAAATTACTTAAGTTGAATCTTAAAATAAGAGACAACCTTGTCCTAACAGAATGGACTGAATTCTGTTTATTAAAATGTTAAGGGAATGTCCTTTTACAAGGAAATACGCTTACTCGTCAAAAATACCTTTAAGTACTTGTATCGAGAGGTATTCAGGAGAGAAGGGGGCCAGCACAGGGGTCGTCCACTTCACTTGACCATGGTTTAAAATTACGTGGTCCGTCGCCCAAAGCCCTCGTGTAGCTGAATAGTGCGACGTTAATATTCATTCACTCACTCGAGAGGTATTCATTTTTCTAAGACATTCAATGATAATTCAAAGAAGAAAATGGAAAATAAAATGTGTGTGTGTGTGTGTGTGTGTGTGTGTGAAACATGACTTAAATTTTTTGAAAAGAAATATAAATGATTAAAATGGATGAAAAAGAGAGAATTTAAAATAATTCAATTTAGAAAAATAGCTTAATTTATTAGAAGTGTTCGAATTTTATGGAATAATAAAGGAAGTTTTTCGAAAATTATAACAAAATTTTGCATTTCGGTTCTGAAGATTATATGTTTAATTTCCTTATTAAAAGATTCAATCGTTGGAGATTATGTGAATAAGTATTTGTTTAGAAGGCGCTCAAAATGATAAGGTTTTTTTAAAAATGTAGTAGTGCAAGGTTTACCCTTTTTCAGATTATATTGTGGTTGTTAATATTTTAAATTAAGTAGCTCATTCTGAAATAGCTAAAAACATAATTTTATATTCTCTAGAAATGATTAATGAATAACTTTAAGAAAAAAAACAAGTAAAATGTTTAAATAATCTTTGCAAGGTATTGTTAAAACTTAGGACCAAGTTAATTAAAATCATTTTTGATAAAAAAAATAAAATTTTAATATTTCATTAAGATAATGAATCACCTGAAATTTGTCTCAAAATGAAAGGTAAAATTTCATATTTATGTGTGTGTTTTTGTGCAAATACATTTTTATCAACACTTCTGATTATTATAACAACTGTAGGTAGTAGTATGTTACCGAGAATAAAAAATCAGAGAGTTCAAAATAAATTCTTTTAAAGAGCAAATTATTTCCCGCATTGGAGAAAAAACCTAATAGAATTATAGAAGAAAATCATGCAAAAATAAGTTACGAATTTTTTTAAAAAAATATATCCTAATGTTTTAAAAACACGTTGCAAACTAATCTTACATAAATAATCAGCTACAATTTAAAGTAAGAACCAAAAGAACTTATATTCCCTTTCATTTAGTGTTGTAGTTATCCTGGAATAATGTTTCAATATGCATACATGAATAGTTAATTAATGAATGTAGAAAGAAACTATATTGTTGTATAAACGAAAAAATATGATATTTAAATAAATAAAAATATTTTAAGATAAAACGCAAATAAACGGAATGAAAATGTACTTATGAGCTTTATTTTGTTCATCATTAATTTTAAATACATCAAAAATACCAAAGTTAACACTTATTTTGAAAACATAAAAATCAAACGTACAAATTTGCAACCATAGAAAACGATCATTGTAAAAAAATGGTAAATATAAACCATTAAAGATAAAATTAAAAATTTGAAAACATATCTTGTATAAAAATATACAACAGTAGAAAATTGTGTGCGTAGAATTTTCACTGTTATTAATATCTTTCCATCTGCCATTCTTGGTGTGTTATTTCTTTGAGAAATCCATATAAAAGTTTAATTTACTAAAACATTATTAGCTCTCAAGAGAGCAATAATTACATATATATAATTGTAGTATATGATATTGATTTTAATCCTAAATTATATAATTCTATGGAGAAAAAAAATTTATCATTCTTCAAAACATGAATTTTTTTTAGACATACGATTCAAAGTAAAGAATTTTGAACTAAATATCATTCATTTCGGAATATTTATCATGTTTATCTATTTATAGGTAATGCAAGGTGGTTGCACTGTACCTCCTACCAAACCAAAAGGAAGACCTAAAAAGAATTCGATTCCATCTCTGAACGAAGCTCGAACAGCAAACGAACTGGCCAATCTCAAAGATTCGTTCTAAAAAACAAACAGTTCCATCAAGCAGTTCCTACGCTTTTAAAGCTTGCGTTCCTCATAGTAAATAACATTCCTATAAACTGATACAACTGTTCTAAAACATCGAAGTTATGGCCACTTAGGAGGGAAATTATTTTTGGTGCAAACGATAACGGATAGCGTTACACAGCTTGAAGCGTTCTTTGATTACAGAGTCGAGTTTAGAGTGATGTTTTGTGAACGGCAACAAGAGTAAACAAAGAAAATAATTTGTTGAAATCCTTTTATGAAGCGAATTCAAATGTATTGTTCCTATTGGAGGATAGCATCTCTCAATTTTATCCAATAACAGATTTTTGTATGCTGTAGACATAGAGAATATTATCGCGAAGAGGAAAATGATTTTTTCTGTAATGAAATCATTCATTTAAGTATATAATTGAATAAGATGGACTATTAAGTAAATTTTAAAACGCATACATTCTCAAATTAGTATAAAGAATTCCCTTTGTTATTAATTTAACAAGAGTTAAATATTTTATTTAAAAAAACGAGGCATATATGAAGAAATTTTATAATCTAGCTTTAATTGAGCTATTATTTGTTTAATTCAGGTAAATGCAAAGTATGTATATGGTTCTGAAATATTTCTGTGATTGTAAAGCTATACTATATCTAAATTCATAAATATTTTATATTGTATATTATTTCATCTAGTTTAAAGATCTCATTACTTGATGACACAGTTATTTATTTGGAATTCGTAATACGTATTTCTCTTGCAAATAGTTTTATAAATCTAAATTCAAATATGTGAATAAAATACTTCAGCACTAATAATAGGTTAATAAAACATTCTTTCTTTTATACATTTAGGGGATACGCGCGAGTTCTTCAATGATAATATTTTATTAATTAAGCTATCCTTATATTGAATACTAATTATTTATTTAATTTTTATGTATTTTATTTGTATTTAAGAGACAATTTAGCCAAATACAATCACTTCATCTTTTATAAATTCTACTTATAGTTGATACTAATTTGATAATTTTAATGTTTTACAGAGTGTTCTTCAATTTTTAAAGTATAATTAGTTCGTTAACATTTTAGTTATAACAGTGAAATCATAGGTTATAAAATATAAAAACCTAATTTTTTTTTATTTATACAAATTTTAAAGCTTATATATAATTGAACGGCTAATTTATGTATTTAAGAACTTACAGATTTCCAAATTAGAAAACTTTGTTAGTTAAAATTTCTTCATTGAGAGACATAAATATTTCTATTTTATACATTTTTAAAATAAATTCATTTTGTCTCTTTGACAATAAACTAATATGTATTGAAATTCTCGTATCAAAATTAATATAAGTTCCTTAAAACAAAAGGAAATTGCAAACTTTGACAAACATAAGTATTATAAGATAGTACACTGCTGGACAATTGCTAAGGACGGATCACAAATTGCTATGTAGCATAACATTAAGCGAGACATGAGGCCTAGTAGGATAAAATATAGTTGCCACACTGTTCAGACATTAGAATAAAGAATATTTATTGTTCTGGAAAGTACAAAAGCTGTGAAACATCTGAAAGAAAAAAAAATGTTCATTTGATCTGCGTACGGATAAATGGAACAATGCATCTAAAAGTCAGCAGGCACCTTAAAGAAAAGTATCAGTACGGGATATGTCCACCGTGGAGTGTGATGCAACATTCCACACGTCGTACCATACATTGCACAACATTATCCAGCAGCTGTTGAGGCATTTTATCCCATTCCTCTGTGAGTGGACGGATGAGGGTGTTCTTGTTTGTCGGAGTATAGTTTCGACCAGCAACTTGCCTCCCCAAAGCATCCCACACATTTTCAATGGGGTTTAGATCTGGAGAACATGCTGGCCATACGAGACGTTAAATACGCTCGCTGTCTAGACAATCCTGAACAGCGAGTGTTCGATGACATGTTGCGTTGTCGTCCATAAAAACAAATTTATCACCGACAGCACCACTTAAAAGATGAACATGAGGAAGTAGAACTTCATCAATGTATCGATGGCCCATCATAGTCCCATTCGCAACCAAATGTAGGCGCGTGCGGCCATTGATCATGATGCCGGCCCACACCATGGTACTGCATGTCGGATATCGGTCTTTTCCTGGATATTTTCTGGACGATAAGCAGTACCACTCTCGCGCCAGATCAGTTGGCGTCTACAATCCGATGACAGACTGAACCTACTCTCATCTGAGAATAGTACGCATGCCCAGTCCTGTTCAGTCCAATTGGGATGCTTACGACACCATTGCAAACGGGCAGTACGGTGCTGTCTGGTCAATGGGACACACACAACAGGTCTGCGTGCGTATAGTCCTCCTCCCCTCAAACGTCTGGCAACAGTTTTTCGGGAGATCTGCTTTCCTGAAGCAGCAAGAAACAGATTTGCCACCTGCTGAGCTGTGGTGCGCCTGTTCCTTTTTGCTGATAAGACGATATATCTGTCTTCTGCAGTCGTCGTACTTCTAACACGACCTCCCCCGTGCCGTCTACTACACATTCCAGTAGTTTTAAATGACTTCCACAGCCGTGAAACAACGCTGTGAGCGATGTCGAACTCCCTGGCAACATCTGTTATTTTTCGCCCTTCTTCGATCTTTGCAATAATTAGGCCACGCATAAAATCATCTATGTGATGTCGGGAAGACATGCCAAAAATTTTAAGTTCGTCTATTAAATCTTTCCTGTAAACTTTGATTTGAAACAACAACTGTCCACACGCGTCAAAACCTTTAAAGCTCTTATGAACGCTAGCACGTGATGAACAGACATGGAAAAAAATTTGCATACTCATACTTCTTCTTACTAATATCCCGCACTTATTCTAATTTTCCACATTTTGTTTCCTTTCATTTTGTGGTTGCTATGGATGATAGTGTTATCCGTCCTTAGCAATTGTCCAGCAGTGTATAAATTGAATCAAACGTAAGCACTAGATATTTTTTTACTTCAATTCGAAATGTAAAGTTATGAAAGTCTTATTATAAAGGAAATTAAACGTGCAAAGAACTTTAAAAGTAATTGCATGGTTTTGAAAATTAAACAAAAATTGATAGCATTTCTTCTTTATTACAGAATTTTGAAATTTAATTTTTAAAGCCATTGTTAATTCTGTGAATAAATATAAATCTTCGTGAAATAATTTTATGAAAAAATGGCTATTACGTATATTTAATTAATCTAGAAATTACAAGCTAATTCTAAGAATATCTCTGTCAAAATACCATAAATACAATAAATAAGGAAATGTCAATGAGTTGCGTGTGTTTTTACATTTTTTTCCTCCACTTTATTATGCACACAAAAAACTATGCATTAGTTTACAGCAATTAATAACGAACTCAAATAAGTAACAATGTTATTTAAATCTAGGAAACATTTAAGTTGGTAAATAGTTTCTCTTTAACTTTTAAATTTGCTATTAGGTTTTTGTCATTTATGATCCCGAAATATTCTTACTTATAAAATATTTTCAAAGGTAAAATTATTCTGTATAAGTTGTTACACTATTTTTGTAAAATTTATTTATAAGGTAAAAGAACATTTTGGGAATTTTATATTCTCAATAAACTCCTTTAGAAGAGTTTTTGAAATTTGAAATTTTCCGTGCATCATTAAATTTTAGTTAAATTTATGAGTCGAATTTCATCTTAAGAAACGCAAAATGCACTATTTCATATAAATATTTTATTCCTATAAGAAATATTTTAAAACTATCATTCAATCATACGAATTTGTCCAAATTCATTTTAAAACATTATATTTTAAGTAATAATGTTTTGTAGTATCAAATACAGACAAAATCAAATTTAATAGCATTAAGTGTGACTATTACGCTTGATTTGAACTTATACTGCCTCAAGAACTATCTTTAAAAATGATTTTCCTACAATAATATATTCAAGTTTTGAATGATTTAAAAAAAAAATTGAAAAATTCGGGAAAATAAGTGTTTGATTTAATTTGTACACAAAAAGCTCAATATCCTCACTGGGAGTATTACTGAGAGTGCTAATAAATAACTAAAATAAAAAATGAACAATTTTTACAACATATGTGAAAGGCAAATAAGAATAAAAAGACTTATAAATTATTAAGAACAAAATGGAATTTATTTTGATAAACAGATTAAATTTTTTTTTCTCAATTCTGGAAAGTAATTTTTTTTTCCCAATATCTGTGTGTGTTTTCATATTCATGCAATAATACTACATATAATGTTATTTAAATTACGCATGTTTTAAAAAATGTGAGTTTTCATGTCTTTTTGTGTTAGTTATCATTGTACATTTGTGAGATATATGAGTATCAGCATTGTATTATAACATGGTTTATTCGAATTTGTACTTTAATTAGAGAAATGTCTTTTTATGTATAGAGTACAAGAAACCTCCACGAGGTTTAGTGCCAAATTTGGCACGTTGTTCCTTTCTACGGTTCCTATTTTTTGTCTGTCCTACATTTGTGCATTAAAATGCTTGTGTTCTGAGAACTAGATAATAAACAGTGGACTATAAATAAAAGAAATGTGTTTTTTTATTTTTATAAATTTGCAAAACATACTTTCATAATTTTAGTCTTAAAAGAATTAGAAATTATTCTTTCTCACAAAAATTAGAAGTGCAAAAAAATGTATCAATGAGTTTTTTTAAAAAAAATTGGAGGCATTATAAAATTTCTAAAAAAGTGCAAATCAAATTATATTACTTTGTCGCTTAAGAAACAAATAAATGTATTAAAAATGAAGTTGAATTTAAAAAAAAATATATTTGTGATCAATATTAGAAAAAGTTTATTTCATGACCTTTTATTCTTATTATCACTCAAATGGTCAAAAAATTTCCAAATATGAATGATAATATCTCGAAACTATACAAAAATTAAATAAATATATTCAGCCAGCTTCGATTATACGTTCCAATTTTTTTCTCCGACAGAATAAAAACATACTTAGAATAATCACAAAAGATACCTACTTATATATAAGCAACATTACTTTAACAGCAAATAATAATTATATCAGCAATTAAATTAAGTAACAGATAAATTAGAGTTACTGAATTAAAGCAGACGATAATATACCATGGAAATAAATTTTCAACCTAAATGTACTTGTAACTACTGCGTAATTTAAATAGTTAATTGAAAATTAATCCAAAATATAAAAAAAAGAAATTTAAATAAAAACCAAATATTTTACAATGCGAATCATAATTTTTTTACTACACAATTCGCATTATTCAACAAGATAAAACTCTTTAAAAAAATTAATCTTTAAAAATATGAAAAATTCATTTTTACTTTGAATTACATAACTTTGCTTTTATTTACATCATAATGGATTGTTTGGGTTATTTAAATCTCTCTCTATATATTTTTTATAGTTAAGTTTAAGTAATTTTAAAGAACGCTGTAAAAATCAGGGGTGTCAAACTCGCGGCCCGGCCTGTATATTTAAACACAAAAGTATATAAAAAATATAAAAATTTCTCCCGAAATAGAAAAGTTAGTTGCAGAGAAGCTATATCAAAAATGTCAGAACGCAAACATTAAATTTTTCTATAAATAATATATTATTCGAAGTAAACTTACGTTTCAAGGAAAAGTGATTTTTTTTGCGGCTCACCTAAAAGTTAAACCTTGTTTATTTGGCCCAAGTTCGTCTTTGAGTTTGACACCCCTGTTGTAAATAGTTTAATTTGTCAAAAGTAATAGAAATGAATGCAAAATACACTGTGTAGCATATTGAGAGAAATGCCGCGTAGCGTGAGACAGAAAAAGGAGTTCATTTGAAAAGTTATTTTTTGTTACATCTATTACTATTATTTACATCGCTCATCCGGTATTAGTGATTAGTGATGCTGACCGCTATGCCGATGGCCCTAGGTTTGAATCCCGGATGAGGTATGGATGTTTGTAAATGTTTAGTGCCTTCGCGGCATGGGGGTACTCGAAATAGCCGTCGTGTAGCAAGTCTTCTCGTGAGGATGGTAGAAGCGGAAGAGAGGCGAGAGGCCACTGACCACCCCCAGTGTGTTCTCACTCAAAATCGAAGTGGAATCCAGCCAAATTGCACTGTCAACAGTATGGGACTCAAAGCCACGGATAACTACAGATCTAGCCCCCTTTGCTGCCATGAATTTCACGGGCCTTGCTCTTACGATACAATCAATTAGGTGGCATAACAACAACACAACTACTACTACAAATCTCTCCCTCTCTCTCTATTTAAAAAATGTTTTTCGTGATATTTTAATAAATTTATTGATGAATAAGGTATAGTTGGTAAAAAGTTAAATTTAGAACTACATAATACATGTAAATTACAGTTTTACAATTTAAGCAATGCGTATGAACAATTGTATAATTTGTACAATGGGAGTTGGGGGACAGGGGTTTCCTCTCCCTCCAACTCCTAGTATTTTTAAAAACAATTTTTAAACTTAATCTTAAAAATTAGGTAGAGAGATTATTTTCTGGTTTTATCAGTATATACAGTGGTTACCAAAAAAAAATAGAAAACTTCAAAAATTGTTGGAAAAACCTTATAACTGAAATTTAATACCAAAAGAAAAGAAATGAAAAAAAATTCATATATTCTGCGTCTTGTTATAAAATAATAAAATCTAACAAAATTTGCTTTTTGAACATTGATCCGTTTCTTAAAACAATACAGAAACAGTCAAAGAAAGCGTCGCAGAAGTGATTAACAATATTAACACTTGCTACTTTTAAAGAGTGTTTTTTAGAGATATAGAACTTTAAATTGCAATAAAACAACGATGTATTATTCGATTGACATGAATTTTTTTTATTCGAAAGATAATCTTGTGGCATTACATTTTAAATATGATAAAGCAAGGCGTAGATTCGTCGAATGGGCCCAAAACGAGATTGCCGTTGTTCCCGATTTTCATAAGCTAATTTTGTTTAGCGATGAAGCGCACTTCTGGTTGAATTGGTACGTCAACAAACAAAACTGCCGCATTTGGAGTGAAGCGAATCCACAAGTGTATGTCGAAACACCGTGGCATCCAGAAAAACTGACTGTTTGGTGCGCTTTATGGGCTAGTGGAATCATTGGTCCGTACTTCAAAAACGATGAAGGCCACAACGTTACAGTCAATGGTGATTGGTATAGAGCCATGATTACTAACTTTTTCATTCCTGAATTGAACAATCATGATGTCCAGGAGCTGTGGTTCCAACAAGACGGCGCAACATGTCACACAGCTCATTCCACAATCGATTTATTGAAAGACACGTTTGGTGACCGCCTAATTTCACGTTTTGGACCTGTGAATTGGCCTCCAAGATCTTGTGATTTAACACCGCTAGACTATTTACTGTGGGGTTATGTAAAGTCATTGGTCTATGCGGATAAGCCACAAACCCTTGACGATTTGGAAGACAACATTCGCCGTGTTATTGCCAATATACGGCCACAAATATTGGAAAAAGTCATCGAAAATTGGACGTCCAGATTGGACTACATCCGAGCCAGCCGTGGCAGTCATATGCCAGAAATCATATTTAAAATGTAATGCCACAAGATTATTTTTCGAATAAAAAAAATTCATGTCAATCGAACAATACATCGTTGTTTTATTGCAATTTAAAGTTCTATACCTCTAAAAAAACACCCTTTACTTTCACATCGCGATGCCATTTAAATTGGTGTTTGGCTCATTTCTGCTCGTTCACTTCCCAAAAATATTCTATCTGATATCATCAGTAGCTCGTAATAGTGAACGAAGTTTGAGAAAGTTAATTACTTTACATCATAAAAGAAGTAAATTACTTGAAAATACGGGATATCCACTAATTAGTTGGGCAAAAAGAATTATTTATTGCGTGTAATATACTGGGGAAAAATTAAAGTACCTATTGCTGTAAAGTAGAGACGTAGTCCAAGTTTACTATTATCACAAAAGTTTGATGTGGCTTCCTTTAGTTACTTTTTGATTTTAGTTCAGGAATGGACGCAGGAAATGTTGGAGTGCATACTTGATCCTTTATAAAACCCCAACACTGAAATTCAGAGGTAAAAGATCTGGTGATCGTGGTGGCCAATGAATAAACACCACCATGACCAATCCTAGCACTGAAATAAGATGTAATGTCGTTGGAATAGTGATAAAAACGTACCATCCTGGTGAAAAACATAACTTCTTGGCCTTCCCCTTTTTTTCTTCAACAATTGGCATAAGGAAAACCTGTAGCATAACCAGGTACCGTAAAATACAGCGTATGACGCGTACCGGTGTATAACGTGCACGTATACTTTTGAGCTTAATTTTTTAATTTTTAGGTACATTCACCGTATAACGTGCACTCCCTATTTTACAAAGGCATCAAAAATATTAGTACACATCGCTCTTATGTTTTGAAGTCATTTATTCGGGGTATTACCGCAGAGTTTTGACAAAATAGTTTCCTTCTAGAACTGCAAATCTTTTAGTTCATAAGGTAAACCATTTCTTTTAAATAAACTGTATTTAGATACATGTAGAAGTTTTTTTTTTTGCTCATCTCTTTTGTTAGTTTTAATGCCATCGTTTTTTATACCCGGTGTATAACGCGCCCCCTTAAATTTCGATCTTATTTTTTGTGTTGAAAGTGCGCGTTATACGCCGGATTTTACGGTAAATACCACGAAATATAGTATCTCTTTTTGGAACCTTTTTCTTGTATTCCGGAACAAAATGTTCAGCAGCAGAAAGATTTTTATGAAACCAAAGATAGCATTTCACTTTTTCAGCACTATTGTGCGTCTCCACTGTCGTAACATAATGCCAAACAAAGAATTATTACCGCTCACTAGAAAATAGCGTCCTTTATGGCATCTAATGCCATCTATGAATAAACTTATGACATATTATTTCTATTCTGACTTTAAACGAGTTAATTTCATTTAATATTTCGGAAGCTTTTAACATGAAATTGCCCAACTAATTTTTAGATACTTAGTACTGCTAAATTTATCCCATCCAACTGTATATACTGCAGGATATAGCCTTTTAAGGAATACAATCGGATAGAAAACTAGAGAAGAAATGGCAGTCCGGGCAAGCTAACTTGACGCAACAAGAAATTTATTGTAACACAAGTTGCAAAGCATTCACGCTTAAATACTATAAAAATTTCTGTAGAATTCAATCAATAGTTTTCTTTTTCAATTTTATCTGAAACTGTTCGCCGAGATTAGTTGGCTCCGCGAGAGGAAAATATTCATTTAGTCCAAGAAGCAGAAACCGTCGCAGAATGAATGATAAATAAGTCAATATCTCTCTTATTGGAATCACGTGATCTTTGCTGGTGATAACAAATTAAACATTTTTGGCTCTAATGAGAGTATAAGAATATGTAGAAGAGAAAAAACAGGAGAAACTGTTAGTATAAAGACAGTGAAACATGGAGATGATGGCATTGATTCTTATGCGGAGAACATGTTAGCATCAAGACCAGGTAATTTAGCACTTATTAATGTAATAATGGATTAGTACCTTTGTTTAAATATTTAAAATACAATTTATATAATTACCAAACCAAAATTTTAATTTTAGAGAACATTGTTGAAAAACTCTGTATAATGATTTTCATAACAACTTTGTTCTCCAATAAAGAATACGGCTCTGAATGTTTGCTCCTAGTTTCTTTAAATGTTTGGAACTTTTAAGAACACCACCCTATTACACTATTTAAACTCAGTTGAAAATCATTAATGAACATTGAGAGTTAAAATAGGACGATACACAGGAAAATAAAATGAAAAGCGAACTAAGAATAGAGATCACTGAAGAATTGAAAAACATTGTTAAGAAACATTCAGAAACTACCAAAACAATTAGCAATATTAAATATTTTGTAGCGTTTTTTAAACGTTAGATCATTTTTAAGGAGTAAATATTTTAGGTTACTTTTTGATTTTTTTTCCCCAAAAATAATTTTTTAAGTTGTATTTAAAATATTTTTTTATAATTTCGGTAAGAATGGAATTAGATGCAATTTAAAGAAAGTCCCATTGAAAAATATCAAACAGGTAAGATACTATTTCATGCAAATTCGAAAGTATTCATTACTTTTGTGAGCCACCGTGGTTATAAGGCGAACTCTCATAATTTGAGATATTAATAGTAATAAAAAAACAGTGTGTTCAACAGATCGTAACTAGTCTGATGTCATATTTTGCAGATGAATGGAAAAACATAATAAAATGGAGTTCTCCAATTCATCCAAGCCGCAACTTTAACCCCCTCCCCCTAGAGCCGAGAACGTCATATCAATTACTACTTATAAATATTGTTCCGATTTGCTCATATTACTTATGAATTCCATGTGGATCATTCCTTGAGAGTTTATCATATATAATCTATTTGTATATAGGCTAGAACAAGCGTCGACAACCTATGGCATGCGGTACAACTCTCTCTCTCTCTCTCTCTCACACACACACACAGTGTATAGAACTCTACTCTACAAATATTTCAATTTTTAAGTTGATGGAAACTTATAAATCTGGAAGTTGAACTTATACTTAAGTAACATCTTCAGAATTATAGAAAGCAACATCCACGTAATTACAAAAAAATCTGAAAGATAACTCTTAAGATAAATCGACAACTAATTAAAATTATTGATGAAGAGATTTAATTGCTCGAAGAGAGAGAAAATTGCACGTACTGTGCTTTCCACTTATGGTTCTACGTATCTATATGTGAATAAATCTTCTCTTAACTCATATGGAAAGTGGGTTTTTTTCAAATGGGTTACATCTGGCACACAACCTTTGCAGATACGGCAAGTCTCGCAAGTGTGAGAGCCATTTCAGTAATGGCACTCTCTAGTGCCGGCTCTCTCTACAAAATGTTGACGCTTGAATTAATTTTAATTCAAGCCCTCGTCAAATGCTAAAAATTGTCTTGATAGAATTTTGCAGATATTACCAGAGTCAAATTGGTACTCAAATGATCTTTTACATGCCACATGATAATATGACATGCTTGCCTGTGATTTTCACACTCAGAAAATCTATCGACTCTGGCCGGGATCAAACTTTCAACCTTAGGCGTACCAGGCGGGGGTGCTACCTCTAAGCCACCGAGCCTACTCACGTGATAAGTATTTTGAGTCCACAAAGAAATTACTTAACGAAAGAACATTCATAATCGTATCAAATTGAAGGCCCCAAATTATACCTCTGACAGAGCGGTAGACGGACAAGGTTCGCATTAAAATATTTATTTTTTTATTTAATTAAATTCGATGGAAATACATATACTTTATGTTGTCTATTTGTCATTGTAATAAATGTGTTTATAAAATACGTCACATATGAATAATTTAAATTTTTAAATTTATATTGGAGAAATAGTTAGATTATATGTTTATTTTAACATTAATAAATGATAATTAATTTATAAAAACCTCTAAATCTGTATTTTTGACCTTTATTCCCTGCATTGTCGTGGGAATCGAATTTTTCAAATATTTCTTAGACTGGGAACCCTGAATCATATCGGTAGATTAGTTTGGCACACCACTGCTAAAATTTTTGCGGACCCCTGGTCTATTAGTCTCATATTAGTCTAAATTTTTCATATAACAGCTTAACTATATGGTTGTTTATAGGGAAAATTAATATATTAAAAATTATAACACTCTAAACATGCGTCTGTTTAATAAATATTACTGTAAATAAAATATTTAGAATGGAATAAATTTTCATAAAGCTGTTATTTACTATTTTTACGAAGTTCCTAAAACTATAATAAAATGTTTGGAAAATACCATTGCAAAATGCGGCAATTGTTTAAAAACTACTAAAACAGTACAAAAGTTATTTAAAAAGAACGAAAACAAAAGAATTATGATCCTAAAAAAGTAAAATGGGATTATTTTTGTAGATAAACTCAAAATGCAAAGAGTACTTTAAATGAAAATAATTATTTTATCTTCATTAAAATATCCTTTACATTTATTGAATATTTTGGTTTATGATGAGAAATTAAAATCTAATTTTTTGTACATTATTTGATCTTATATATTTGCATGTTCAAGCATTCATTACCTTATTATAGTTAAAATTCGTTGATGATGATTTTAAACAAAATATGTACTATGTGTAACATTACAGGTTTGAAAAAATTTTGGACAAAGAATCGAGAAGAAGCAATTGTTATAATATCCACAGATTCGTGATATTTCAGGGAAAATGTTAAAAACTGTTAAATACCTAAGCAAAATCACTTATTAAAATTGATTTTCTGAATTTTTCTCAGTAAAATAAATGTTAATACATATAAAACTGAAAAAACAAGGCAGGAAAATTAACTTAAGTAATGTTTCATTAATGCTGATAAACATTGAAAAAGTAAAAAAGAACAAAAGTATATACCTATATACATAGGCTAAAAAACTGTTACAGATTTTGTCAAAAAAAGTTCATTTCTCTTAATTTTTTTAACCTTTTGATAGAAAATAAATTCGTATATAAACAGTTATTTTTAAAAATTCAAGAGTGAAATTTATGGAAAACTTACTTTAGGCTCAATACTTCTAACAGTGATATAACATGCGAATATCTCAAATTTGCGAATATTTCAAATTTTCGAAATGGGTTATATTTTTAAAAAGTATTTATTCTACTCCTTATCAATAGACAGCTCTAATATAAAACTGATTGAAAAACTGCAATTCCTTGCCCTTAAATTGTTGATACACTTATTTAAAAATAGAAGACAAAATAATCATTTCTAATTAAATTAAAAGTTGTCCAAATGATAAAAACCAAACGATAAAACTAATATAATAAGACCAAATAAATTCTAAGTAAATTCAAAAGTTACATGAAATAAACTAATTCAGATTTTTAAAAAATCAGGTTTACATTTTAACAAATATTTAAAATTCTTTTTATATAATATAATTTAATAATAATGGGGAATAATTATAGATTATATGAAATGGAATACATGATAGAAACATAAAGGAAGTAAGTAATTAGACGACTGGCATAGTATAATATTTTCTACTCTTTTTAACTTTATAATGAAATGAAAATTGTCAACACTTAAAATCAATTTTTAGTATTCTTTTCGATGTTTTATTATAAGAGTAGTGTGAGGTAATTAACCAAAATTTACTTTGACACAATTACTAAAAATTTATTTTAACAAAATCGATAAAAGTTTTTATATCATCATTATCATGATAAAAAAATTAAATTCCTGTTATGATAAATGAAACTTTTAACATAACTAAAATTACTGTTTTTAAGCATTTCACATACATTTTTACAAACCAGATTTCCGTCTTTTATTCCAAATATGTCTTTGTATCTAAACAAGTAATATAAAAATAAATTTTTAAATCAATTCCTACTTGCTGTTAGATCGCCAATGAAGCATTTTATTTTAGTTACTTTTTATTAAATAGTTATAATTAATATAAATATATGAATAAACATATAACCTAATCACAGTATTAAGTGACAAAGTAAAAAGCGATTGTCCTTGCAATTTTCCATTTTTCTTTCTATATAGGGTGTTGGACTATTTTTTTGTTTGTTGCTATTTATTCATTAATTATAAATTTAGTTATCATAATAAAATAGTATAGTAAAAAAGAAATCACATTCTCAGAAATTAGGCCATCCCAAGTGGAATTCGAAATCCTGATCTTTGGATTAGAAGTCCAACGCGCTATGCATTGCGCTACAGGGACACAACAAAAAATTTCCGGTTGGACTATTATTTTTGTTACTATTTATTCATTTTTAAATTTAATTACTGAATTAATATTTGGAAAAATGTATTATATAACATCCAGTGTCTTCCACTACAAGTTTAAAAAAATGTATTTGAACTTGAATGGATGAATAGAAAGTATTTTATTAACGATTGAAAATTTAAACCAGTTATATATAATAGGAAGAAAGTAAACTAATAGTAGGAATTACGCATCTAATACCAATATTAAAATACTAGAAGTCTCTCAAAACTCTTATTTCAGAAATATTGCAGGAGCTGGTTGGATATACCAGAAACTCTTACATTTATAAAGCCCTTGATATTAAATCTTTTAAAAACTTCATCCAAACTCTCGCAATTAAATTTTTTAATAACCTCTCCATTACTAATAATTTGAATTTACTTAATATTCAAAATTATAACTTAAAGGATTCCACTGACAGACCTAGGAGAATATTCCTAGACTCATACAACCCCCCCCCCTTTAATATTAATCTTTTGCATTCACCGGTGATGAGAATGCAAACTATATATATATATATATATATATATATATATATATATATATATATATATAAATATTCTAAATTTTTTCCCCTTTTTAATTTTTAATTCTTAAAATCTTTGTATCACTTAATTTCTTATCACTGAGCCCATCAGGCAGGCTCTCTTTTTCTTTTCTACCTTCATCCTAAATACTCCAACTTCAGGGCATCCAATAGAGAGCTTTCTCACTTATTGCAGACAACCAATGCTGTTGCCTCTACTCCAACAACCAGTACTTCCCGCCAAAAATCTTACAGATCTCTCCCACTGAAGCCATCAAGAACACCTTTCAGACTCTGAGGTCAACCACCTGCCTTACCCTAACATCCAATAAGATCTTCTTCCTTACAAACTCAATGAACTTTGTTTTCCCATCCAGGATTCCCACTTGTTAGCTCAAAAATACAATTTCAGACAGGGGATGGAGGATCTTTTATAGATCCATATCTCTGTGACGTGAATAAACGTAATAGTAGGAATTGAAAAAAGTATACACTATCCAATACATTTATGAATTAAATGAAAACTAATAACTGAAATAATATAAAAACTAATTATAATCTCGCTGAAGGAATGCGTAAAAATCAAGAATAACAACAAAAAAATAATCAATTCTCATAATCGTTCAGATTTGCTGAGGGATCATGATAGTAAACTCGTGGCCGGCACTATTTCTTTTGATGCAGTGGAATTGAATCCTGGCACCACTAAAGACACACCACGGATAGAGGCTGATTCATGTTAAATCTGTCGAAGTTCAAAATCATTTTTAGCATGGTATGAAAATCTCGAAAGGGTGTTCCAACTTAAATCATCCTTGCTACCTGACATAATAATTAATTTAAAGGTTATTAGTTCAAACTTACAAGGACTATTACCAATGTCTTCGAAATACGATATTAAAAAAACATTCAGCAAACCACTGAGTAAAATTAAATATCATTACGGGGATGGGAGCTGAAAAGCAATAAAATTTCTAATACTTGTTTGATTTTCATGAAATGTAGGCATTCTTAAGTGATCCTTATGTATTTATATCAAACGCAAAACAGGTTTTAAAAAAATATTTTCCACATTTTTTTAATACTTGAATCGTTTTCCTATTTTTCTTCTCTGCTTAATATGTGTTTCATATGATTTAAAATCTCATTTGGAATTCTTCCATTTTATAAAAAATAAAGAATAAACAAGAATATAATAAAAACAAAACGAAAGAAAGGAATGAGAAATTGATAATTAATAATAAAACTAATGATTAAAAAATTCGACAAAGAAAATTTTAATTGATTAATATAAAAGAATCCTTTTAATTTTTTGCATTGCATTTTTTTCCTTTTGAAAAAGTGTATTCCTTATAATATTTCACTTGCAACAGCCCTGGTATAACAAAGATGAGTAGAATCTTTTATTTTTTAACGAATCTGGAAGTTTTTTCCCTCTTCATTTGCAGAATGCAACTAATAAAATAGTGTAAACTTATATGGACATAGAAATAAAAAAAACATTGATAAGAAAATTATCTATTGAAGCCATCTTAATATTAATCAATTAACTTTTATAAATTTCTTTATTTAATAAATAAATCAAAAATCCATAATCAACATAAATAAGAATTTTAAAAAAATCAATGCTTAACACACAAAATAAGTAAAGAATGTCTGAATTCTACAAAATCAAACAAAAGTTCAAAACTGATGAAATGGGCAAAAGATTTAGGTATTCCAGCACTAAGTCAGTGAGAGTGGCAATTGACAATGTGTGACAGATCTATTCGCGTTTTTCCAACTAATCAATCCTCTTGGAAAATCTTTGGGCTATCAATTCGCGTTATTCACAACCAACCCTTCGGAAGAAGAGAATCGTGATATTTAAATTAATTTACAATAAATAGGCGAGGTTTTCTAGCTTGAGAAAGAGAAGGAGAGAAAATATACTCGAGCCAAGTGAGATTGCTACTGAAGGTCTAATATTAGAATTATAGTGATCTGACTCATATTAGGAGGAAACATTAAAGTGACGATTGTTCACTAAAATTGAATTGAGATTAGATTAAATCAGAAGATAGGTTAGATCCTTAATTAAGATAAGGATCAAGTTTGATAGTCTCCTAATCGCTCACGTTTTACTATCGTTGTTCCACTTTCACGGTTAACATTGAGACATTCGCTTACTATTATTAGTTGAAATTGTGTATGTTCTTTGTGTGGAAATAAATAGATTAGTTGGATCATGTCGAGTGTTTCTTTCCTTCCCCCACATCTAAGTACCCGAGAGAGAGGCGCGAGTCTCTTACAAATGTTTTAAGTTTGTCACAGGTATCGTTAAAAGTTTAATTAAACTGCTGAAATAACTTTTGTATAACTATCGTGTTTACCTTTGGTGTGTTCTGAAAAATTAAATTTTTATCTCAATTTCAAGCAAAAGAATTTACACACAAAGCAGGAAATATTATAACACTTACACACACTTCAAAATATTTGGCTTCTAAGAATAGGTGCATTTGAATGAAATAGCTTACTGTCCATACATTTGAACGTATACAACAAATGTTTTATAAAATTCTATAGTAATTATCAAACAAAAAATTATACGATGGTTTGTTTCTTCTCTCTTACTATACGTTTCACCTTTTTGTGAAGTAAAGGGTGTTTTTTAGAGGTATAGAACTTTAAATTGCAATAAAGCAACGATGTATTATTCGATTGACATGAATTTATTTTTATTCGAAAGATATTCTTATGGCATTACATTTTAAATATGATTTCTGGCATATGATTGCCACGGCTGGCTCGGATGTAGTAAAATCTGGACGTCCAATTTTCGATGACTTTTTCCAACATTTGTGGCCGTATATCGGCAATAACACGGCGAATGTTGTCTTCGAAATGGTCAAGCGTTTGTGGCTTATCCGCATAGACCAATGACTTTACATAGCTCCACAAAAAATAGTCTAGCGGTGTTAAATCACAAGATCTCGGAGGCCAATTCACAGGTCCAAAACGTGAAATTAGGCGGTCACCAAACGTGTCTTTCAATAAATCGATTGTGGCACGAGCTCTGCGACATCTTGTGCCGTCTTGTTGGAACCACAGCTCCTGGACATCATGATTGTTCAATTCAGGAATGCAAAAAGTTAGTAATCATGGCTCTATACCGATCACCATTGACTGTAACGTTGTGGCCTTCAACGTTTTTGAAGAAGGATTCCACCAGCCCATAAAGCGCACCAAACAGTCAGTTTTTCTGGATGTAACGGTGTTTCGACATACACTTGTGGATTAGCTTCACTCCAAATGCGGCAGTTTTGTTTGTTGACGTAGCCATTCAACCAGAAGTGCGCTTCATCGCTAAACAAAATTCGCTTATGAAAATCGGGAACAACGGCAATCTCGTTTTGGGCCCATTCGACGAATCTACGCCTTGCTTGATGATCGTTTTGATGAATTGCCAAACCAAACTGAGAATAAATCACTTGACAGCTGTTAAATCGGTCGCCATCTTGGAAAGTAATGCCAACTTAAACTTCTATACCTGGAAAAAAATGCTCTTTACGTTCAACTCTAAAATAAGTATACATAAATTTTTGTAATTATCCTTAAAGCAATTCATGAGTTAGAGTTATATTAACGTTCACGAGGGCTATTGACATCGAATCTCGTAATTTTGAACCATGGTCAAGTGATGAGGACGAATACACAAACCAGGACGTGTTTACAATAATATAAATACACGACCAATTTTACAAAGCAGTAAAGCGAAAATAATGTGGAAAAATAATATCTTGTGCAGCCATGACGCTCAGCAATAAACTTGTTCCTGTGACATCGAATCATTAAAATTCTGAATGTTATAATAAGAAATGGCATTCTTTATGTATTATCTCTGTCTTACACCAAAGTTCTTACATACTTCCTATTCGACAAGTGGTATAAGCTGGTTGCCAGCTTATATAATTCTAGACGAGCGACATATTCGGGATACGCGCATACCATGAAAAAAGCAGAACCTGTAGTATTTTGTAGCAGGATTGTACATTCCTTTGAAATGAAGCTAAAGGCAGGGACGTCTTAAGACTCTCTGAGGTCCTGGACCCAGAGAAATCTTAAGATTTTTTTGAAGACCAGGGCCTCCATGCAAAAGTAGGCTCCACCTTTGATCTTTAAAGTAGACAGTATATTTACAGCATGGGCCGTAGGTAGCCTAGTGGTTAGAGCATCGGACTCTAGACCGGAAGACCTGAGTTCGATGCCACCAAATACCCACCGAGTACACACGGAGTACGTGCTCGTTAAATCAGTGGGTCCGAAGTCTTATGGGCTGAGTCACGAGCTCAGGGACTGGAGAATATTTCCCTCCCCTTCAGTCCATGCAGAAATTGTGGAGGTGGAGATAGGTGGTGTAGCCATCTATCGTCCCTTAGGGAATTTTCGCCGAGCTAAATCATACTGTCACCTGTATGGTGCTCAAGGCCAACGACAGGCGTACTTCTAGCCCCTTGCCACGATGAATTTCGTGGGCCTCGATCTGACTACGTCAGACAGGTGGCATTAGAAACAACAGCATATATACAGCATGCATTGTCAAATACTCGTTCAAACTGTAATTTGAAACAAATAAATGTGCATGACTCTCAATCTCAAAAATCTAGGCACAAACCGGCTCGACCGATGGCCGTATTTCTACTAAATGAGTTGAATGATCGTTTATGGTATTAAGCCTAGACATGGACAGCGGTGACATAATACTACAGTCTTACCACTTTTGTCAGTTGACATGCCGTTTGAAATTTACGGTCTTTTGGAGAATATATGCGGGAATATAATATTTGGCCATATTAAAATTATCCGGATCATGATCTTGATAAGACAGTGAGTAGAGGACACACAGAACGAGGCCCCACCTAGGGTGAGGCCCTGGCCATACCAGTTGGACCATAACTTAAGCCGTCTCTGGCTAAAGAGATGCTTTGCAAAAGAGGTAAGGTTTCGGAATCCTCAACTTTCCAGAGATAGTGCGAGCTGTTCAGAATCCCTACAATTTAGAGTTGAGGAAATCGTCTATATCTAAAAACACCACAAGTATTCTCCCAGTATTAATCCAGTTTCAAATCAAACACTTCAGGGGAAAGCGTTAAACTTTCTCTTACGATTACGTATCTGTCATTTCAGATCATATTGTAGTGGAACTCATTAGAGAACATCACTTGCTTCCATTGACATGTTATTAGCTATGATGGAAAGCCTATAGTAGCCAGAACCGTCGATGGTTCGACGTCCAGGAAATTCTGCACAAAGAAATCCTTGCACGTAACTAATGGCTCAGCAGACATGAAACCATAATGGTAGATTATGATACCTTAATTGATACCTTACGCATGATTATTTAAAGGTGTACCTTTAAACGTGTTTCCATGTCTTGAAAACGTTTGCACAGACTGCAATGCTTGGAACGTTTCACAGACTGTCACAGTCATGCGGATAAGCTGTTTGTCGTCCCACGGTAACATCAAATTGTGTTACTCAGTGTAGAAGGAATTACTTTTTTTTGTCCGGTTCTCCATGATCCATTTCTTTCATAAAAATATCCCACTTGTGGCATTATGCCTCATGTGAGAGATGATTTCACGATCCGAAAGTTCAACTTTACGAAGATTGATTGTGTGACTTCAGCGAAGCATGTAGACTTCTAATCAGTTATTTACAACAGTCAAATGACAATACATACATTTCAAAGCCCTTTTACATTGTTCTTTTTTTCAATTCCTACTATTAGCTAACGCTCTCTGTATATTTATTTATTTATATAGGTAGAATTTTCAATCGTTAATAAAAAAACATTTTAAAGCGCTCAATTGAGCTGAAATTTTATATAAATGTTTATTTTGGATGACAATACAGTAATTTAATTATAATTTTTAAAATTAATTTATTAAAACTAATTATTCAAAGAATAACAAATACAGCCACGTTGGCATCATTTTTGGCGACTTATGTCAAAATGTGAAAAGGGGTTTTTTTCCCTCACGTTTTAAAGCATTCAGTCGAACTGAAATTTTACATACACGATTGTTTTGGATGGCAATACGATACTTTAATGATAATTAATAGAAATTAATTATCACTTAATGTTGTGATTCTGTCCTATGTATATACATATTTATATTAATTGTAACTATTTAATAAAATGTAGCTAAAATAAAGTTTTTCTTTGTTGATCTATAAGTAGGAATTGCTTAGAAAAAATTTTATATCACTTGTTATACAAGACTCACTTAAAATTTTATCTCATCTTCTAACAAAAATTCCTTCTCATGTGAGATCGCTTTGTTCTTGTAATCGGAAAATACACTATTAAGATTTCAAAAAAAATCTTTTGGTGTATCACAGAAAACATTTTTTTTTTCGTACGTTATTCTTCACAGGCATTTGCAATTATCTAATCCATGCAATTTTTTCAGTCAAAGAAAAAGTAAAATGTAATGAATAGTGATAAGATAAGTTAAATTAAATTTTTGGCAGATTGTTTTATTTCCTAATGGAAATGAAGATCACTTTTTGCTTTGCTTTAAAAAATTGAATTTAAAATTAGTTTATGTTTAAATTTAACGAAGCTCAGTTACAAAACTCACAACAGATTTGAAATTAACAAAATTATTTTTGAAAAAAAATTATAAATTTACTCTGGTGTGCTTAATGGTTAATGAAAAAATACTTTTTTTTTTTTGCATATTTTTCAAAAACAAGTAAACCAAAGTAGTTAAAACTTTGTGCTCAAATACTTAAGATAAGATAATATATTAAAAGTCAAACAGTATTCGCGTTCATGATCATGATTTATGCTCATAAAAGTTTTCGTAGTCCAAAAATGATGTAGAAACATGGCACTTGTGGAAGGTTTAATATGGGGTATGATATCCATCTGACTGCAAATGCGACTTTCACAACGATCTCTCGTTCTAATTTAAGGTATCCGAATACGTTCGGATCCGTGATTTTGCAAAAGCATAGAAATGGATAATATTAATGATATTTAGTGTCACTTAGATTAGAAAATGTATATACAGTCACTCAAAAAAGTATTGGGACACTTTACCAGTTCATAGATTTTTATCGTAATATTTTACTTAAACATACAAATGAAACAAAAAAAAAGAAGTAAATGCTATTTTGGTAAATACAAATAATAATAATTTGAACAAAACTCATACATTAATGAAATTCTGGTTAAAATTGAAAATAAAAGAACTCGAGTTAAGAAAACGTGCTCAAAAATGTATTGGGACACTTCCCAATCAATTAAGAAAAACAATTCAAACTTAGAAATTAATATATTGTTGGGTCTCCCTTGCTTTTTATAACCTCTCGAAGTCTATTTGGCGTGGATTGGATCAATTTTTTGCAAAACGGTCTATCGATTTCGGTCCACTCTCTCTCTCTCTCTCTCTCTCTCTCTCTCTCTCTCTCTCTCTCTCTCTCTCTTTGACCTAATATTTTCTTAAATCCTGCTTGTTAGAAATTTGGTGCTCATATAGTTTTTTGCTGCAAATAATCTCACAAATGTTCAATTAAAGTCTGGATTTTGTGCAGGACTCTTAATAACACTAGGACATTGGTAGAGGACCCATAAAATGTAAATATCTGCTGTATGCTTCGGGTCATTATCTTGGTACAATTTAAAATGTCCTGAGATTTCTAGCTTGCTCGTACTTTGCTTTTAATTTCGCTTGAGAAGGTCAAAATAGACATATTTATTCATTATACCATCAATGAAATTTAAGTTCCCGACATCAGAGCCTGCCATGCAGCCCCAGACAATTTGGTTACCCCCTCCATATTTGACAGTAGGCCGTAAATTTTTGACATGCATTGTTGTATTTGATTTCCGCCAAACGTTTTGCTTGCCATCCGATTCGAAAATGTTATATTTACTTTCATCAACCAAAATTACATTTTACCAATATTCTGTTGGCTGCCTTACATACATTTTAGCAAATGCTAATCTAGCTTGTCTATTTGTTTTTTTTTTTTGATGATGTAGGGCTTTTTTTGAGGTATTCTGTCATGATACTTATGTCATCTTAAAAGAATACTGACATTTTCAGGATTTACTAAATTTTCCGAGCCCACTTTTACATTGCAAAGTCATTTTTACTGCACTAGTTCTTGGATTAATGTGTACTTGTCTCACAATTCACTTCTCTTCACGTTCATTAAATAACCTTGGACGCCCTGATTTGTTCTTGTTTTAAATACTTTTTATTTTCTTGAACCTGTCAATGATGTTAAAAACATTAGACTCACTCAATTTTTCAAGATTTTTCCCATACATAGAAGTGCTTTCCCCTCTTTCCAATGACTTTTTACGAGATTTCGCACACCAACCGATATAAAGAGTGTTTTTTTTTCCATGTATAGAAGTTTAAGTTGCATTACTTTCCAAGATGGCGACCGATTTAACAGCTGTCAAGTGATTTATTCTCAGTTTGGTTTGGCGATTCATCAAAACGATCATCAAGCAAGGCGTAGATTCGTCGAATGGGCCCAAAACGAGATTGCCGTTGTTCCCGATTTTCATAAGCGAATTTTGTTTAGCGATGAAGCGCACTTCTGGTTGAATGGCTACGTCAACAAACAAAACTGCCGCATTTGAAGTGAAGTTAATCCACAAGTGTATGTTGAAACACCGTTACATCCAGAAAAACTGACTGTTTGTTGCGCTTTATGGGCTAGTGGAATCATTGGTCCGTACTTCTTCAGAAACGATGAAAGCCACAACGTTACAGTCAATGGTGATCGGTATACAGCCATGATTACTAACTTTTTCATTCCTGAATTGAACAATCATGATGTCCAGGAGCTGTGGTTCCAACAAGGCGGCGCAGCATGTCACACAGCTCGTGCCACAATCGATTTATTGAAAGACACGTTTGGTGACCGCCTAATTTCACGTTTTGGACCTGTGAATTGGCCTCCAAGATCTTGTGATTTAACACCGCTAGACTATTTTCTGTGGGGCTATGTAAAGTCATTGGTCTATGCGGATAAGCCACAAACGCTTGACCATTTGGAAGACAACATTCGCCGTGTTATTGCCAATATACGGCCACAAATGTTGGAAAAAGTCATCGAAAATTGGACGTCCAAATTGGTCTACATCCGAGTCAGCCGTGGCAGTCCTATGCCAGAAATCATATTTAAAATGTAATGCCACAAGATTATCTTTCGAATAAAAAAATTCATGTCAATCGAATAATACATCGTTGTTTTATTGCAATTTAAAGTTCTATACCTCTAAAAAACACCCTTTATCTTTGTTTCTCGCTATTTTTTCTATAAATAATCGTATCTGTTGAAACGTTTATGTTTAAACTTCTAGTCTAAAAAAGTGGTGTGAAACTAAATTCTATTGATGCGCTGTATATTTGTCAAGGTTCTCATTTCAAAAGTGTCCCAATACTTTTTTGACTCCAGTGTGCCTTTGAATTACATTTGAAAAGCTAGATCAAATTATAATTCTATAATACCAATAAAATTTTCCTTATATGCTGTACACCACACAAATGTTAAAACATTTCTTAATTCATTTGTTTTTGTTTTAATGTGATAAATACTTTTTTAAATGGCTTTACAGTTATGCATGCCAAGTGTCCCAATACTTTTTTGAGTGACTGTATATGTATATGAAAATTATCCATTTATGCGCTTTTTTAAAATCTCGGTTTTGAACGTAGTCGCATACCTTAAGAAGCTATTTATTAGATCAAGGGATAATAAATCCCACATCTCCACCAAGACTCTTCTTAGCTCTAGAAGTGTTCTGTAAAAGGGCTGGTAAACTGCATTAGTTCTGCTAACAGCGTACCAGAGGTACTCTAAAGCAGTGTTCCGCAATCTTTTTATCGCTGCGGACCGGTCAACGCTTGATAATTTTACCGCGGCCCGCTGAGGGGGGGGGACACGTTGATTGTTTATATTTTAGATTGTTTTGGTTTAACAATTTTAGTTTAGTTATATTTAAAAATACCTTCAGAATAAAATAGTAACACCAAAAAGGAGTAAAAGTGATTTAACGTAGAATATAAAGTTATTTCCGTGGAAAGTTGCGCAAATCCGAGAGAAATGCACCTCTTTAAATAAAATGATAGCAGTTTAATGTTCCTTAGGCGGCCCGGCACCTTTTGATCCACGGACCGGGGGTTGGGGATCACTGCTCTAAGGCAGTGGTCTTCAAACTGCATTCCACGGAACCCTGGGGTTCCACGAGTCACAATAAAACGGAAAAATAGATTCACGTTCTGTATGAAGTTTATATGACCACAGGAATTCAAAGTTCATCCCTATCACATTAAGAAACTGAAAATTTTATTTATACATAATAACTTCACATATATTACATAATTTATACATATTTAGCAATACTTTAAAATCTCTTATTATAATATAATAAAAGAATATTGAAACGTTTTATTCTTATATGTACTACCTGCTATAGATTGGGAATTTTCTATTTCTTACAATCCCCGGTTCTGCATAATTGTACAAGAATTGTAGCTAAGACAGGAGAAGCTTCTTGACGACTGTTTGTTTTGATGAATCTTCGAATTTCAACAATTTCAATATCATTTGAGTTTTTTTTATTCAGTTACCTCGTCTGCCAAATGTACATTAGTTGGGATATTGAAAAGTAGGAATCGCGAAGTGAACCCTTCCCATATTATGTTGGCTTTTACCGGAGTATTTAAATTTATTTAATAGCTGCAATCTGAACAGCGCATACAGGATCCGAGGTGTTAATTTTTATTTTTCCGCTTCGAGTGAAGTACATGTGCATTATATTGTCATGCCTAGGTGTTTTGTTCTTTAATTCAGCATGTAATAAGTGGGGGTTCTACGTAGGGATGCTTCCTGATTTTTCTGTATGTTCAAGTAAAACTGTAATTTCATTAAATCTTTTGTTGCCAGTTCGTAGAATTAGTTCTTGGGCAGTTTGCGTAGATTCAAACTATTTAAAGTCTGCAGCATCCTCTTCATGTTTTCATTCATTTTGTAGCTTGTTTCATCAGATTTCGTAATCTGGAATAATGAGTGGCTCAGCTTGAGTCTCTTTCAGGTAACAAAAATACGGGGGAAAGAAATTGCCAAAGTCCAGATAAAAAGGAAATAAATTAACAAAACCTCTTTCTTAGAGGTGTAACAAAGTATATAAATCAACTGTTAAAAAGACAGCGAAAACTCAAGTTTTTCTTAAGTGCGACAATACCCTACCAAAATCATAAGACCTCTTACCACTATTGATTGAGTATTGACTTACGTTTGTAAGCCCTGTGTTATGCTTTTCGACACACAAGAAGTCTACCTAGAGTCTCAAAAAGTGTCTGCATGAAGAAAATAAACATGTTAATCATGTTCCAAACAATTATAAATGGAATTTTTCAACACGCTGAAGATCCGTTATATCGAGATTTGAAGTCCTCACGTTGACGTGGTGTGAAAATTTAAAAAGTGGGATGCCAGCTCATGTGTCGTCCTTGTCACTTGACCAAGATTCAAAATTATGACGTCAGTCGCCAATAACTTTAATGTAACTTCAAAAATTGGTAATGAAGTGTCTTTCATTAAAAAAAAATCATTTGTCGAAAAATTGCTATTCAGTTTATGTTGTTTTATTATACAAGATAAAATCCTAGCATATGCTTAGATGTGCAGACATCAATTAACTAATTTGATAATCAAGTACTTAAGTAGATTTTTAATTAAGTGTTGCTACTATCATAAAATATACCTAGATTTTAAAACGACTCCAGATGTTACTATGGGCTAAATGAGTTATTGACTTTTTAACTGTAATACCCGAGATTATCTTGGTCACGGTACTAGTGCTCAAGTGTTATACAGGGTGTTTTTTTAGTGCATCTTGTTGTTATATCTGAATACAGCATATTACACAGTTAGAAGTTCGAATCTAAGTTGTAGAAGAGTTTTTTTTGTGAGTAGGATGATCAGTTTCTGGACGCTGGCAGACAACCTACAGCAGCGTTTCTCAAACTGTGGGGCGCACCTCCCCACTAGGACCAGGGAGGCGCGAGCATACCGAAAAGTCGAAAATAAAAGATTATTTAAAAAATATGTAAATTCATTGAAAGGAAGCAAAAGAAAATACATTCTGACATAATAAATAAAATACATATTTACATGCATAATACCCTGAAAAATACTGCGCAATGTATTTCATCATTAATTCATCCATACTAAGTTAATGAAAGCAAGTTAGTTTACTCATGGGCTTGTGTCATATGCAAAATTATATACAAAATTTAATACTTATCTTGATAATTTATGTGGTTTATAATTAAAGTCATACTGTAGCTTTGGCATCAAAGCACATTATTAATGAATTCAAAACATTGTTATTGAATGGAGGGGGTGAGATGAAAATTATGATTGAAAATTGGGTAGCAAACATTGAAAGTTTGGAAAGTACTGACCTACAGTATATAACCCTGCCAGTCTTAATGAACGATATTTTATATCCCATATTCTTCCTACTCCTGTGATACGTAAGTCTACAAGACAATGCCAAATTTGTGGTTCAAAAAAGGATGCAAATGGAAAGAAGATAAGGAAGAAAACACGATTCTGGTTTTATGATTGTGGAATTGGTTTGTGCTTTGAAAGGTGTTTCCAGTTATACCACTCAAAACTGAATTACTGAACTACTAACTCGTATTTATTTTTATTTTATTATAGTTTTTTTTATTTTAGAAAAAAATGTTTCCCCAGAAACGAACTTTACCACTGCCATGCTGTGTGGCAGCCACCTCAAGCCACCCTACAAAATTATAAAAAATTTTACACATGTAATTAAAAATATTAATTTTTAACTACTAAGTATATTTTACTTTGCACTAAACATTTGATTAACTTGACAGTTAATGGTTAAACTCATTCAGTGGCGCACGCAGGAATTTTTCAAGGGGAAAGGTAGGGTTGAAAGTCCACCATTCTCGTATCATGCTTCAATACGCCGTCCAACATACTCGTTTGATTTTGACGATTTTCGGGATCAAAAAACACTAAAAAATTAATTATTGAATAAACAACTAGCATCAGTTAATAAAATTAATTATTTGTAACAAATAATTAAGTTTTACGTACTGTATACGTAGGATTATAATTATCAATTGAAAAAAATCAAGGGCTTTGGAAGAGGGGTCTGGACATGCCCCCTCTTGTGTGCGCTCATTTCGTAATCAAGTGTAAAGACCCCGAATACTTTTCTTCAGCAATTGCTGTTATCATAAAACTGATTATTAAGACGCGCCGCGCGCGCACATGCTATTCATCTCTTGTCAGAGTGTATATCAAAACATTTCGCAGTAAAACCTATATCACTCTTCTCTTAGCCATCATTTGACGTGCTATTTGATTTATTTAGTGACATTTATGATGAAAATCTTAAGAAATATACAGAGAAAAAACCGTGTTTAAGAGGCCATGACTTCTTCCACAAAGACATTCTTTCTCTACATTCCTGGAAAGATTGAACTGTCCCTTTTTCTTTTTTTTTCTTTAAGCATTTCGAGAAAGCATCAGTATGAACGAAAAACATGATTCAGCTTTCGTATAGAATGATGAATGTTCTTTAGAGGGTGTAATTTCGATGTATACGATTTCAAAAATTAAATAGACCATGAAAATTACTATTCGCTTCTACGAATGTGAATTTAATTTTCATATTTTTCTTAGACTTGAGTCTTCCTTCTCTAATTTGGAGCAAATATTTGTAAACCAAGCTTTATTTACCTCCCTGACGCTCCCGCATTCTTTTTTAAAATAAATTAAATTTTTACATTTTAGAATGATTATTAGTCTCACAGCGAGAGAAAAGAAGATGAGCGAAGTGGAGCAATTAATGAAATTAAACAATAAAACTAAATTACATTTTTTCCAATTAATATTTTCTTCTCTCTCTCTCTGTATATATATATATATATATATATATATATACTAGAGGACCCGACAGACGTTGTCCTGTACACACATCTTAAATTCAAAAAATTCAAATTTTTATGAATAAGCTTTAACAATCTGGACCGTTTTTAATTAAATTTGTATTAAAAAGTTATTACAATGTAATTATGGGCCAAGTTTTATACTTCTGGGTTGCTTAGAAGTGAAACACACACACAAACTATTTCCGATAAGAAATAATTTTAAATAAAAAAAAAAGTTTAATAATGTGTAATCAATTAGCTAAACTAATAGATTTGTAGGTTAGAATAATTGTTGTCAACGCACGTGTAAATTTAATAGAAAATCATGTAAAATACTCACTTCAATTGCATACTTTGTTGTTGTTTTCTAATGCCACCTGTCTGACGTAGTCAGATCGAGGGCCACGAAATTTATCGTGGCATGGGCACGAGGTACGCCTGTCGTTGGCCTTGAGCACCATACAGGTGACAGTACGATTTAGCTCGGCGAAATTCTCCGAAGGGACGATAGATGGCGTCACGACCTCTATCTCCACCTCCACAATTTCTGCATGTAAACTGAAGGGCAGGGAAATATTCTCCAGTCCCCTGCACTCGTGATTAAGCCCACAAGACTACAGACCTACTGATTTAACGAGCACGTACTCCGTGTGTAGTCGGAGGGTGTTTGGTGGCATCGGGCATCGAACCCAGGCCTTCCGGACCGTAGTCCGATGCTCTAACCACTAGGCTACCCACGGCCCACAATTCAATACTAAATTAGGAGAATGTATAGTTTTTTATGCACACTTCAAAACTCTTCAAACACTAATTACATCTGAATGTAATAATTTAATTAACAAAACAATTTAATTTATTTCAACAAAATAATAACACGAAGAGACAAAATATTTTCCTGGAATGATCACAGCACCAACTGTCGGGACCAACTTGAATTATAATAAAAGATTTCTGAATATTCTCTCTCTCTCTCTCTCGATACTGCAATCTTAGCGCAGTCTGCCGGATCCAATGTAAAACATTCCAAGATCAACAATTTATAAATAAAAAAATAATTAAATAAACATTTCTAAACCGAATTATAAATCTAAACCATTCTCGAGTCCACTGGAACAGACAAAAACTTTCATCAAAATCGGTCCAGCCGTTTAGGAGGAGTTCAGTTACATACACACGCACAGAAGAATTACATATATAAAAATTATTTGAAAAGATATTAATTAAAAACGCTAAAAAGCGTGAATCGCGTCTGCATTTTCGTAACAATAAAGACCGGGTTTGGCCAGTTTGGCTGAAAATCAATTTTCGACGCCAACTTACGTCTTTTTCAATTCCTACTATTAGCTCACGATCTCTATACATATTTTATTTGTTTGTTTGTTTATTTATTTATCTTGGTGGAATTTTCAATCGTTAATAAAATACATTTCAAAGCGCTCAATTGAGCTGGAATGTAATGTACATGATTAATTTGGATGACAATACAATAATTTAATTAGAATTAAAAAAAATTAATTGATTAAAACTAATTATTTAAAGCATTACAATCACAACCATGTTGGCGACTTAGTGACCCTTTTGGCGACTTATGTCAAAATTTGAAAAGGTTTTTTTCTCACTTGTTAAAGCATTCAGTTGAAAGGAAATTTTATATACACGATTGTTTTGGATGACAAAACGATACTTTAATGATAATTAATAAAAATGAATTACCACTTAATGTTGTGATTCTGTCATATGTATATACATATTTATATTAATTGCAACTATTTAATAAAAAGTAGCTAAAATAAATTTTTCCTTGGTTGATTTAAGTAGCAATTGATTTTAAAAACTTTTTTTATATTACTTGTTTATAACAATAGCGTTGTTACAACAATGCAGGTGAATGTTGAGTTGTATTTTTGAAAGTGTTTTCAATTAATATCTTTTTAACTAATTGCGATATCAGACCGAATTTGTGAATCTAAACCATTCTCGAATTTACTTGAAACAACACAAAAAATTTTATCGAAATCGGTTCAGCCGTTTAGGAGGAGTTTAGTGACAAACACACGCACAGAAGATTTTTATATATAAATATATATATATATATATATATATATATATGTTTTTCGTGATGCTGTGATAAATTTATTTATACATAAGGTATAAGTAGCAAAAATGAGTCGTAAAGAGTTGAATTTAGCGGAAGAAAAGTGCCGAAAATTATTGGCCTAGGGGATTCCAGGGGATATTTCCAGCGCTTTCTCGAAAATCCCAATTACGTCATAGATCAAGATGTTGTAGATTTCTTCAGTAATTTCCAGAAGTAACTATTTGGTCCCCAAGTCTCCAAAAAGGATCTTCAAAAATGATGCCAACTTGGCTGTATCGCCAATATTTCGCCAAGTTTCCACTGAAATGTCATTATAATGTAAGGGAAGATGTTGCTTGCGAATATTATAATTTTTATCCTTTGAAAAAGTCGGCTTAGGAGTAACATCGAAGGAACCAATATTTACTTATAGACAACTGTATGTAGCTCTGTCAAGGTGCATAAGCAAAGACGGAACAAAAATTCTGTGCAATTTAGAAGCAAAGGTGATTAGGAACATTGTTTTTAAAGAGGCACTAAATAGAAATGAGAATTAAAATGCGAAGAAGGCTTTGAAAATTATTTTTCCCTTCTTACAATATATTGAAAAAAATAGAACTACATAATACACATATACATAAAGAATGTTACACAAAGTAGCATTCTTCATTATTTAAAAACTAGAAATTATCGAAAATATTTCATTTCTGTGAATCCATGAAAGAACAACCACTGTGTCAAAATATCATTATTAAACTTTCGAGATTCGTGAAAAAATGTTCGTAACTGTATGCTTTGTCCTAAAAATTTCCTGTTTCACTTATAATTAAAACTAACTTTGATTGCTCTTGTATATTTATTAATCTCAAGCATTTCAAAATACGAATTTTTTTGTTACTTCTGTTGGAGGTTGAAGTGTATGTCTCTAATCCATCCAAAAGGGCTCCCGAATTCATGTATGCAAATAAGTAAATGAGCTTTGTTGGAAATAACATAGAGCCGGGATCGGCATTACCGGTGGACCGCTTGAATATATATTGTAGCTGTTAATAATTATACACGGAAATATTCAAGATCGGATGAAGTATGTAGACTATATAAGTCTTCTACTGACTATAACAACGAAAACTAACTTTAGATAAACTGTTTTATTTTTTATACATTTTGAATTGTTTGATAATAAATACATCATTTGATATTATTATATTTGTGGCTATTATTATTATTATGTTTGTATTTTGTGTTAAACGCAGTTTTAAAAGCATTAGTTTTCTTTTATTTTAGTTCTGTAAGTAAAAGTAAGTACATACTCCGTATTTATTATTAATTTATAACAATTATTGTTGACCTTTTCCTACCTCACCACACCTACGACACTGGGCTTTGGCACACACAAGAATTTTTCAAGGGGAAGGGGCGTGATCGAGGGTCGAAAGTCTACCATTCTCGTATCATACTACAATACGCTCCTAAACATATTTTTTTAATTTTGTAGAATGTTGGGAGCAAAAAAACAGTAAAAATAAATTACTAAATAAATACTCAGCTTTAAATAATAAAAAAAATATTAATAACAAAAAATTAAGTTGTACGTACTGTATACATGGGAATAAAATCAATTGGTGAAAAAAAAACCATCAAGGGCTATGGGAGAGGATCCGGACCAGTGGCCCCCTTCTTGTGTGCTACGCTGACATTGGGTGGACCGAAACAGCTTTAAAAAATTAGAAGTAGCCCGCACCCTGGCAAAGTCTGCCCACCCCCTGACATAGAGGAATGTCTCTCCATTGCGGAATTTTTTCCTATAAATTTGACTTTTACTGCTTTGGAACTAGTTCTAATATTTTCACTGATTCTCTATAAACTTTGTTTATGGAAAGCAATTTAATACAGAAATTGTCAGTCGAATGTTTAAATGAATACACAGATTGGTAAATTTTTCAATGGATAATTCTAAAGAAAAAGAGAAAGGGACGTAAGAGACTTGTGCCTCTCTCTCGGGTACTTAGATGTGTGGGGGAAGGAAAGAAACACTCGGCATGATCCAATTAATCTATTTATTTACCACTTAAAGAACAGAGACAATTTCAACAAATAATAGTAAGATAATGTCTCAATCTTAACCGTGAAAATGGAACAACGACGGTAAAACGCAAACGAATAGGAGACTTTCAAACTTGATCCTTACCTTTAGAAAGGATCAAACCTATCATCCGATTTATCCAATATCCAATCAATCCTACTGAACAATCGTCACTTTAAAGTTTCCTCCAAAAAAGAATCAAATCGCTATAATTCTAATATTAGACCTTCAGTAGCAATCTCACTTGTCTCGAGTATATTTTCTCTCCTTCTCTTTCTCAAGCTAGAAAACCTCGCCTATTTATTGTAAATTAATTTAAATATCACGATTCTCTTCTTACGAAGGGTTGGTTGTGAATAACGCGAATTGATAGCCCAAAGATTTCCCAATAAGGTTAATTGGAAAAACACGAATAGATCCATCAACAATTTTTAGTAAACAACTACTTTTTTGATAATACATAGGAAAAACTCGGAAAATATGGACACTAAGGTAATATGGGTACATTTACGCGTGATTGTTTTGAGTCGGTGCATTCGGACTGCGGCGTTGGCAATGCTCAAGCGTCAGGGCGACTCTGTTATTTGTTTTGCGATTCAGACAGATCATTTCTAATGTAAGTACATCGAGGGCGATGGCAGAACTTAGTTTGGGGTTTCTTTATACACAGAGTAACAAGAGTTGGGGGTTTTTTTTCATGTACCATTAAAAAGACCATGCTCTAAAGTTTGAAATATCTTGATTTCGGAAAAATAGAAAGTGTTTTAGTGTAGTATATTTTCAATTAAATGTTTTTATGCCCAAATTTTCCAAGTTTACCCTTTAGGCAGAAGTTTGAGTAACTGCAACCATCTATGTAAATAACCGATGTTCTCCGACCACTAACTTAAGATATCGTTGGATTTCACGTTCGAACCCTCCCATAATAGCCCATTCAACAAACACCGTTATGTTTCTGGAAATTTTGATTCCCTTACCTTAAGGCTTGCTTGCCTGAAGCTAAATTTCAATAGGGCAGCATGAGACGGCATTTATAGCACACAGTATTCATAATTATTCATTGCTCATCAGCTTGTATTGCCTTGCACAATCCCGTTCTCTTGATTTATTGCCAGCGAACACATGTGATTGATGGGACTGTTATTTCAATCATTTCATCCGTATATTTTATGTTACTTGTCTAAAAAATTCAGCTTTGATGTATTTTACTTTTTATGGTGTTAAGTTTGGATAGTCAGCAGCAGTACGTAACGGTTTGAATACAGGGTGGTTTGTCACCCATGTTCTAGGGTGACAAACCACCCTAGAACATGGGGTCGCTAACCACATTTAGTCGGAATAATTAGCAAAAACAGTTAAATGGGATGTCAAGTAGAATAAAAAGGGCCAAAAGGGGTTAGAAATGTATTTATTAGACGCTGTAACGGGTCATCCGCAATTCTTCTATTAATCCTCTTGGGTAAAATTAATCTTTTTTAACTGTGAATTCAGTTGAAACCTTTCTCGATGAAGAAGACGAGATTTATGCAAATGAGAACTTTTATTTAAGTGTTTGTATTAGAGTACGAGGTGATGGTCGATGGTTGAAAGCAGAGATTGAAGCTTGGATAAGATTGCGACCGAAGGTCGTATAGTTAAGCAAGCTATCTAAAGAGAATACAAGTAATCTATAGTAATCTCAAAGTAATTGTCAAATCTCAGTTATAGATAAGAAAATTAAAATGTTGCTAATTTTAGAAAAATTATAGATATTTCACTTAATTGTGTGGTACAAAAATAAATTCAGATTCAAAGCTCAAAATTTTTTGAAAACGTTAAAATAAAAGAATAAAAAAGCAAAATAAATAAGTTAAGCAAAAAGAAATGCTAAAAAAGGCATAACTTTATTACACTATAAATGATGACTCTTCACAACACAACAAAAAACAATAAGCTACATAGAAGGGGGAACTAAGTTCTTGCCCCAACACTCAGTATGCTGTCGGAACTTATAAGTACTTCAAAGTTATTCAAATGTAAAATTAATTATATACATTGTTCCCTTGAAATAAATAGTTAAATCATTTTCTAAGGTCTTAACTAACAAAGAAATAAGGCACTTAACTTTTGACATTAAATACTTTTTCGGAACAAAAATGGCAATCTTCGCAATCCGATCAAAATGTCTGCTGAAAACGCAACTTCCGTTTTGAAATTTTTCGCCTTCCCCGCCAATCATAGAACCCGTACTTCCATATATCCTGGGAGAGTGGAATTAAAAGAGTGCTCTTGCTAAATATCGTCAGAATATTCGTAAAAATGGTTATTCTATGTAATTTTAAAATAGTTGGTACTTATATGGCAGGTAGATAAAGGGTTAATAGCATAGACCTTTCTCGTTCTTTATCTTATTAAATTTTTTCTTTTCGGTTGCTCGATTTTTTTTCCTAAGCAGAACGCCAAGGATAAAAAAATTTAAAATTTTAGTCAAACATTGATTCGGAAACGAAGGCAGATACCTAATGAAGAACATTACAATGATCAATACAGCATACATTAGAAACGTGCATGTGTTGCAAAGTTAAACATGGATACAAAATTATATCAAATAAATTTTAAAAAACACACGCCTTTATAGTGAATCGAACTAAAAAGTAGAAAAATAATTCTTAATGTAAGAATAAAATGATTAACGAGAAAGTTAATGTCATTGTGGTAAAAGCGTGGGGTGCTTTGTACTACATTTTTACACTAACTCAGCATTTCGGAATAGAACTAGTAAGAAATTATAACAATTAATATAGAGCCTCCCCCCGCTTTTATCCCAATGACATTAATTTTCTCGTTAATCATTTTATTCTTTTAGTAAAAATTATTTTTTTACTTTTTAGTTCGATTCACTATAAAAGCGTGTTTTTTAACTTTTTAAACTATAATTTATTTTTATTTTTAGTTCGATCTACAATAAAAGCGGTTTTTTTTAATTTTTTAAACTATCATTTATTCATTATTGAAGTTGTCCTGATAAATAATATAGCTAATTTGATATTTGAAGTCGGAATTATACGTGGATGAGGGAATTAGTCTTGCTCTTCAATGGATATTAAAGGGTCTGAAGGGTATTTATTCTCTCCATTCACGGGGCCTCGGATGAGTCCCGTATCGTTATATTTCAAAGATTTTCTATAGATACAGGTCAAACTAACAGGTGTGTTAAGAAGAAATATTAAATGTGTCGATCATATTATCACCTTTTTAACGTATTGCAATATTGTTAATTCGTATTATCACTTCTAAACGTATTGCTTTATAAAAATAAAAAAAAATATTTAGCAGTTAGAACAAAAACTATTTTTTTCACATACACGAATCTTTTTTTTATTTCCATTTTCAGAAAAGTTATACAAATGTTTATGTTATGGTTAGAAATTGTGCTGACGCCCCCATGCTACCCTTTCTCACATAAAGAACACTTTTATTTTGTTTGTTTTATTTGTATTAACCACAAGCCTATTCGCTTTTAGGATTGCACCTTAATTTTTTAGTCTCTAAATCTAGAATTAGTTGCCAAATCTGGAAATAGCATATGGAATTAGTCGTTAAATCTGAAAATGATATATGCAATGAGTCGTCAAATCTGGAAGTTGTAAAATGAATTAGTCACCAAATCTGAAAATCCTTATTTTTGATGATCCTGATCAGGACAATGAAACAAAATTAGGAAATTATTGTATTGTCGTCGGTCCTTGACAAGCGTGCAAACTTTTGAATTAATCTGACCTTTTAAAGTGGGTAAAAATCGAGTTCAAAGATTCCGTTACATACAAGTGAAACTTATAAAAGCGTGTTAAAAAGGACTATTGTAACCTCGCAAACGTTATCCACAAGTACATATACATCTCTCTTCAAACGTCCTTTAAAAACTCGAATGATTCTAAGCAGTAACCGAGAATAAAAATTCGAATTATCCCAAAACCCGTTTTGGGACGGCGGTCGATGGAGGTCCATTCGAAACGGTCACATTTGGCGACAAGCGTTTTGACTCACTTTGCGTTCAATGACAGATCACTGTGGCTCCTTATCTGTACACGGACGCGACTGATCCATCGGCAAATCACCCTATTTTTCTCAGTTTGTTAAAAAAATAATAATGTAATCTTTTTTTCAACCACTTCCCCCACCCAGTGGTTTGGGGTTTTTATTGTTGTTAAAATAAGTTGAATTTTCCAACTCTCATCTTTCAATAATGGAACCGGAATTCGATGTTCTAAAATCCAATAATCTTTTTAGATAAAAAAAAAGCGAATCAATGGAGTTAGTCTTTATATCTGCACCCCTCTCTCGTGCGCGAAAGGGGATGGGGAGAGTTTTTTGCCGATCCCTCGATTTCATAATGACCCACGGATTTTACAGTTTAGCTACTCTGTGACAGCACTGGCCTAAGTCAGTTTTAACGGTTACTCTTCGTTTAATGCTAGAATGCACAGCCTTGGAAATAATAATAAATTTGATTTTACCCGCGAACATAAAGATTAAAAAAAATAATAATATAACATTACGAATCAACATTCTGAGCAGAAGTTTGAAAATATTTCATTTGAAATTCTCTTTTATATATATATATATATATATATTCATATTTCAAAATTAAAAATTAAAAAATTAAAATGTTAAAATTAAATCATTATACTTGAAAAATTAAACTATTCACCATCGTAAAATTAAATCATTATACTTGAAATAAACATTATAATATTAAAATATTAAAATTCAAAAACAATTTAGTGCATAATATAAGTGAACCATCGAACACCAAAGATGATGCACACATCTTTAAAATAGTTGTAAAGGTAGAAAAAATAGTTGTATATGTATAAAAAATATTTGAGATCCGAAAGTTCAAAATAAAAATATCTAAAATCAAAAAGTTCAAACTAAAAATATCTAAAATCAAAAAGTTCAAACTAAAAAATCCGAAAGTTCAAACTAAAAAATCCGAAAGTTCAAACTAAAAAAATCCGAAAGTTCAAATTAAAAAATCCGAAAGTTCAAATTAAAAAATCCGAAAGTTCAAATTAAAAAATATCTAAAAACCGAAATTTCAAATTAAAAAAACCCAGTATATTCACAAATGAATAGCGTAAATTATTAAAAACTCACCAAAGAGCATCCTATCAAGAATTCAATCCATATCTCTATAGAATGACTTCTCATATTTTTCATATATATATATATATATATATATATATATATATATATATATATATATATATATATATATATATATATATATATATGTATATGTATATATATATATATATGTATATGTATATATATATATATATATATATATATATATATATGTATATGTATATATATATATATATATATGTATATATATATATATATATATATATATAATAGTCTCATACAATCACCTCGGAGACTCATGGTTATGACCGAGTCTCCATAGACTGTTATAGAAATAAAAATATTCTAAATGATGATGGATGCATATAAAGAATATATTCTCGCACATATATAATTGTGCAACTGTCGTTCTGCTTTTAGAACAAACATGCATTGAAAGAGAACCTGTAATTTTAGTAACACAGTAAAAAGAAAGGAAACTGTTAAAAATGATTGCTTATATAATTACATTGGTGTTCAAATTTAAGGTATCCGACTACGTTCGGAACCGTGATTTTCAAAAGCACATAAATGGATAATTTTCAAGATATTTAGTGTCACTTAGATTAGAATATATGCATAAAATTGTTTTAAGGACATTTTGACAGCAAAAGTTTATTTAAATATAATATTTTGGCAAAATATTAACTTAGAATAATCTTTTTTCCAAATGTTCTCCTTTTGTGAAAAGTGCTTCTATTATAATAACATTTTGCCTGTATATAGCTCAGGCCTCTCTACAGAGGCTCAACTAGAATTTTTGAAATATATAACTTAGAAAGGGGTTTATTCATATTTTATGACAACAGAGGGGAGCAATTTTAAGAAAAATATGCGAATAATTATTTCAATTGGTGGTAACTCTGAAAATAATTCGAATTTTTCAAAACTTTTACTTGAGCCTCTGTAGAGAGGTCTGAGCTATATACATGCAAAATATTATTATAATAGAATAATTTTTCACAAAAGGAGAACATTTGGAAAAAAAATTATTCTAAGTTCATTTTTTGCCAAAATATTATATTTAAATAATTTTTTTTTGTCAAAAAGTCCTTAAAACAATTTTACGCATGTATTCTAATTTGAGTGACACTAAATATCATGAAAATTATCCATTTATACACGTTTTTAAAATCACGGTTCCGAACGTGGTCGGATACCTTAAGAGAATTTTTAGATTTTGTCGTTTATCTCTAGAACTACTGAACGGAATTTAATGAAATTTGGTACGTGTATAGGGCTGATATAATGCAGAAAAATAACCATTCAAACACAACAGTTAAAATGCACACGCGTGATCGTGCGTATCACTCATTGAAGTCGAAAGGTAGGAAATAGCAGTCACCGAATATAACAAAAAAATTGGTTAATAGGTGGTACGGTTCCCTCTTTCAGATAAATAGGCCTCACATCATAATTTTACACTGTAAATAAGGGAATTTACGAATTTCTGTGGCAATTATTCCCACTCGTTCAGTAACTCTGTTTTCAGGCCTTCGATGGTTCTCGGAAGGGTTTGCATGTTGCGATTGCCCTCCCCATAGTGTCTCAAGCATGCTCAATACCAGGGTTCGGCAATCTATGGCAAGCTGTACGATTATCAGTGTCACTCTGCACTGTTTTACAAATTTGTCAATTTTCGAATGGTTGAAAGTTGATAAATTTGTAATGAACCTTACTTGACAAACATCGTCAGAATTATGCACATTTACGGAATTACAAAAAAATCTGAAAGATAACTCTAGAGATAAATTTACAGCTATCTTGTAAATTATTGCCTGTCATTTCTGGTGAGATTTATTTGTTCGAAGAGAGAAAATTGCATGTACTCTACTTTCCGCTTTTGATTCTACATATTCACACAAGTAAAAATTCTTTCCTCATAAAAAAAAAGTCCACAAAGAAATAGTTTAAGGGGACAATGTACGATTTATGCAAATATTTTTAATTTAAGGATTTTTCAAATTTTTTGGGTTGCCTCCTATGTATGTATACTATGTTAAACAGATTTTGTGCTCAGAATTTCATAAAAAGCTAGCCATGTAATTTTTTTAGGAAAACACTTAAAATTTTTGAAGTGATTTTAAAATGCTACTCCTCCTACAAAAATTTACGTATTACATGCATGAAATTTGATTTACAAGTACGTCAAACTATGTATAATAAAATTTGGTATGGATTTGGCGTTGACGTGATTGGTATTTATACAATACTTCTTTTTATGAATGTTTATTGAAAATTCCTTAAAAAATGTATAAAATTTCTGAGTCCAATTATTTTTTAAAAAATAAATATTGCTTTGATTCAAAAATGCATACCAACTTTAGTTACATGTACTATTAGCAATAGGTAAAAAAAATTTCAAAGCATTAGGCGCAATAGAAAAAAAGCCTTAGCATTTTAAATGAAGACAAACTAGTTATTTCATCTTTCTGAGATAAGTCAGTTTAAAGCTTTGATTTTCCATAGGGATGTGAATAAAAACGAACGTGAAAGCTATCATAATTCTGCGTTTTTTAAATTTAGAGCTTTCAAATTTTGTGAGGTTATAGAAAAGTATATAAATAAAAATTTAGGCTAAAAAAATTCAATTTGATTTTTTGACCGATTTTGGTCCATTGAATCGTACTGAACAACTGAATGTTCAATTGAAAATCTCACATTATACCCCTGATATTGCGATGTGAAAGTAGAGCGGTGCAAGCACTAGGTAAGTATTAAAATTTTTATTTATCTTTTTTTATAACTATACCGAAGAAAAATGCTTATATTTTATGTAGTCTATTTCCTATTTAAATAAATATGTTTAAAAATATCTAATATACGTACAATTTTATTTTATTTTATTTATTTATTTTATTTTATTCATTTTTTGTGTGAAACAAATAGTTATATTTTATGCTGTTTATTTTTATGTTAAGAAATGTCTTTAAATGATATAAAATTAATGTATAACAAAACTGTAAACATATCTATATTATCGACCTCGATTCTCTGCCTCTGCCTGCATTATTGCGGGAATCAAAATTTTCCATACATGTCCTACTGTGTGGTACGCTGAATCATGTAAGTAGATTGGTTTGGCATGCCACAACTAAAAGATTGCTGACTCCTGCTCTACACGGATAGCGTCTGGAGATCCAACTGGCCAATCCACATTCGGCGCATATCCTCACTTTCCAGAAATTCGTCGTCTATGTGCCTCGCGTTGTCGTTCATCAAAAATAAAATCAAGGCAAACTGCACCCATGAAAAGGTGAATAGGGCTCCAAAACCTCATCCCTACAGTCATAGTACCTTTTTCGAAGACATGGAAGTATGTGCGGACATCGAACGTAATGTCTTCCCAGACCATCAAGCCTCCGCTGTCGTAACGGTGGATTTCTTGGACATTGGCGAGGGGGGCAGGTAGCGTGTCCCTGGTGCTAACCATATGAAAGTACATTGAGAATGTATGGAACCTGGAACCCAATTTTATAAAATATGTCCAGTAGTTTTAGAGATAATCGACAAAATCTAAAAATTCTTTTACTTTTGGACACTAGTGTAGGTGTACATAAAAATGTGTAAATTTTGTAGTATACTACTGAGTATATTTTCAATTAAAATGTCCTGTACCATATGAAATACCAAGCTTTGAGCTCGAATCTATTATTTTTTTTTTTTTTTGGTAAATTTAATAGTATTAGCACAGCAAAATTTACAACATGCGAATTGCACCATGATATCAAAACAATTAAAAGATTAGATGCATTTTACTTGCAAACATTTCTAATGAGAATTAGGTGGAAAATTGCGCGATTTGCGAGGAGCAAATTTGGCTGTGTGTGGTGACGATACTGCATAAGTACCAATTAATTTAGCTTAGTATAAACTTAATTCAGTAATGAAAAAAAAGTGTTAACTTTGATGACAATGCCTTACGCAAGTTTACCATAATATAAAGTTTTTGTATAAAAATGAAAAAAAAAATTTAAATAGATAAAAAAAATACACTCATGGACAAACAAATTAGCGCACTAAGAAGGGGTCGTAAAAATGAAACGAAATTTTACATACGTAATGACTCCTTTAACATAAGTAAATGATTAGAAAATTAAAGAAAACGGATCATTTACTACAGAGAAAAAGGCAAAAAACAGAGGATTTAATACCTGTTGAACCCCCTCTAGCGCAAATGCACGATGCGATACGATCGGGCATTGAGGCATACAAGTTCTGTATGATGTCTTGAGACATTTCGTTCCATATTTGCTGTAACCTTGCCTCTAGTTCGTTCAAACTCGTGGGATGCCCAACTTGCCATCCCAAATGATCCCAGATATGCTCTATTGGAGACAAATCTGGGGATCGTGCAGACAAAAGAAGGGTAATAACATTGCGGAGACAGTCTTGTTACAGTCACCATTGCTGTGTGTGGCCGAGCATTGTTTTGTTGAAAAATAGCTCCTGGGACCGTTGCATGAGTGGAAACACATGTGGTTACAGGTTGTCATGGACATACCGCTGGGCTGTCATGTGTGGTGTCACGGATCAATACTAGGGGTGACCGTCTATTTAAGGCAATGGTACCCCATACCATCACAACAGCTGTGGAAGCGGCGTGTCGCTGTAAAGCAAAGGCAGGATTGAGGCGTTCACCACAGGGTCTCCACACACGAACACGATTGTCAAAACTGCTGAGATTGAATCTGGATTCGTCGCTAAAGAAACCTGGTTCCATACTAGGTCAGTCCAGTTTCCTCGTGCGCGGCACCACTCCAAACGGATGCGTCGATGAAAGGGCGTCAAGGGCAGCACACGTAATGGGCACCGCGATCCCAAATGTCCTTCAGCCAGGTGCCTTCGCATGGTTCGAGAAGACACAGGGGCCCCTAATGAAGGTACTACCTGTGCCTGGATGGCGGCAGGTGAAGAAATTGGCTGCACCCTTGCATTTCTTATGATGTGGCGGTCTTCTCGATGACTGGTCTGTCGAGGGCGTCCTGAGCCTGGTTTTCGTGTAAATGACATCTTTCGGATCCACTGGTTACAACACCTCTTCACAATACAATCAAAGCAGCCTAATTGATGAGCTACTCGCCTAGCTGACCACCCATCTTCCATCATGCCGATGATTCGCCCCCTCTCAAACTGTGACAGTTGCTCATATTGTATTCGAAAAAGGCAATGATACCTCAGCTCTTCCTTTGAAACGATTCAGAACACTGTAACGTTTGAAAGAATAACGGTAGCGTATTCTTGGTTAATTAAAATATGGAATTTATTTACGTCACAACTATTGAATATTATTTACTAAATGATACATTAAAGTTATTAAATTTAATTATAGATTGTTAGAGTCCAATATTTTGTGAGAGGAGGGTTCGTTGGCCACCGTTCGCGTGCAAGTTCAAAGCATCTCTCCCCTCATCCCGGTCGACGAGCTAGATTCCTCGGGGGTCAAAAAGGGGTTGCGTTGCAGGTGCAAGATGCACGTGTGAGTGTCGGATCCAACAAAAGATGCCGACTAGATGTTGATGTTCGGAGAAGCGACGTTACAGCTCTCGCCCTCTCTTATAGAACTTTTCCGTTGAGAAAAGTTTAATGGAATGACGATGAGACAACTGACAGATTACCGACACATCCCTTCATCAAGCACCACTATATTTCTGAGCTGCAATTTTAATTACTAAAGAAAACGCTGAACTAAATTTGGAATTACTTATTTCTAGTGAGTGAGTGTTCTTGCTAGGGAACTTACACAAATCCATATTACGAAATAGCAATGTAAGCAATGTAACATATTATAACATTAAATAAAAATACAAACACTCCTATCACAATGCCTAGTATCAATTATATTAACAACATGTTATATCAAATGCTAGTGTAAGACCTTGCACATAAAATATTCTTCGCCACAATACTTAATAAAAATTATACTAATGACAGGTTGATATGATATGCGAAGTGTACAACCTTACACACAAAATATTTTTCACAATATGCCTCTTGCGTAAACTAAATACTCATGTATATTTTAAAACCCTATACATAAAATTAAGCCTATTAATACATTTGCTTTTCATGGCTTTATCTTTTGACACGCATTTCCATTCGATATGATATACAGTACTAGTAAATAAATAAAATTAATACAATTATTAATCTTTAACTAAAAAACATAAGCAACAATTATTATTCATGAGCAAGAGAACATTGTTAACAATTCCTAATTATCTATCACCGATCTGCTGAGACTATCTGCATTTTTGTGACTTTTACCCGACCGATGTACAATTCTAAAATTATATGGTTGCAAAGCCAAAGCCCATCGCATCAATCTAGGGTTAGAACTAACATTTCTATTCAACCACACCAACGGGTTGTGATCGGTCATAACTAAAAATGAATTTCCATCTAAGTAATAATGTAATCTTTTAATTGCGAAAACAATACTAGCACATTCCTTCTCCGTCGTACAATAACGCTTCTCTACCTCTGAAAATTTCTTACTTAGGTAAAGAATTGGATGCTCTCTCTTCACCTTGTTCATTTAATTGAGTTAAAACTGCTCCCATACCTGCGTTTGAAGCGTCCGTTTGAACAATGAATTCTCGTTCAAAATTTGGCGCGTACAAGACGGGCTTATCAATTAGTTTCCCTTTTAGTTCTCGAAATGCGTTTTCACACTCGGTCGTCTACTTAATTTCTCCCTTCTTTGCTCTTCCCTTCAACGCGTCGGTCAACGGAGCAGCGATTACCGAGAACAGATTTATATGTTTTTGGTAATAACCCGCTAAACCTAAGAAGGCACGTATTTGAGTTTTCGTGCGAGGGGTAGGGAACTCTAGAACATCCTGAACTTTGACCTCGGAAGGGGTGCGAAAACCCTGACTCACAATGTGACCCAAAAATTTGACATTTTGTTGCGCAAACTTACACTTTGAAGGTTTTATCGTTAACTTAGCTCTCTTTATTCTCTGCAGAACCGTTTCCATATGTTTGTCGTGAAGGTGCTTGTTCAACTCGCTAGCCTGGATTACGTCCTCGAAATCATAAACGAGAGAATTGTTTTCTAAGTATGGGATTTCTAATTCCTGGTCTGTGAGAGAGTTTTTTGTTTCATCATTAATAATTACGTTAACGTGTTCTGGCCTTTTGTAATATGGTTTTAGCATATTTATATGATAGATTTGAGATGTTTCACGTCTGCCGGGGATTTCGACTAAATAGTTCGTTTCCGAAATTTTATTTAAAATTGTCCCAGGACCTATCCACTGCACTGCTAATTTATTTGCTCTGGATGTAGCTAACACTAGGACTAAATCCCCTTCCTTAAATTCACGTTTTACTGCGTTTTTATCATACCAAGTTTTCCGCTTAACTTGCATTTCCTCCATTTTATTTATAGCTACTTCTTGACATCTTTTTAATCTATTTATTAACTTAAACATATATTCAGTGACGAGATCACTTTCTTCTTCCGGTTCCATCCAATGTTCCATTACTAAAGTCTCTGGGGTTCGCAAATTTTTCCCATACACCAACTCTGACGGTGTATACCCTGTACTTTCGTGAGATACAGTTCGTAACGCTAAAAGAATTGACGGAAAAGAATTTGTCCCATTCGGAGCCTGCATCTAAACATAAGACTCGTAAGAGTCGTTTCAACGTTCGATGAAATCGCTCAACAGGGTTACTCTGTGGATGATACACCGAACTATGAATGACAAGTATTCCGAATCTTTCAAAAAACTCGGTAGTCAGAGCACTAGTAAAAGAAGTACCCTGGTCACATTGTATTTCACGGGGAAACCCCATCCGACTAAAGATGTTTAACAGCGCATCTGTGACACTAACGGAACTAATATCAGACACCGGAATAGCTTCAGGGAATTTTGATGACATGCAAATGGCCGTGATAAGATATCGATTCCCTTTAGATGTGATCGGGAGGCCCACATGCATCAATATTTAGCTTGGTAAAAACCTCCTGAATAACAGGGACCAATTTTAGTGGAGCTTTCTTTTATCATTGGGCTTCCAGCCCTCTGACACTGATCGCAAGTTTTTACAAACTGTTCCATATCTCTATAGAAATTCGGCCAGTAAAAATATCGGTTTAATTTGTCTTTGAATTTCGTAATTCCCAGGTGTGCAGATTTTCCCTCATGACACAAGAATTTAATGGGGTCGCGCAACTCTTCCGGCACTACTATTAACTTCACCACGTTACCTAACTTATCTTCACGATTTTGACCAATAATTCCTTCTCTAGCGAATAAACCTGATTGGTAACCTGCACTAGACTGGCTGCCTGTTCGTATAAGGATTTAATCTCCTCGCTATTTTTTTGAGCATTGATTAAATTTTCTCGCGTAACCCTTAGCAGCGCTAATTCCGGAACATATTCCTGGAGTGCAGGTATTAAAATTTCATCCTCTGCATCCGAAGAAACAATTATAACCTCATCTTCCCCTTTTTTAGCATCACCACTATCTATTCCCCTTTCTTCTCTAGCCGCTTTGACTTGAGACCTTGTTTGGACAGCATTCAATATTTCGACTGGCAGGAAATTATAGCCTAAATTTCCTTTTATTAGCTCGGCCGTTTTATTTCCAAGCAAATATCGACCGTGTTGATTTAAGTGATTTCCACAAACCGCTGCCTTAGTTTGCACCGTTCCAAAATTTCCGGAAATTTCCACGACCGCCAAAGGTAAGCAAACTAATTCTGGGCTTAACGGTTGTTTTACCCAAACATTTTCACCAGAGAAGAAGAAGGATTTATGTATTTTGCACATACTAAATCTATTGTCGCTCCCCGTATCTCTAAGAATGTCTATCTCGTGACCATTCACAGAGCCCTTTGTTGTATATGAATTAAGAAAATCTGGGTTTTCATTTCCTTCAATATTATTGAGAGTTTCCGTCGTTTTGTTTTTTATTAATTTAGGGCAAACGGCTTTTATATGTCCGGGCATATTGCAATGATAACATCTTTGCATCACGCGTTTTCAAAAGTTCTCTCTCTAGTACTCTCCGGAACAGAAGCTCTAATCTGGGGAAGTTTTCCCAAATCTATTTTCTTTTCCTTGACCCCTGAGTATGTCAAAATTTTATCATTCCTGGCCCCACCTATCCATGGGTTTCGAATTTACCTTTCGGACGTCCTCATAATTATCAAAGAGTTCTGCTATTTGAGTAGCTGATTTAAGGTTTGCCCAATTATCTAAAAAATGATCTTTCATACTAGCATTGGCGCGTTTTTTTAATTGATCTACCACCATTAGATCTTTAAGATCTTGAAAGGTATTTATTTCTAAGCCAATCAGCCACTCATCTAGATAATTCGTAATTTCAAAAGTGAAATCCTTCCAGGTGCTATCGGGATTTTCTGGTGTTGGACAAATTTTTGCCGAAAGACCTCCGGACTTAACTTGAATCTTTTAAGTAATAATTTCTTTACATAATCGTAATTTTCGGCTTGTTCCTCCGGTTCGCGAGCAATAAATTGCACAATCTCTAGGGGTAACAAACCCAATAATTGCCCCACCCACTCTTTCTTTTCTATTGACGCCCTTTTAGCCTGGCGTTCAAAGATCACTAGATATAAACTAATATCTGACTGCTTAGGATCGAAATCTGGGATCCATTTTTTTAAGTTTAAATTAGAGGTTACAAAACATGTATTTATAGAATTGTTTGATTCATCGTTTACCCTAAATCCGGATTCTATTTTAAACATTCTAAATCAAATTTCAGCTGTAATTCTTTCTCTTTTAATGCCTGCTCCTTTACTAACTCCTTCAATCTTATTTTTTCAGCCCTTTCTAACTCCTCTAATCTTTTTCCGTTTGCAATGATAGTCTCATACAGATTTTTAACAAATTCCTCTTCATAACCTTCGCTGTTAGTGATTGCAATTTTTATGCTAGGGACAGTCATATTTAAAGTGGCATTTATTCCTAATTCCTCAGCAAGTTGCAACATGTCTTGCTTTTTCCCTTTACCAAGGAAAGCCATTTTTTAAACAATATCAAATAAATATCACGCTAAATTTTGCACTATTTTTTTTTGTTACTATTCTCTATTAATACAATAACACTGGTCCCATGCATACACAGAAATACACAAAGAAAAACTTAACACTAAAAATAATCAAAATCATTCAAGAGACTTAAAACACAATAAATCTTAAGCTAAAATTGCACACAATGCTTGAAATACAATTACAATTCTCTAGAAACAAAATAACACTGTTCCCATGCAAGAAAAACACTAAGTATTTCAAAATTTGTAAAGAACATTTTTAACCAAAATTCCTAATACAATATGCAGTTTGCAACTCAAAAATATAACAGTACTCACCCATTTGAAGTACTCAGCTTGCTGTCAGAAGCAAATTATGTGCAGTAATGGCGCTAGTAGTTTTGAACTCTTCCGTGTGAACAATGGTCCTTTTGACCAATCTTGAATCTTTCACCCTTAACAAAAGTGTGGTCAGTTTGACCAGCCTTGAATTCACTCGTGGCACGGCTTCAAAGATGAATTCAATCGCAGCACGGCTTCCGTAAAATCGCTATTCCCTTCGGACACTGTCGCCGTTAACACTATATATCAGTTTGATCTTCTTTGAGCAGGACGCTCTTTCCTACGGACACTCTCCAGTTTGATCTTCTTTGAGCAGCTGAATTCAATCGCAGCACGGCTTCCGAAAATCGCTTTCCCTACGGACACTGTGGCCGTACACACTATAGATCAGTTTGATCTTCTTTGAGCAGGACGCTCTTTTCCTCGAAGCTGAATTCAAATGCAGCACGGCTTCCGAAGATGTCTTTTTCTCCCTGCGTTGCGGTCCGTCCGTAAAAACCCAAAATTTTCTCCTCTCACGGGTCCTGAATGCTAACTTTTTTATCCCAAAGCGCTGCCACCAAAACTCTAAGCTGTAACGTTTGAAAGAATAACGGTAGCGTATTCTTGGTTAATTAAAATATAGAATTTATTTACGTCACAACTATTGAATATTATTTACTAAATGATACATTAAAGTTATTAAATTTAATTATAGATTGTTAGAGTCCAATATTTTGTGAGAGGAGGGTTCGTTGGCCACCGCTCGCGTGCAAGTTCAAAGCATCTCTCCCCTCATCTTCCGGTCGACGAGCTAGATTCCTCGGGGGTCAAAAAGGGGTTGCGTTGCAGGTGCAAGATGCACGTGTGGGTGTCGGATCCAACAAAAGATGCCGACTAGATGTTCATGTTCGGAGAAGCGACGTTACAACACTCAAACAAGCTTTAGTTACCTGTTTTATACTCCACGGAGAACGACGTTAAACGAACCTCTACCGGCTATACGTAATGCGCAATCTCGCTGCATTTCTAATCATTTGCATATCTCCCCGACATGTGCCTTCATGCCAAGTTTCGTTATGATCCCGCAATTATTTATTGGTGCGCTAATTTTTTTTGTCCATGAGTGTACAAAGTATTGATTGCGAATAATAGAAGTCGAAGTTTATCCCGCAGATGCCTCTCATTTATTCTTAAAATCATCAAAGGATCAAAAAGATCTTTTAAGGAATGATCACGAAAATATGTAAAAATTAAATATGTATTGACTTAAGTAGTCTTTTAATCAGCGACGTCTTAATGCATGGGCGAACTGGACTCAGGTCAAGGGCCTCGCCTTCGATGGAGATCTCGTTTCGTTCTCGACTCTATCTTAATAAGATCATGATCCTTATATAATTGTAATGGTCAAATATTATTCCGCACATATTCTCCGAGAAATTGTGAATTTCGAATTATATGTCAACTAGCAACAATGGCAAGACTGTTTTTATGTGATGACCTTTGTCCATGTCTAGGCCTAGGCCTAATACTATAAAAAATTATTCAACTTATTTAGTCGAAATGCGGCCATCGAAAGAGCCGGTTTGTGCCTAGGTTTGTGAAATTGTGAGTCGTGAACATTTATTTGTTTCGAATTACCGTTTGTACGAGTATTTGACAATGCATGCTATATACCATCTACTTTTAAAGATCTCAGGTAGGGCTTTCTTTAGCCTAGGGTCTCAGGGCCTCAAAAAGACTTAAGACGTACCTTCTTTTCACAGATGGAAAATCATATTTAGAACTTAAGCGACATAACTTTAACACCGGATGATTATACATCAGCAAATAAATCAAGATAAATTAGAAGTACAGGATTTTTTGAATTAAAGCAAACGATACTATTGAAGAGAATTTTTTCAAATGCATGTTTAACTACTGTATAATTGAACTCGGGAGTGGACGCGTGGGGCACAGAGTAACATCAGGCTCACGAAATCTTTAATTCTGGGAAAACTGTTTATGGCCTTGTCAGTAGCCTCCTATATGACAGTCTTTATGAGAAATAAAATGTATTGTCACATATTCTCTCTCTTTTTTTTTGTAAGTGGCAGATGTTTTTTTTTCCTTCTTTGCTATCTTAAGATACTTGGGGAGTGACAGATTTTCCCTCTTGACCACTTTTATTCCAAAATATTTTCGATGAACAGATTACATTTTCCTTCTTTGAACGACTTAGTGATTTTGATTTCTGTGTTATACGACTCATTATGGTTTTGTAAATGTAAATTAACAGAATATAAATGTATATATATATATATATATATAGAGAGAGAGAGAGAGAGAGAGCCATTATATATATATATAAATGGTCATCTACGATCGCTATTGGGTGAAGTTGAAACTGATCGATCAAATAAAAACCTGATGAAATGAAGAATATTAATCATGCTATCGAAAGTAAATTTGAGAAAAGCGAGGAACATGATTCGTTTGAATTGAAAGTTATATTTTCAAAGGTTACCTAAAAAACTCCATCAAAAAAGTTATGAAGCCACAAGTGTACCACAAGACACACTGTGTCCTGTCAAAAAGACACAAGTATGAAAAAGTTCAACATTCTATTTGTCGATCATCAAAAGTCGATGAAACTACAATAAATTGCACAAAATACACTCACGGACAAAAACATCAGCGCACCAATAAATGATTGCGGATCGTAACGAAACTTGGCATGAAGGTACATGTCGGGGACATATGCAAATGATTAGAAATGCAGCGGGATTGCGCATTACGTATAGCCGGTAGAGGTTTGTTTAACGTCGTTCTCCGTGGAATATAAAACAGGTAACCAAAGCTTTTTTGAGTCATTTACAAAGAAAGAGCTGGGAGTAGACATGTACTATTACGCCGTTTTCGAATACAATATGAGCAGCTGTCCCTACATGATTTGGGGGGATAATCAACGACATGGTGGAAGGCTGCTGGTGGTCAGCTAGGCGAGTGGCGCTCGTCAATTAGAGCCACCCTGAGTTGTGTTGGCTGAGGAGGTTTGGGGACCGAGTGGATCCCAGAGATGCCATGGAATTGGGTGTCACAGAGCTCTCCCACTGTTACTACTCATTCTTGGCCTGCCCGATCCCCAGATTTGTCTCCAATCCAGCATATCTGGGATCATTTGGGGACAGCGTGTTGGGCATCCCACCTTGAGTTTGAATGAGCTAGCAAATATAGGACAACGAAAGTGTCTCAAGACATCATACAGAACTTGTATGTCTCAATGCCCGATCATATCGCATCGATTTGCATTCGCGTTGGAGAGGTTCAACAAGGTATTAAATCCTCCCGTTCTTTTGCCTTTTTCTCTGAAATAAGTGGCCCTTTTCTTTGATTTTCTAATCATTTACTTATACCAAAATTGCCGTACGTATGTGCAGAATTTCGTTTCATTTTGGCACGACTCAACCTTCATGTTGTGCTATTTTTTTTTTTTTGCGCATAGAGTGTATGACAGTTTTGCCTTCAGAAATATCATTCCTGTGGCGCCAGTGAATAGTGTCTATAATTTGTGTCCTTAATTTTAAAGTCACACGCAGATTTGAAACATTTTGGATTCAGTTTGGTTGGATTTTTTTCTCAAATTATGAAAGAAAAATATTTTAAAAAGTCCTTAAAGAGGGATAAGTATACAATCTCTTAGTTAAATTATTCACTGGAATTACGATTTTCTCGTGTACAGTAAAAATAATTTTTAAAGATTGGGATGACTGAACCACCCACGGGACCATTAAAGTTAAGTATTGAGTGCGCGACAGCTCTCCGGGTTAAAGAGTCAATCAAAAATTAGTTCAGGAAACAAAGAAAAGAAATTTAAATCGAACTAAATACAGAGTGTTTTCAGGTATAGAAGTTTAAGTTGGCATTACTTTCCAAGATGGCGACCTATTTAACAGCTGTCCAAGTGATTTATTCTCAGTTTGGTTTGGCAATTCATCAAGAAACGATCATCAAGCAAGGCGTAGATTCGACCGAATGGGCCCCCAAACACGAGATTGCCGTTGTTCCCGATTTTCATAAGCGAATTTTGTTTAGCGATGAAGCGCACTTCTGGTTGAATGGCTACGTCAACAAACAAGCTGCCGCATTTGGGTGAGTTAATCCACAAGTGTATGTCGAAACCTACCGTTACATCCGGAAAAAGCTGACTGTTTGGTGCGCTTTATGGGCTGGTGGAATCCTTCTTCAAAAACGATGAAGGCCACAACGTTACAATCAATGGTGATCGGTATAGAGCCAGTGATTACTAACTTTTCATTCCTGAATTGAACAATCATAATATCAGGGAGCTGTGGTTCCAACAGACGGCGCAAGATGTCACACAGCTCGTTCCACAATCTATTTATTGAAAGACACGTTTGGTGACCACTTCTAATTCCCGTTTTGGACCTGTGAAGTTGGCCTCAAGATCTTGTGATTTAACACCGCTAGACTATTTTCTGTGGGGCTATGTAAAGTCATTGGTCTGTGCGGATAACCTACTTAGCGACCATTTGGAAGACAACATTTGCCGTGTTATTGCCGATATACGGTCACAAATGTTGGAAAAGTCATCGACAATTGGACGTCCAGATGGTACTACATCCGAGCCAGCCGTGGCAGTCCCTATACCGAAATCATATTTAAAACGTAATAGCCACAAGATTATCTTTCGAATAAAAAATTCATGTCAATCGAATAATACATCGTTGTTTTATTGCAATTTAAAGTTCTATACACTCTAAAAAAACACCCTTTATTTTACAATATGAAGCGATGAGAATTCATTGTGACATGGATCTACCTCGATGAAAATCTCGAATCCACTTCTAGATAACCAAATTCACATCATTGAAGAGCATCAATCATCCTATTCAATAGGGAAAAATGCAGGTATTCATTTCTTTAAGAGAGCATACCATTTTCTATTTAAATATTTCTAAACAAATATTTCAATTTGCAGAATTTTACTAAAATGCATTGGAAAAATTCTGTGGATCGAGATTAAGAAAAATATTTATTTAGAGTCAAACTAATAAGAATAAAAATTTTAATTGCATAAAATATTTTACATTTTTTTTTAATTTTTATATGTTTTATCAGATGTATAAGGGGTCCTCAAAAGAGTTTTTCACTTGTAATTTTCCATAAAATTTAATGTTTTAATTAATAAAATTTAATTTATCAGAATTGTACTTTTTATGAGTATAATATCTGCCTCTTATTTTTATTTTAAATAACATGATCAATTTTAAAACTAGTATAACTATTATTTTAAAAAATTATAATCACACACAAAAAAGTACTAAAATATTACGCCACAAAAGTCTTCGTACAGTTAAAAGCAATCTCTCAATAATTCAAGATTTTTTATTTCAAGAAACTATTTCTGAACAAGATATATACTTTTTAGCAATTTATCATAAAATCAAGCTTTTTCCAAATCCAAATAAGTTTTCAAAATTTCCATTCAAATTGCACTTTTTAATTCTAAAAGAGTTCATTGATATTCTTCTATTTAGAAGCTTTTGAACATTTCTTTTTATGTCTACCACCTTTGTTAAATAAAAACCATAATTTTTTTGTAAAACTACGAGATATAAACTAGGAATATAACTATCACATCTAAGTTCTTATGCACTACAAAACCCTTATTTAATTTTGATTTAACACTAACTTTACATAGAAATAACATTTTTGTCTGGTGACTAGTCAAAGGAAGTGTTTCAATTAAGTCTGACCGCCAAATTTCAATCAGGAAATCATTTCGCCGACGAAGAAATGATAATACGTATATCTAAGGTTTGTTGCTATGACAACCCACACAATGTCTTTCTTACATTATATTTAAATTAAAAACGATTTTTCTCTTACCTTTTTCCGAATAAATTGATTTCTTTTTAAATTTAATTCTCTTAAAATTTCTATGGGAATAAAAAAAATCATCTAAAAAATAATCTAAAGTAGCTTGTGAAAACTCAATATTAAAAATAAACTTTTTAACATTTTATTTTCCAATAATTTTATTTTGAAAGAGCATTTTAAGTAATTTCTTTAAATATTCGAAAATTGATTGAGAAGAATAATATCGATGCCTAAAATGTCTTAAAACTTCATCAGAATTGGTAATTTTTTTCACAATTTATACTTATATTTTAAATAATTTTTGTTGTGTAATCGTTCTTAATAAATAAACCTCCACTCCTCAAAAAAGATTTAGTGATATTAATACAAAATTAATTTTATTGCAATTCCATGCCATTTTCATTTTTACTTTCTATGAAAAGTATTTTGTTTTTAATTGTAATTTCAAAATATTAATCCATGAAAAAAATAATACTGTGTTAAAAATCAATACATATGTTAAAGTAATAAATCACAAAGTGTAGATCTACTCATGTATTCATTGCATTTGTTTTACGTAAAATACACTTTGAACTTAATAACACAATTTAATTTTTAATATTGAAGTCAAAAGTAGGTTTGAGCTTAAAAATACTGCAATCTTAAGAAAAAAAGAAATAATGCAATTGTGCACCATTTTATAGAAAATTTCCATAAAATTAGTATCACAAAAATTAAATATAAAAAGCTTGTGTAACTTTTCCAACAACACTAAAGTACGTAAAGCAAGTCTAAAGGGAAATATATTTTTAATTTTAAAAATCTTTGATATATATCATCATATAATACAGGTTACTACTTCAACATTTCCTTGCAAAAAAAGTATTTGTTGGGGCTATTTATTTCAAAGTTTTTTACGAAAATATCCCTTTATTCCTATTTTTAAAACAATAAAAGTTTCAATATAATTTTTAATCTTTTCAAAAATGGCATTAATTCTTTTTGTTGCATAAAATGCCGTAACACAGTATAACGGAATGCTACTTAAATAATACATAAATACAATTCAGAAGTGAAAATTATTAATTATCCAGAAAATACTAACTGAAATAGATATCAGACATTAAGTAAAAAGCAATAATAAATGCAATTGGATGTAGAAATTAATAACTATGTATCAGATATGTTTTGCACAGTGTAAATATTTTAAACTAAACTTTAAGTGTGCCCAAACATAATCATTCCTGTTGGTCCGGAAGTTTATTATACCTTCTTCAGTTTCTACATAGGAAATGTTAGAGCTAAGATCTGAATATTTGCAATTGCATTGAATTGAATATTCTCCAGTGAAGTAAAATGTTTTACGTAAATATACCAATGTGGATACAATATAGTTTATTTCAAATTACTGCTATCATATACTATTTTGTCACTTTTCATATCACATAACCGCAAAGAACAGAAATACAGTTGGGCCTCCATTTTACGAACCTCTGTTTTGTGAATTTCTCTATTATACGAACTTTTGCATGGAACCACTTTTACTACTCTCTTCCTTGAAATAACTACTCCCCCATAGTGCAGTGTATTTCCTAATTGAAATACACTTCCGCTACATCGAGAAGATTATTTCATGAAAGTATTAAAATGATTCCATCACAAAAAGTTAAATAGCTAAAAATATAAACTAGTTCAAAATATTGTATTTTTGTTCTTTTTGTGATATATATATTATGAAAAAGAAATGACTAAATAGTATATGATAGGCCCAATAAACTATTGTATCCACGTGTATATTTACGTAAAACATACACTTCACTGGAAGAAAATTCAATTCAATACGATTACGAATATTCGAATCTTACTCTAACATTTCTATGGCAGAAACCTGAAGAGAGTAAATAAACTTCGGACCAACAGGAATGATGTTTGAACTTTGTTTTAGTTTAAATATTTACGCTGTCTGACTCTGTATAGTTATTCTTACATCAATTGCATTATTGCTGCAATGTCTGATATCTATTTCAGTGTATTTTCTGGATGATAATAATTATCAATTTCTATATTATAATATTATTTAATGCATCTCCCGTTATACTGTGTTGCAGCATTTACGGCAAAGAGAACAATGCCATTTTTCAGACAAAATTATATTAGTACTTTATTAATTTTAAAAATAAGTGGATATTTTTAAATCTTTGATAAATAACTGGCATCTTTTTGCAAGGAAAATATTGAGTAACAACCTGTATTATATGTTGATATATGTTAATAAAAGATTTTAAGGTAAAATATTTCCTTTAAGACTTAGCATACACTTTAGGCTGAAAGAGACACACCCAAGCCCTATGTTAATTTTGTGATACTGGCCACATGGAAATTTCTATGTTAACAATTCCATTATTTAGATTTAGCGATACGGCTGTTTAAACAATCACCACTTTCAATATCAAAATTAAATGCCGTCATTATTAAGTTCAGAAGTGTATTTCTCCCGTAAAACAAATACGGCATAATTCAGATACGCGTGTTTATTATTTTAACATATGTATTGATTTTAACACATTATTTTCATGGATTAATATTTGGTAAATTAAAATTTCATAAATATGAAAAATGGAGATGCAATAAAACAATTTTGTATTAATATCACTAAATCAGAGTGGAAGACTGGCAATAAGAAATTTGATTACAACAAAAATTATTTAAATATAAGTATAAATTGTGAAAAAACGCAATTCTGACGAGTTTAAGACATTTAGGCATCGATATTCTTCTCAATCAGTATGAATATTTAAAGGGAAATTACTGCTTTCTTCCAAATAGAGGTATTGGAAAATAAAATGGAAGAAGTTTATTTTTAATATTATTTTCACAAACTTACTTTAGGTATTTTAGATGATTTTTTGATTCCCAGCCACAGAAAATAGGGTAAAAACATTGTCGGAAAAGAGTAAGAAAATCGTTTAATTTAAATATAATAGCAAGAAATTGATGAGTTGTCATAGCAATGACAGATCGTCGACATGTTCTGATTGGCGGTCGGGCAATGAAACACTTCCTTTGACTAGTCACCAGGACAAAATGTTATTTTCTATGTAAGGATAGTGGGTAAATCAAGAATTAAAATAATTTTATGTCTGTAAGAGTACTAGATGTGATATAGTTCTAGTTTATATGCGTGGTTTTAAAGAATTATGGTTTTATTTAACAATGACAATAATGTTCAACTAAATATAAAATATCTGGCAGGAAAAGGTGGAGTAGGCTTTTTGAAACTTTATTTGAACTGGAAAAACTTGATTTTATGATAATTATTAAAAATATATATCTTGTTCAGAAAGCTGAATTTCTTGAAATAAAAAATCTTAATTATTTTTATCGGCATGTATATTTACAATTACTTTGTGTGTGATTACAATTCTTTTAAAATAATAATTATAATAATTTTAAAAAATTGATCATGTATTAAAGTAAGAACAATATTATATACTATAAAATGCGAATTCATATTAAGTCAATTTATTAAATTAAAAAACATTAAATTTATGGAAGAATACGAGTGAAACTACGGCATTTATATATAATTGATGACTATAAAAAAATTAATGTGAAATATTTTGTAAATTAAAATTACATTCTTTAAACGGACTGACTCTAAACAAATATTTTTTCTTGTCACGGGACACCAGTATTTTAATAAAGGGTTCTTCAAATTGAAATATTTGTTAAAAATATTCAAACCAGAAACATATTAGTGTTTAAATGAATACTTTTCCTTTTGGTTGTTGTTGTCTTTCTTCTAATGATCTTGGTTGTCCTGATGGACTAAGATTTTTACAAATAAATGTATGTGCAATGAATAGCAGCTAACTCATCATATGGAAATAAAAGGGTGTTTTTTGGAAGACGTAAGAAGGAACTTTAGGTACAATAAACAACATTATTCGATTGACATAATTTTTTTATTCGAAAGATAATCTTGTGGCATTACATTTAAATATGATTTGTATCATTCACAATAATAGATCTGGTAATCTAAGACATCAATTTTCGATATTTCAGCATTTGTGTTCTGTATCATTGTCCAAATCGTCAAGCATTGTGGCACTGCATAGACAATATTTACATAACTTACAATATTAGCAATCTGAGATGCTTTGGAGGCAATTCACGGTCCAAAACGATAAATATTCATAATATCTTCAATAAATAGATGTGTGAAGCTGTGTATCTTTATATGGCAACTCCTGGACATTATGATTCGTCGAAGATGAAAGTTGTGTCATAACGATCGCCTGATTGCTGCGGCGTTGACGCTTCATCGTTTTTGAATACCGCCGGCCCATCACCAACAATTTTCTGGATATGTTTCATTCGCTACACAGCTTCACTCAAATGCGGCAGTTCGCGATCAACCGAAGTGCGCTGCATGCAAGCAAATTAAACAATCGGCGTTCAACAATGTTGATCGTTACGATGTGCCAAACCAAGCGAACGCCAGGCGGCTGTTAAATCGATAACGCATCGACAAAGTAATATAACATCTATGCGAAAAAAACACTCTTAATGTTGGTTCGTTAATTTCTTTTCTTTGTTTCGAACTGAGCGATGACTCTTAGCCGGGCTAATGCGCGCTGTATCTAGCAATGATGTCGTGAAATTGGTCAGTCATAATCTTTTTAAATTATTTTTTGTCACACGAATCGCTGGTATTCCAGATAACAACTAAGAGATTGTATCATAATCAACCAGCTGAACACAAGGAATCAAATCTGCGGCCAGACTTCCGTCAGACACAAATATAGACACTATTAACATTACGAAGGCAAAAAAAATATCTAACATCGAAAGTCATCAGGCAATTTCACATACGTAATATTTTTGCTGATATCAAATAACGATGAAAACGAAAAGAAGTCGTCTTCCAGAGAAAAGGAACTGAAAACAGTAATACGCTGTTGAACCCCGCACAACGCGGATGCTGTGCGTCAGGCATTGGTATACGAGATTGCATATGTTTCGTTCCATATTTGCTAGCTCATTCAAACAAATTGGGATAACTAACGCGATGCAATGATCCCAGTATGCTGGATTGAAGACAAGTACAGGGGGTGGCGAATAAATCCCCAAACCTGCAGCTTACATCAGTGACTGAACCAACTGGCTACTTCATAGCCACATTATTGATCCCCCTCCCAAACTGCGACGGCTAACACCGCAACAATAATGTACATGTCTACTCAGCTCTTTGTAGATGACTCAAGCACTGGTTGCCTGTTTTATATTCCACGGAGAACGACGTTAAACAAACCTCTACCGGCTATACATGCAAATCCCGCTAATTTCTAATCTTGTTTGCATATGTCCTGACATGTGTACCTTCATGCCAGAAGTTTCGTTGCGATCCCGCAATCATTTATTGGTGCGCTGATGTTTTGTCCGTGAGTGTATTTTGTGCAATTTGTGTAGTTTTCATCGACTTTTGATGATCGACAAATGGGAATGTTGAATTTTTCGCTACTTGGCTGATGCTTTGACAGGACACGCCGGGTAATCGTCTTTAATATTATGTAACTTCATAACACGATGGGTTTGAAACAACACGAAATATAACTAGTCCAAGCGAATCATGTTCCTCGTTTTTTCTCAATTTACTTTAGATAACGATAATAATATTATTTGGTCACTATCGCGCGATCGTGAATGGAAACCGATTATAATATTCTAATATAACCAACAGCAATAATATGTAATATAATATATATAATAATATATATATATATATGATGGCTCATCTCTCTCTCCATCTATCTTCGCTGCGTATGCATTGTATTCAATTTACATTTACAAACGATCATTATATTACGAAATCAAATCTAAATCGTTCAAGAAGAGAAGAGCGCGATAATGTTCATCAATATTTTGGAGACGAAATGATCGTAATCTGTCACTCAATATCTTTAAGGTAACAAGAGAAAGAATAAATCTGCTCTTTAAAGAGGAAATGAAATTTGTATTTATTTCTCATAATTTAAATATAGACTACTGACATGAACAATTTTCCCAGGTAAAGGGTTACCTATTCTGTTGTATTTACCTCCCCTTCCAGTATACAGTGGTTAGGCATTTGAAAAATTCTCAACTCAATAGTATCGTTTGCACCAGTCAAAGATCTCAATACATGGGCGCTATTGCTGATATCGATGTGGTGTAAACAATTAATATGATTTTCCATCCGTGAAAGAGGCAAAATATAGTCTTTTGAGCCTGAGACTAGGCCAAAGATCTTTTAAAGTAGATGAAGGCTATGCATTGTCAAATACTCGTACAACCAGTCAGAGCTAAAATAAATTCACGATAATTTCGCAAACCCGACACAAACCGGCTTCTTCGTGGCCGCATTCGGCAAATAAATTGGATGAACGCCAATATTAGGCCTGGAGCTAGATCATGGACAAGACTCATCACATGCACCTTTGCCATTATTTGCTGAATTGACGTAATTCGGAAATTCCCCAATTTCTCGGAGAATATATGGCGGGCTTGACCATTACAATTGCAAGGATCATGATCTTGTTAAGATAAGAGTCGCCGCAAGGCTGTCATGAAGGCAGACCTGACGAGTCCCAGTACCAGTATGCAATAAGGTGATCAGAACAAGACTACTTAAGTCAATACATACAATTCACACATATTTCATGATATTCCTTAAAAGATCTTTTTTGATCGCTGATATTTAAGAATAAATGAAGGCATGTCTGCATATCTGTCATTATGATAATCTTTATTACGCTTTCATGAACAAAAAAAAAATCAGCGCACTAATAATATTCTTTTTGAAACTTAACAGTGAAGGCGGAAGATCATATACAGAAATGATGAAATACTGGCTTTGTACATTACCAGCCGGGAGATTCGTTGGCGTCGTTTCCGGTGACAAAACAGGTAACTCGCTGTGGCGTCGCTTCTCCGAACGCCGAACATCTGATCGGCATCTTTGGTGGATCCGTCACTGCGCGATAATCTGCGCCGCAACGGCCCGACATCTAACGTCGACAAATGAGGGAGAGATAGCGAACTTTCGCGGGCCCTCTCACAAAATATTGGACTCTAACTGTGGCACCAACTTTAATGTATCATTTAGTAAATAGCCTATTCAATAGTTTTGTGACATAAATAAATTCTACTGAGCCAACCCGGGAAATACGCTACCGTTCAAACGTTACAACAGAACAGTGGCAGCGCGCTGGTCATAACGGAGTTTTTCCTGACGGACCTAACTGCGGGACGAAGATCTTCGAGAGCCGTGATTACTGCGAACCGGCTTCGTGAAAGTCGGAAGCTGATCTATGACCAACGGCTGGAAATCCGTAGGAAAGCGATTTTCGGAAGCCGTGCTGCGAATTAATTCAGCTTAGGAAGAGGAGGCGTGTGCTCAAGAAGATCAAACTGATCTGGTGTTAACGGCAAATTATCGTAAGGAAAAGCGACACTCGGAAATACGATAGTCAGAGGAGAAGAAGAGCGTCCTGCAGAAGATTAGAGCTGATCTACTGAGTATTACACGGCCACAGTCGTCGAAGGAGATAACGATCGAAACCGCGACCAGTGCTCGTTAGCACAGTGAATTCGAAGCAGTCCCGCTGACTACGCCAGGGTGAAGGTCAGACCGGTCGAAAGACCGTGTTCGGAAGAGTTCGGAAACCGCTAGTGCCATTGCTGCATGATCTTTCTGACGAAGCTGGTACTCAAGCAGATACTGATATATTTTTTGATTATAACTACATCATTCGATAAATTTTGAAATCGTTCAACCTGAAACACTGAGAAATGCCAGTGTTTTCTTGCGTAGTTCAGTGTTATTTTGTTTCTGGAAGAATTGTATTGTGACTTTCAAGCATTGTGTGCAATTTTGCTTAAGAATTTATTTGATAATTTTAAATGCTAACGATGATTTTGATTATTTTTAGTGTAAATACCCACTATTTGTAAATGCGTAAGGACCAATGTTGTGTATTGTGTAACGAAAAATAGTGCAAGAAATTGCGTGATGTATTTGTATTATTTAAATAACTTCCTGGTAAGGAAAAACTAAAGACATCACCTGGCTATGAGTGGGTGAAATGCCACTTTAAATGACTGTCCCCAGCGCAAGAGAACTGCTAGCCTCTTTAACGAAGATTCATGAAGAAGAATTTGTTAAAAATCTAATAATGAGATCATTATATGAAGAAAAGATTGGAGGAGTTAGAAAGACTGAGAAATAAGATGGAAGGGGACAACAAAGGGCAGGCACGACAAAGAGAGGATACAGCTGGTGATTTAAGGTTTAAGAAGATCGGTTAAGTAAACGACTCGAGATCAAACAATTCTATAGTATATCGTTTTTAGCAACATAACTTAAAAGTCGATCCCAGGCAGAAGCAGTCGAATGGTATATCTGAAGATCTTTGAACGCCGAGCTACGGGCGATCAGAAAGAGAAGAGTGGGTGAAGACAATTGTGGGTTCGCCCGCGCCCAGAAAGATCGTGCGGACTAACCCGCTCGCGTCGGAAGAACAAACCGAACCACGTTATGTAAAGAGAGTATTAGCAAAAGATTCAAGTTATCCGGAGATCGGCACAAAGAAAACCCGTCAGCGCGCCAGAAAATCCCGATGTACCTGGAATTCCTTTAATGCAATTATCTAGATGGTAATGATTAACTAAATAAATACCTTTCAGATAGATCAATGAATATTGAATCGAATAAAAAAACAGCATGTGCTAATTTAATGAAAGATCGACACAACTCAATTGGCAAACCTTAAATCAGCTACTCAAATGTAGGCTGATAATCGAGGACGTCGGGTTCGAGCCCGTGGATAGGTGAGACAGGAATGACAGGCCACCGACATCTCAGGTGTCAGAAAACAGATTTGGAAACTTCCCCGGGTAGGAATGCGTTCCGGGAGAAGTCACTGGAGAAGACTTTTTGAAAACGCGTGATCTAAGATGTTGCATCATTGCGCAATATCGCCCGGTTTTCATGAAAGCCGTTTTATTTTTAGATTAATGAGAGCAGGCGACGGAAATACTCCGGTAATGTTGAATGAAGCCCAGACTCTGGGTCATATACAACAAAGAATGCGTAGTCACGAGATGGGCATTCTTAGATACGGAGCGACAATAGATAGTATGTGCAAAAATATAAATCCTTTCTTCTTTCTCTGGTGAAAAATGTTTGAATCAATGACCGTTAGCCGGGGCTAGTTTGCTTGCGGCGATAAATAATTTCGATGGAACGATAAATAGTTTCGCTAAATCAACGCGATCGATCAAACGACGGCTATGAAGGAAATTTGAGCATATTCACTGCCGATCAAAATATTGAATGCTGTCCAAACGATCTCGAGAATCAAGCGCTAAGAAGAAAGGGAATGAAACATAAGGGAAGATGGGTTATAGTGTTTCTCAGTCTGAAAGGACTGAAATTCCACAACTACCTGCACTCCGGAATGTTCCAGAGCGCAAGGCCGCTGAAGGTAATCGGCTGATAACTCCAAATGGCGAATCCGCTGCTGAACGGGCAATAGTGCAGTACAATCCGGGCTAATTAGCAGAAGAAGGTAAAAAATCGTGGAAGACAAGTTAGGCGTGGTAATGGCAGATAACGGAAATTGCGCGACTAAATTTAACGACCGATAAATGACTAAGACACGAGAATTCGAGACAGAGTAAACCGTTATTTTACTGGCCGAGAATGGGAACAGCGGAACAGTTTGTCGCGTCAATGATAAGCAGACGGGAAGTAACAATGATAAAGAAAGCTCCCTTCAAGTAGTCCTATTCATGGAGGTTTGCAAAGCAATGTGCGTGCATGTGCTCTCCCGATGCATCTGGGAATCATTATCTTAGCGCGACCTCGAAATTCTGATATTGGAAAATCGTCTGTATTAAGTTAATCTGGAGAATGCGCTGTTAAACCGATCTTTGGTGTCGGATATTTCCCCGTGGTAATGTGACAGGCACTTCTTTACTGAATGCTCTGACTACCGAGTACAATTCGGAATACTTGTCGGGCGCAGTTCGCGTGGCAATATCGCACAGGTAACCCTGTTGAGCATTTCATCGAACGAGTACGACTTCTTACGGTGCATGTTTAGATGCAGGCTTCCGGAAGTAAATTCTTCCGTCAATTCTGGCGATACAGGCTAATCTCACGAAAGTACGAAGGTATACACCGTCAGGGGAGATGGTGTGTGGGAAAAATTGCGAACTGAACACAGTAATGGCATTGATGGAGCCAGTGATCTAAAGTCATAGTATGTTTAAGTTAATAAATAGATTAAGATGTCAAGCAATAAAATGAAAGTATGATAAAAACAATCAAATTTGGAGGGGGGATTTAGTCTGGTGCCCATCCAGAGGCAATAAATTAGCAGTGCAGTGGATGGGATCTGGGACTGTGCAAATAGTAGATACGACAGGCCTCGTCTATCGTATATTATGCTAAGGCCACTGAAAGGCCAGAACGTTAACGTATTATTAATGATGAAACAAACTCTTCTCGCGAACCGAAACAGAAATCATACTTAGAAAACAGTTCTCTCGTTGCTGTTCGGGCAATCAGGCTGGCATTGGTACCTTCACGACGAAACGCTAATGGAAAACGATTCTGGAAATAAAGAATAGCAAGGCTCGAAATTAATATTGATACGTATCAGGGCTTTTTGAATATGTGGTCAGGACACTCTTGCCCCTCCGGTCAGAAGTTCGGGACTCTGTACCCTCGCGCAGCCAAACGTGCGGCATCTTAGGTTTAGCAGATTATTACCAAAAACATATAAATCTGTTCTCGTTTAATCACCATCTGTTCGTGAGGAAAGAAACAAAGAAGGGAAGAGTAAGTGGACGACGAAGTGATAACATTTCGAGAGGCTAAAGGGAAGGCTAATTGATAAGCCCGTCTTGTACGCGCCAAATTTGGGCGAATTCATTGTTCAGGCGGGCGCTTTCAAGCCTGGAAACGCAGTTGCTCAATTAAATGAACAAAGGTAATCAATCACTTTAATAAAATTTTCAGAGAATAAAAATGATATCTACGACGGCGAATATTAATGTGATGTTTTCGCGAATACGCATGTTACGTCGATATGACCGATCTGCCGTTGGTGTGATTGAAATAAATGTTAGTTCTAACCTAGATTGATGCGTGAGCTTCGCAACCATATAATTTTGGAGTATGCATCAGTCGGAAGAAAAATACTGGCGAATCAGTGATAGATATTAGGGAATTGTTAACAATGTTCTCTTTGCTCATGAGCTAACAATTGTTGCTTATGTTTTAGTTAAAGATTAATAATTGTATTAATTTTGACATTTAGTACTGTATATCATATCGAATGAAGTGCGTGTCAAGATCAAAGCCATGGCACAAATGTATTCAATAGGTAATTTTATTATTATAGAAGATTTTAAAAATATACATGAATGTTTCAAACTTATGTAATGAAAAATATTTTATTGATAATAGGTTGCCACACTTCGCATATCATGTAGCCTATCGTTAGTATAATTTTATTATGTCCAATGACGTAACTCTTTATGTGCAGACCTTACACTAGCATTTGATAACATGTTAATATGACTTTTGGGCGCGGTAACCGATAAGTGTTTATCATTACTGACCCCTGATGGGTATAGTATGTTCTTTACATTGCTATTTCGTAATGTGGGCTGACGAGATTCCTAACAAGAACACTCACTCACTAGAAATAAGCAATTCAAATTTAGTTCAGCGTTTCTTTAGTAATTGGAAATTGCCTTTCAAAGCATCTGGGAATTTAGCGATGAAAGGTTGTGTCGTGTCTGTCAGTTAATCTCATCATCATTCCATTAAACTTTCTCGGCGAAGATTCAAAGGGGCGAGAAGTCGCTTCGACATCAACATCTAGTCGACATCTTTGTTGGTACATGCATCTTCTGCCAACGCAACCTTTGACCGAGGAATCTAGCTCGTCGATGCTGGCCACTGCGCGAACGGCCAACGACTCTCCTGCTAGCAATCTATAATTAAGAAATAACAATGTATCATTTAGTAAATAATATTCAATAGTTGAACTGACGTAAAATAAATTCGTAATACCATTAACAAACTATATACTAGTCAGATGCTTTCAAACGAATTAGATATATCGTCCCGCTTCGGCACGGTTTGAAGAGAATCATCGGCGTGGAAGATGATGATGGCAAATAATAGTAAACAGGCTGCTGTTGTATTGTGAAGTGTTGGAAACCGATGACTCGAAGATCTTCAAAACACACGAAAGGCAAACAAGGTTTGCGCCCTCATTTACAGACCAGTGTCGGAAGACCACGCCGCATCATAAGAAATGCAAGGGTTATTCTTTCACCTGCCATAAATCAACGCGCTCATTAGAGAGACACTGTCTTTCTCGGAGCCATGCGAGCACTGCAACTGGCGACTGAAGTCGTGGTGCCCATTACGCGTGCTGCCATGACGCCATTGCATCTGTTGTGCCGCACGAGAAACTGGACCCCGACATCAGAATGGAACATGGCAGATTCCAATCTCGGCAGTATGACAATAGTGAACGCCTCGTGCTTTGCTGGCGTACGCCATATTTGTGGTATGTACCGTGCCACAAAATAGACGGTCGCTAATATTGATCGTATTCCTCGTTTAACCCAGCTGACGTCCATCTGCGCCACATGTGTTTCACTCGTAACGTCCAAGACTATTTTCCATTAATAACATTTACAGCACAATATTGTTTATAACATGCCGTGTCCACTTTTTTGACGATCCCCGGGTTTTGTCTTGTCTGGGATGGGATGGCAGTTGAGCATCCTGAACAGGCAGAACGTTGTGGGCGAAATGTCTCAAAGACATCATGCAAGCTCAGCAGCACTCAAATCGATACATTGCACTGATAATAAATCTCTGTTTTTGCCTTTTCTCTGTAATTGCGTTTTCTTTCAATTTTCTAATCATTACTTATGTTAAAGGAGTCATTACGTAAATGTAAGAATTTTCGTTTCTTTTACGACGAATGC